>JNDT01002297.1:0-283563 GCA_000697055.1 Saksenaea vasiformis B4078 | reverse complement strand
CAAGGCGGAAACCACCGCAGGGTTTCAGTCGTACGAGGATAATCAAGGCATCCTTATCCACCACCTGTCGCAGCCAGGCTTTCGAATAATGTGTTATCGAGTGCGTGAAACACACCCGGGATGTGACCTATGTCGGGTCGCTCTTCGCAAACTATTATTTCACCAAGTTGCTTTCGGAATCGAAAGAAATCCCACCAGTTACACATCAATTATGTTACCAACTGTTCGCATTAGTCGCGGGTGAAGCAAGAGATGCAGACCAAAGCTTGAAGGATGCGTATACCAGTTTCAAGAGATCAATCAATAACTTTGATGAGAGCAAATTTAAATCAAAAGGCTTTATGAGCGTTGTTTCTACAGCCGCCAAAGATTACGAAGAAGCTATTCGTAACCACGTGTGCGCGAATTTCAAAAGAAAAACGACGCAGTATATGCTGATTTGCATGTCCGACGAAAAGGATGAAGCTTTTTGGAAATCATCAACGGTAAATGATCGCAAGATCATTGCGGAGTACATATATAACAAAGCCTGTGGTAACGAATGCGACTGGCCAAAAGCAATTGAACAAAACCAAAGGATCATTGACATTGTGAACCTGATGGTGAAGTCCTTTCAAGGATGTGTCGGCGTACGGAAAATCGATGAAAATGTTTTAAGTGCAAGTCCCCATATTTTCTTACCGTGGCTCTATCGCATCCTACAACGATTTGAGACGAAGATCGTCGTCACTGAACAAGAACCTCAGAAATACGTTTCGTCGGCCTATGTCCACCGAATGGTGACAAATGTAAGCTCTCTTTTAGTCGGTTATGGAAACCTAATCGTGATGATAGTTGGTTGATACAAATAAGTTATCAAAACGTCTACGATCAAGTCTCGAACATACAGTGAGGGCAGCGATCAGAAATGGGACAGATATCAAACTTCCGAAAAAATTCAAGTCACTTCCGAAAAATGAAATGCAAAGTATCGAAT
Organism: Saksenaea vasiformis B4078; assembly: GCA_000697055.1. Classification (NCBI taxonomy): domain Eukaryota; kingdom Fungi; phylum Mucoromycota; class Mucoromycetes; order Mucorales; family Saksenaeaceae; genus Saksenaea; species Saksenaea vasiformis. Next base: position 282,587 of record JNDT01002297.1, on the reverse strand, counting down.
CATTTGTCAAAGAGACAACAGAGTCCATCAACAACGATTCCTTTAAACCCGAGAAATATACCGATCCTAAAGGCACCAGGAGGTTTACTGTTTTGCCTGTTCACAGTATGCAAATGAGACACGTTACGATTGACAGACAGGCATTGGGACATCTCCTGTTCCAAGCAGGGCGGCGGGACAAGCCATCTCCGGTGAAGCCAGTGGACGCAAGGCACGAGTATTTTACTTTGTTCGATATGTCAAAAATAGGTTTCAAAACACTGGAGAGTCTGGAAAGCGAAAAAACAATGTTCTGGTGAGTTGAGGAAGTGTCGGATAGGTTGAGTTTCTGACATATCAAGAAGGGACACCATCCGTCCGGATGGTGTAGATGTCGAGTTCGTATTTAAAAAGTACAAGGCACCGTTTGACCAGAAGAAAAAGCAGATTACTCCCGCCGATATGAAGGACAGACTCGATGATGCTATCATCTGGGGCGTCGATCCAGGAGTCGCCAGTCTATATGTCGCAGCTGACGGTGTAGGAGATAACCCTCATCGAGTCCGTACAACAACCGCAAAGGAATACTACTCTATATGTGGTTTCAACAGAGCTACGCAGAAGAGAAATACTTACGCTGCCAAAGATCCAGAAACGAAGTCAATAATTGACAAGATTCCTTCCATAAAGACAGCCAACCTACAAACGATGATTATCAGCATGTCTTACATGTTTCTGCATTACGATACGATCGTAGATTTCTACAGCCGTGATCTGAGGTAAATGATTATGCTTACATTTGTCATGTTACATTGCTAATATCAAACACTATGCGTAGATTCAACAAGCTACGATTCAAGTCGTATATAGGAAAGCAAAAAGGTGTCAACGAGATTGTGGATCGTCTCCTTGACGGAAGCGTCAAATACAACAATAAAAACATCAGAAATACTCCTAAAGGGGACAATGCGAAATGGAAGCCAGCTTCGCCAAATCATGTTGAAGATGAGAGAACCAAACCAATTATAATTGCATATGGAAATGCGTCCTTCTGTGGATCCATGAAGGGAAGACCTGCGGCGCCGACCAAAGCCGTTTTGGATAAATTGAAGCAAAAAGCAAGACAGCGAAAGGTAATGTTCTGTTGTCTAATATTATATGCTAATCTTTTCACAACGTCAAGCAACCCACATACGTCTTTTTAATCGATGAATATTTAACTTCCCAGATCTGCCCCCTATGCAATACCAGAAACCTGAAAAACGCAAAGGAAAAACCTGATTTGCAGAAACAGACTTCGCGGATACACGCACGTTATTGGAACCGCGACCGCATGGCGGCGAGCAATATACTCAATGTTTTTCTCCATATGTCCCGCAACAATAATAAGCGCCCAAAAGCGTTTCAACGTCCCCAGAATACTGCCGAAAGACAGACGGCCGTATCCCTTGATAAGTAGCATGGGTGCACACGTGCTTCTTGTTAATAATAAATGTATTTCAACACAAGTAGACACCGCTATTGTATTCAAACTGTGAAAAACTGTCGACTTCTCTGCAAAGTCCAAGACTTGCAAGGATCCTGCGTATCTGCATGTTATATCTTCCAAATGTTTATTATCGGATAGTGATAATCGTTTCGATCAATCACGATTCTTAGGAACGCTTTTCTTATGAGTCATACCAATAGCCGGTCTATTTTGCGGTCTTACCATATTCACAGCTCGGACACCTGCGGCGTAACGTAAAGTTTAGGGTGACTTTGGTAGAGGTGCGGCTATGCAAGATATGGCTCCTAAGAAATCTGTTTTAGGAATATGAGAAGTGCTCAGACATTGTGTACAATAGAAAAAGAGATGAACATCCCAGAAAAGTGGTGTTGGTTCAAAAATTCGATGATTTCGGATAATCGATCTAGGTATCGATCAAAACTATGCTCGGAAGTGCGAAATCTGCGAATAGATAAATCGCTCATAATGATTATCTTGAAATGTAACCTCTTGCAGCGTATTTACTACCGAACCTCGATCGCGATATGTGTACTGTCTTTTCATATGCTTTCTTTCAGTATCAAGATAAATAATTCATTATTATTGTATGGTCTACTTTATGAAAAGACAGTTGATCTCAGGTGCTTTTTTAATGGTGAGAGATATGTCGGACTTCTATGTGAGCTGACTTCTCCAGGACTTTTCATACACGATGTGGTAGCTCTATTCGCTCTAGTAGTATTCAGGTGGTCGCTTACTTTTGTCATCAACGATGTGTAAGGATAATTTTTATCTTACTGCTCGGCCGTCCCGGGATTGGATGGCTTTATTGTTTCAGTTAAATCGTACGCGATACGTCATAAGGCACGGGACAAGTGAAAATGAAAATTTGTCAAGCAAGTTAAAAAGTAGCAAGTAAAGACAATTTGAAATGGAAAACTGTATAGTAAAATGACAGGAACTACAGCGTAGCATATTCAAGTACCTAAAAATAATAATCAGTCCATATTGTACAAATGTCACCGATTGAATATACCTTCTTTGGCTCTAAGAATGCAAGCCAGTCAGAAGTTGTCGTTGGTAGTAGACCCATTGCATTAACTTTATAGACGCCAAGCAGTATAGTCAACAGGTGCAAGCCGATAAATGCAAGTTTTGGTAACAATAAATCTGCGCCAGGTTGAGATCTGGAAGTACCAGTGCTTTCAAAACGTTCAAATGCTACAAGGTAGATGTAAATGATAGGTTATAGAAGTGCGTGCTTACCTTGCTGGAGAGACATGATAGCCTTAGCCGGCTGGAAAAAAAGCATAAAGGTGATCATGACGCTAAATATCTGAAGACTGTTACCGGTCATGTAGATCATGATAGCATTCATTGGGATATTCTTTGCCGGGCTCATAGCAACATCCCATGCTCTCTATTGAAAAACGAGACTTAGCAAAACGCATCGTCGATGCTCTGACCATGCCTTAATCTTGAGGGCAACATCATTATGCTCATCATGTCCTGAAGACTGCTGTGTTGATTTCTTTTTTTTAAAAAAAAACTGTAAGTGAACTGTCGAAGTTGGTGCATGCTATTCTACCGTGCCAGCCTTTGAGCCTTGTAATGCGGATGGTTCAAATCCCACTGGACTTGGCAATTTTGATCTAATTTCACAGTGATTTGTAAGGGTGAAATGTTGCGGAATGCCGGTATGGAGATAAAAAACCTTGTTGCAGAATTGATAGACGCGTAATCAATAGCCCACTTTGACATTATCGCTGAAGGAACAAGACAAGCTTCGCTATTGCACCATTGTGGCAAACACGGCGGCATCGGAAAGTCAGCGTCATACAAAGTCCGCCAGATTTCTTCACGGGCTTTCCTTCGGACAGCCATTCGGACAGTCATTCATAGTCCTCTTGGACAGCCAATTCACGTGCTATTTTGGACAGCCAATTAGCGGACATAGCTAACGCTGTAGGATGCATCATCGCTTTGTACTCCGAATGAGTTTCCTAGCATACATGCGACGAATTAAATGTATACACCATTTGGTCGATCAGTGATAATGGAATTCTTTGGCAGATACTCTTACCGTATTATGTTACTGCTGTATGGTACCAGTCCCAACAATTTTTTGGGGACAACAAAATGATTGAAAACTTTCTTTCCTTCTTTATTCTCCCCAAATATTTCTCCAGGGTAAGCGCCATCTTTGTAAGAACCGTACAACTAAAGTATTGTATATCATCCACAGATGCACAAGTATGGCGAAAAGTGGATGCTTTACTGTTGCCGTGAACATCCGGTTTTACAAAGATAAGCATTTATCACATACAGAACCTTCTGATAACATCTTTCATAGTCATATAAGACTTGTGCACAAACAGAGCTATGAAAAGATCATACAAAGGCGAATCAAGACATGCTTTTCACTTCTCTTTTCTTTGCAGCTACATATGTTGCGGGAAAATCAGAGACAACATTTCCTGATAAGTACTTTCTTATTTATGATCATACAACCAACTATTTCATTGTATTTTGTTTTAGGTATGGATCCGGACTGCAGGATGGCAATGAAAGGCTTCAGAAAGCTACACCCAGTTGACAAAATCGTTACTGATTTTGATTGGCTGAAATCGGCTTGGATTCCGGAAGAGCCATATATTGGCTTGTTGCCTGCCTTCCTGTAGTCCATGTGCACGAAAGTGCACGTATCGCCGTAGATAATACGGTTTGATACTTAAGTTAAGCTAATCCCTATAGTCTCACTAATTTTCTAATCAATTTTATTAGGTTCGTTATTAATCATTCATACTTCACAAGTCATTCATCTATCAGAAAAGTCATCCCAGTCAATCCTATACTGGATACCATTTTTAATACCATGCGTCACTGGTTAAGGGTAGGTTTTTCAAGCTTTTTATACTATTAGCTGACTTCAAAACAGTGCACCATAGGTCACCGTAGTCACGCGGTCAAAAGAAGGCTGATGATGGACGGTTTTGGCTGTCGGAAGGCAAATCCTTTCTTCACCGTATACGTCCCTCTCGGATGAATCAGTTCAAAACAGTAGTAATTGCGCTCAATGGCATTGTACCCTCAGGTTGGCGTTAGATATTTGTACAGCCCCCTATCTCTAACTGGCACGAGCCACACTCTCCATCCGCGGCGACTTACCTGGGATATCCGCTCATCAGCTTCCGACAACAAATTCAAGCTTATTTGAACTCATTGATGTCTAACATAGAATCGCATACGTTGATTTTGATGTGTCGTTCATTATCTATCAGAGGAAAGCACTCACTGTTAACTCTTTACTCTTCAGCTGCCTTTGATTCTTGATCCGCATTTTATCGGCTCCGTTAACTTTCTTACACAAAGTGCAATCAATGACTAGGAAATTTTTACAAGGTCACTCCCTCTCTCGGGTCAATTTCAAAGCGTGCACCCGCCGTCGCGAAGAAGGAGGTCTAAGAGTTTTGAACCTGCTAACCACCATTATGCTTTACAACTTTGTTGGATACTTCCCCTCTTAGTAATCCATATCGCAACTGTCCATACTTCCTTGGCGCGTAAGTATCTATTACATTGTCTATCGCTTTACGCCGAATGTCCATCTTCGATTCTACTCGCTTTATTGCCCGAATGTCGTCCTGCTACGCTCCTAGAGCTCACTCGTTTCCGAGCACCCTTCCGTTGTATGGATGCCTTTCATCTGCAACCTATGTTACCCACATCCACTCATATCACTGTTCAAAAGCTACCGCCACTGTGCATTTGGTCGTTTACAGGCAGTACTCCTCCTCCTCCTCTTTTCTCAACGGCTTGGAAAAAAGCTTTGATGAAGGACATATACGTTTACGGCGATTCGCGGGACTCTCTTCGATCACGAACCACTATGCAAAATGGATTCCTGACTGACTACTTCTTCTTAAGTAAAAAGTAGCCCATCTGGGTCCCGCACTGCCTCAGTTTCCGATACACTATTTTTTAGTTAGGGAAAAATAGCCAATCCGAGACCCATTTTCCATAGTGAACTGTGTTCCAAAGAGGACGGTGTCGGTACAAGGTTTCTTGCTTAGCACCGCTACTGAGTCTTGTCAATTGCTCCCTCTCTTTCGTGAGTTCTTGTTGCCCTGCCCTTCTCAAGACGGCTCCTGCTTTCCCCGTCATCCTCCCACACGCTCAGGTCACGCTTTAGCGTCCTTATCGCGACGGGAGTTTCGACTGTCTCAACTTCCGGCGCTACACAGCTTCCAACGGTTTAACCCTCTGGCCCCCGCCAATGTGTGGAAAGTCGTGTGGAATTCAACGAACACCTTTTCACAGTCATGCCCGCTTAAGTAACCCGTATGGCTTCAGCTCGCACCATTCTTCCTTGCTATTCCTTCAATGCTCGCCTCCACTCGCATCCTATCCGTCACCCGACGTCCTCTTCAATACAGCCCACCCAGCACCTAGACTTTTCCGTCCTCCTCGCTTGCACTCTTATTACTATCTGGCGGTGTCACTGGCCGGCTGTGTTCAATAACCATCACTTTCATGCCCCACGTCATTGCCAAATCTCTCCTCTTCTTCGCCACATCTCTACCGAAATCCCTCACTTAACGCAGAGTAACTTATACTAAATCCATAGTGATATTTCATCTCTCAGTTTCACCTGTTACCGCCTACATCGGCACAATAAATCATTCTGAACCCCCCAAAAAAAAAACGACGTACATCACGTGGTGGAAATGCTTTGTAATATCGCTTGGGTGAGAGATTTTTGGTGGAAAATCGATTTTATACTCCGATAGGTAAGGCAACTCTGTCTAACAACGTCATCAAATGCACCATATTTGGAATAAATAGGACCGTCACGTCTTTGAATACATAAACCAAGTTAGCAAGTTGTACCTGGCATACTCATTGCATCTACATTACGCAACTTAACAAAAAGATCACTGGCAAATAATCAAACGCAGATGATAAATGTCATTTACACACTGGATTGATGGTCTTATAAGTGAGAAACGACGCACAGAGGTTGGAGAAGACGGTGGCATTATATATCGTACGGATATTGGATGGCAGCTCTATACACACAGCAGTAAAAGGACGAAGAATGGAAGAGTTATATACAAGCATTGTTTGGGAGCACTAGAATGTACAAACAATGAATGTATTATCAACAAGGATAGTGTTCATATTAGACCTCGAAGTGAACTAAAAGCAATTGAAGAGCAAGCAGAAAAAGGTTGCAATCATTGTAAAAGGCCATTGGTGCATATCAATTGCCCTGTTCGCGTAACATTCACATTCGATGGATATTATGGCATAATAAATCATAAAGGGTTCCATTCGCACAAGCAATATGAAGACAAGCACCTCGCTCAAGGGAAATATGATGAACTGGAGCAAAGAGTATTGACGCATCCATCAGAGACTGCTCTAGGACTAGTTGTTGGTACGAGCACAGCTAGACCGGGAGAAGGAAAACCTGGCCGAGAAATAGACCCTTATCTACAGCATCTTGGACGAGTTTGTTACTATCGTCGGGCCATATTGACGAAGAATGGGATGACTAAAGCGGACAAAGAGAATCACGAAGGCATATTCGAAGATCTCGAAAAGCTAGAAGAGGGTTACTCAGGATATTTAAGCGAGAATATGAATATTCACCCCAGAGCATTTTGCATCCCTTTCCGTGCTCCTGGTATTGGAAAGCACATTGACTTCAGTAACCCAATGGTGACGGATGTAACCTATGATTGCTTCGAAAAGCAATACTATTTATGCAGCACTGCGATGTACTTCCATGGACTTGGAAGATATTCAATTATCTTTCAAGCAGTACTTGGTGGATTGACAATGCTGCATTATGCTACATATTTCTTTGCGTTATTTGCGACGTACGACGTTCAATTTGATGATGATAACGATCACGATTCCAACGTATTGTCTGGTCTAATTGTCGACTTCTCGTATGCACAACGCAATGGATTTATAAAAGCATACAACAAACGCAAGGAAAAGATGATGCAGAAAAGTATATCAAAGGCTGCTATTATCACTATCAGCAATCGGTTCAGCGAATTGTCTCAAATAAAGCAGTTGTCAAACCAGGGATGGAAGACGAATTTCTTGACTATACAAGCATCATGTACACTACTAGCGGGCTAAACACCTTCGATGGCGCAGTTTCTGATATTCGCACAACGTTTTCCAACGCAGGGCGACGGTTAGATTGGTGGTTAAGACCTGAAATAGCATCTATGGTATTCAAGGTTCACCAAAAGTTTCACCCAGAATTGCAAAAGTCAAGCACAAGAACAACAAACGGAATAGAATCATTTCACCGCCGCCTATATGGGGTTGTGCAAAAGAAAAAACCTCTGATCCCTACATTGCGTCAAATATTTCAGTATCTTAAAGATGAAGAAACGAGTCTTGATCGTTTCCCTCAGTACTTGCCTGTGGACTATGCGAAACGCAAGCGGTACTTTGTCTTTACAACTATAATTGCTTACTAACTTGTTGCGATATTTAAATCATGTATATAAGCGCAGAAAAAGGTTCAACAACGACGGAAGGGCACCTGTTACTACAAAAGCTCTATTAGGCACTGACAAGAAAATAAAGACTGCAACTGATGCAAGTATCATATTAATGAATGGTCTATTAATGTCTCTAAACTATAACTACATATTATAGGCAGAACCAGATATTGCTCCTTCACCGAAAAAAGGTAATAATACGTATATAATTATTTCTAAAATGTTGCTTAACATATGGATTACACTGATAGATCCAAGCATCTGTAATAGCACGGCCTATGGCCAACGTCGCTATTAACTTACGAAGATCGGATTCGTAGATAAAGGGGATGTGGGCGAGGAAGTGAGCTTGTAGGATGTTTGTTAGGAACGGTGAGTACCGTTTTCTTAATGATAAAAACGTAGGGATCCTGGATTTAGGATCCCGTCCTTTTATATGAACGCGTCTGTATGCGGAGAGCAAATATATACAAATGGTATTGAATACAATATCGTCGCTAACTATGAGCCAATCCGCATACAAGGTCATGAAGACTTATCTGTAGCACCGCTACAGCATCAATAAGAAACCGAAAAATGCCATGTATAGTACTTTGTCCAAATGTTTAACTCTAATATGAACTATGCTACATTAGAAAAAAGAGGCGCCCGCAAACATCCGTTGTTATGTTCTCGACTCTTTGATTCCTAGGGATATGGTTGCGGAAATCAAGCACACAAAAGCTGATGGATACTGTGGTTTTCGTGCACTGGCTGCATTGGTAACGGTTGACAGCAACGAAGATCGATGGCCCGAGATCAAGAAGATGATGCACTTGAATCTGCAGCTCAATGAAGCAATGTACCGTGACCATTTCTGCTTTGAAACGGAGGCATTGTTAGAATTGCTCCAGTACGATGAACCGAGCGGATGTCCCACTAAATACTGGTTTGATGGCATTCCATGTTGTCAGGTCGCTGCAGATGTATTATCTACTTCAGTAGTACTCTATACAGGATCAGGTAAACATGCAGTTACATTTCTTCCGGTGCATAAACCATCATTGCCGACGTTCAAACCACATCCAATCGTCGTTCACCTCATTAACAACAATCATTATATTGGAGTAACGATCAAACGCGACAGACCGATGACTTGGCCGCCAGTATTCAGCTTTTACAGCAAAGGCGGATGTCCAGAAGTTTTGTAGATATGATATTGTTTTCCGAATCAAAAGATGACGAATAAATATGCAACGTTTGAGCGGCCGCCGATGTTCTAAGAAATATGTTTGATTGAAATGATCGCCGCTGTATGATAGCATAAACGCTTCTAAAGAGGACGCACTGGTTTTATTTAGAAGGGTTCGTTTAAAAGAAATGACGTGTGATGTGCGAACACGCAGCATTTACTAAACTTTCGGACGTTCCGATGAGACACGACCATCCTCCTTGGTGAGCACCTGGAGGCTTGAACTCTGCCACCAGCACGACAAATTTCTGACTCAACCCGTTTGCGTACAAACCATAGTCTGGCTTGCAGTCTTTGTGATTACGGTCAAGGCTAACATTTGCCCTGAAGACAGGGTGAGCTTAATTCTAATGTTATATTCTTCATTCATAACAGTTTACCAGAAGTGTCGCAGCGCAGCATCAAAGGAAAACGTGACATCGAGCAGTGGTGCGAGCACATCATGCACAAACGTGTCTTCTCCTCCCTTCCCAAAGCTGCCGCTGAGTTTTAGATGTGGCAATCTAAGCATATATAACGTTAGCTTCTCTATGAGATCGCACGCGATTATGAGTCGGCCTACATTCTGTGGAGTATATTTGCTACTATCAGATTAAGGTCATTTTCGGATGATATGGCATCTTGTAAGTAACTGATCGTTGTTGCTTGGATAGCCCGCCAGTCCTCATATGATCTCTGCGAAGAAATAGATCGCGTCAGCACGTCAGCAAGCGCACATCTGCACGTTACATACTGTCCCGCTTTGGATACACCACAGTAGCGCGTTGATACTAGTCTCTGGCAGACGATCGAAAATGCCAAGCTGATTGACAATCGAACGGTGCAGATTGGGAACGCCAAAATGTCGAGTGATTGAAGCCATGATATCTTCGGCAAAGACATACGTTGAGTGCATCGCCCTACCTTGCAAGATTAAAATCAGAGCTGGAACAAATGTACTTGTTTCCCCAGGCCTCCAGCTTACAGTATGCTAACGTCAGACAGTTCTTGCGGATTGGCTTTTGAAAAACAGTCCTCTGTATGCTGTGCGCACTCACTAGATACGTCGACATCTTTTACGATCCACGATGTCGAGGTGATACTGGCGGTCTCCTCCTCTTCGTCCGAATGATCATCTGATTCTTCGATAACATGATAGACCCCGTTTCTGCCCGGGTGATGGTCAATGCTGAGGTCAGGTTTGGGATCTCCGTCTAAAAATTCCTCGCTAGATGGGTCGTCGGACTCTGTTAGTTCAGTGGGTTCCTGCAAAAGTACAAGCACATTAGCAAAGATTACCAATAGACGTTCAAACGTTGGGATAGATATACCATGTCTCCAAAATCCTCATAAGCGTCGTGTTCGTTGACTTTCGGCCTCTTTCTCGCGGGACCCATTGGACCTGATCTAAAGCGATGTTTGTATGAGACAATAGTGCAACTAATAAGCAATCTCACTCACAAAGAATCTAATGAGCGACTCCGTCGAAGTTGTTGCCGTAATATCGATCCTCCTTCCAAACCAAAGTCTGTCGCGGTTCGCAATCCATCTGTTTGTAATCGTGTTTGGGATAGTTTTTCTTGTTCTTCCAAATCTTGTTTTGCCCAGAATGCAGCTTCGTTCGTGCTGCCTTTCCATTCCTTAAAATCTTCAAGCAACTTGTCGAGAACAGGGCAGTCCTTGAACGCATTCGAGGATAAGATGTCGACGTAGCGTCGATTGGCTAATTGTTTGTCATGGAAAGAAAAGTTCTTGACGAAGTCCTGAATGCAGAGTTCATCGGCATGGAGACACCAAGTTATGTTGTGTGTTGGTTTTTTCTTCATCGAGTTTTTAGATAGGATTTTGCGCCAGTAAACATAGATTTCTGCGTTGTATAAACTTCGCCGTTTGCCAAAGAAAAGGCTGCTGGCACTCCATTGAATATAAATGATGTCACCTCATTTGAGGTTGATATGTCTGACGCGCAAAATGAGCGGGCAGAACTGTCTCGCCCAAATCGAGCCATTTTGACTGAAAGATGGTGGGAAGGAGGTAGTCATGTAAACGATAACTTTATGCGGATGCGTACATTGGCAGATGCCTCATTATTTTCTGATACTAAAGATGAAAGCTTAACTGGCCTTATCCACTTTCCAAATAGGCCATGCGTGTACCATGAGCATGAAGATAGAACGAGAGGTTCATATAGAAAATATAGTCCACAGCAAGTCGAAAAGCTGTTTGCTTTGATAATTGAAGGAGGAAAAACAGCAAAGGAAGCAGCGCTTATCACAGGTATAAATGTCTGAACTGCTCAGCACCATATCAAAACATACAATCGGGATGAAGAAAGATGCCTGCCTAGTGTTTAGAGAAAGTCTCGTACTAGATGTTATGGTAAGCTGACTGAAGCTGACTTCCAGTTTCTTGTAGATGAGACGGGAGAAGTCAGTGAGACTAAGATGAAGATTTTTATTACTCAAAGGTTCATGCTTTATATGCTTCTAAAATATGACCGGACACTGGTAGTGAGATGCCTTGTAAACCAGTAATGACGAGGGTAAAAGTTTTCATCCGAGTTTAAAGATACCAATGATGCGATTACATAATTGATCTATAAGTGGTAGTGTGAATAGATAATGATGGCCCTGGACAATCGGTAACAAAAATCAGGAACAAGATTCGGGCGGCAGGTCCGCAGTAAAGAAGAAGAAAAAGCTGTAACAGAGCTTTTGGTTGCATCAAGAAGTAATGTATCACATAGCAGTCTATTCATCATCTACTCCTTGTGAAAGTAGTGTGCTGTCATCGTCTGCCAAATTTTATTGTGTTGTCAGTCTTGAAAAATTGGATCCAGACTTGTTTTCCATCTCATCCCTTCTCTCTTCTTTTTCTTTTCTCTATTCGACACTGAAGTAGAGGGCCTTTCTTTTCAAACACATGCATTGATTTGGTCAATGTTCATGCTCTCTTTGACAGCCTACAGTGCAAGATCCTATATCTTACATAAGAAGATGAGAAAGGCAGCTGATATCAAGTTGCAGGAGGAAATCACGGAGATGGAAGAGAAAGAGAAAAGTAAGGACATGTATCATCGATATTGATTGATAACAATCCACTCCAGAACGTCAGTATACATACGGCTCATGTGGTCAGCAAGGTCACAGAGACCGTTGATCTTATGAATGTCCCATGAAGCAAAATAAAGGTGAGTGTGTAATCCTACTGTCAGCTCTTCAACACCAAATAATTCATGACAGCTGGCATGAAAAGGAAACGTGGTACAACAGAACAGACCGATCAAACCAAAGACGACAAAAAAGTGGACGACAAAGCAAGAGAGCAAGTTCAAGTAATGCAAACTTGGTTCCTAAACCCTGTCCCGCTTGTGGTTCCGCCGAGCACAGTAGCGCGCGAGCAAGTCATGCACAGCCCACAAAAGATCCACAGAAGGACTTTCGGAAGAAACCCTAGAAAAAGACCGGGAGACATACACCCGGAAATGTCCACTGGCATCTGTCATTCCACCTAGCCATAGAGATCGATTCTCTGACAGTGTCCAAGAACTGCCCAAGTACTCGAGAATCGTTGTCTCAAGGACCCAGTTGTTCGTCAATCAGTTTATACTTGACCATGATTCCATCCCTCCGATATTATTCACACAAAATTTCTTCTATTCTGTGATGCAGCTGATTGTGGGCAAGTCCATAAGTACCACCAATGACAAGCTTCCTGTGGACCTTGAAAGTTCACGGCTCACCTTCAAGAATGAGCATCCCGCTCTACGAGTACCGCCTCGTACCAGTCTCAGAGCTTCTGACGTGCTCGCGGAAGCCTGTGTCCTGCTTGCCACTTCATATTCCAACAACATTGTTGAAAATTTCGAGAGCCGTATCTGTTCGTTCATCGGACATGAGTTGACAAGTTCCTTCCCGGTACGTATTGAGATATCTTCTAGACACATTTTTTGACCATTATCTACAGGAACTGAAGAAACGGGAATTGAAGGAGATCTCATCAAGGTAGGCATTTGAGCGTATCGCCGGTGGAACAACGGAATGGCCCAATAAAGTGGATCCAGGCTTGCCATTGGTGGCCATCGTCGACAAGCTATGCGACGACCTGGAGGCTCTAACGCCTAAACCTGCAACGCCACAATCGATTTCTGCGTCACCTGGCGCTTATGTACCAGCATTAAAGTATATACTGTCCTCTTATGAAGAAAAGCATCAGATCGCCGAGTCGGAAGAGAAATCCACTGACGAATCTCTTCCTCCGCTCTTCTCCATTTCGCCGAAGCCAAGTTTCAAATGGCGATTCATTTCTGTCAATGCTGAGCTGCTAGCAAGCTTGTTATCTCTACGAAGGCCTGAAAAGCCAAGCGAATATCCACTAGTATTCTTCGAAGCTGTTGATTTTACCCGCTTTGGACTTAAAAGGTACGAAACATATATCCGAATTTCGATTTCTTTGCAAATATCCACTTTTCTACTATATCTGTGTAGCTGGGAAGAGCTTACTCAAGATCCAAACCGCCGTTTTGCATGCAGAATACTTTCCGATGAGTTCACAGTCTACCTGCTTTTTGCAAGGAAATTAAAAAGGGAAGTTGCCGGCAACAGTGCTAGATCTGGATGACTTCAGCATCGACGAAGTAGAGCGCCGGTTCCAAACCTTGGGCGCTAGATCCTGGATTAAATCAGATTTACACCGCTGCAGACGGAAGTGGGTCACAGAACCATCGGGTACGCCGGGTATCAACCAAAGAGTACTATGCTATGACCGGATCTATACGAAGAGCAAGGCAATTGCAGAAAAGAAAGGACGCAAGTGGTATTACTCACATCGAGACAAAACTGGAAACTTGCAAAACAGCATCGTCGGAACAACATCATGAATTTGTGACATCGTTCCTCCACAACTTTTCGGTCTTGACGACCTTTTATGGGCCAAATATGGCTGAATCCCGCTTTCGCAACTATCAGGAAAAACAAAGGGCACAAGAAGAGCTTGTGAATATCCTTACGCAAGGAGGAAAAAAGGTACTCGAAGCGACAGAGGAAGAAAACGAGACAGAATAGAAGAAAAAGGAGAAAGAAGAGCCTCAAGCGCCGAGAACGAAACAAGTTGAAGTGGAAATCAGGGTTAGTGATAACAATATATAAGCAAAAATACAACACTAAACGGTTTGAATCAAACCCGAGGGTTTCTGCAATTAGATCAACCCAAAGCAAGCAACACCCCAAGACCAAGAAATGGCATCCCGCAGCGTTTCAGACAAGCGAAAAGATACCGTTAATTGTCTTCGGATCAGCAATGTTTGGTGCCAGCGGGCATTCTTCCAGAAAAGGAAAGCGCGCAGCGGTCGTGAACTCATGTTGGAAGATGATTAAGAGACGAGAGACGAGGGGCGAGCTGGTTGCAGTAACGGTCGATGAGTTTTACACCTCCCAGGTTCGTTGTGTTTTGCTTTCTATTTTCATTCATGGTAGACTTTTAGATTTGCAATGCTTGCCATCAGAGAGGCCTGGACAAAGTGACAACGTCGAATTACGTATCCCACCACGGTGTAGTAGTTTGCAAACACTGCCATACACTGTGGCAACGGGATGTCAATTCCGCCAAAAACATGTATCACATAGCGAAACCGGTGTGGAGTGAATCCGGACGACCAACCCAGTAAGTCGCCGCTACGAATGTGGTTTCTCTGTTGCTTTCGGATAACAGGGATTTAGATATTTACGTATTACGGTAAGCTCAAGTCTCTGAAAGTGTACATCTCTTACAATTTCTACGCTTCTCTTCCTCAAATTTTATTTCGGTTGTATAATTTGTCGTAAGTAAGTCATATCAATCGAGGAGCTACAGCATTCTTACTTTATCTTACGCGAACGCAAAATTAATCTCGAGCAGCGCAAGTTTTTACACAATAAACAGCAGAGAGGATCTCCAGGTCAAATTCGGAGGGCTGCATTTTGTTTTCGTGGGTACTATTGGACGCAATTCTGCATGATATTTTTTTTAAAAGAAAAGGGCATGCTGGGAAATAACCCACAGCATGCCGTATCCAGCGCTTTATAGACTTGAGCAGTAGTCTCTGTGGAGCCTTCCTCCAAAGCGATCCTGGAACTTGACTGGGCCGTCTCGGGAGAGGAATTACAGGGGACACTCCTCCAAAAAAAAACTTGCGAGGAGAACAGGTAAGGAAATGTACTATAAGAAAGGAGGGAATTGCTACAGATACTCAGATATCAGAACCACGGTATAGATTATCCAACATCCACAACGTTTTTTGATGCTGTTCAAATGAATTTTACGTCCACCGATGAGCCAATTTTAATGTAAATAGACTATCAGCTTGTTGTTGATTTATGTACTGATGACCGCCCGCCCTTAGCGCAAAATTGTCTCCTGATGGACGTAAAATTTATTTAGAGTAGTGTAAAAAATGTCCAATAAATAGTATAAATCAAAACTAAGGTACAAAACAAACGGATTACACAGGCAAACATAGATAGATAGACAGAGAGCTACAAGTACATCTCAGTGAATTAGTGCATAGGCACTGGTACCATTTAAAATCCGAATTTCGTGGGGCACTCCCCTCGGGCACTCCTCCGCAATAGTTAGAGTTTCTTTAGAGCTTCATACATTTGCAAATCATTCAACGATCTGCTATGCCAGACGGGAAATGAACGAACGAAATGTGCATACCAGAGCGCAGCGGAGGTCCAAGCATTTTTTGGAGTGAACTTCTCTCAGCACCGAAAGGCACACGATCGAGCATTATCAATTAAAAGATATATTATTCACTGGCTCCTTCTCTGTCTTCTTCTATTCGTTCCCGTACAACAACTGCTATTGAGCGAAGCTAAAGTGGCAGCAAGCACTGTGATAAACGATAACTGACATTTTATTTGGTGTTTTTATTGGGTAGCTTCTTCTTCTCTTCATCCAATAACGACCTCTATGATCACCTTGTTTTTTCTTATTGGTTGTACCCAACCAATACAAGAGAAAAATCACCATGAGATTAATCGAGAGAACTATGTCAAGATTGTTGGTGGTAGAGGCAGATGATAAGCAGACGTAAGAGACCGGACACAGCAGAGTGCCTAGTGAGTAGATCATTGTACCTTAGTCATTACTAATTATTGTACTGCATGTATCGATATCTTTTTTCATCATTCTCTTTCCTTTTTTTTCTCATTCATTGGAGACGGAAGGTGAAACATCGGGTGATGACATCCATTTACGCAAGTAAAAGGTCTTTGTCACCGGGACCAGTGACTCATAACGTTATTTCTGACAGCCGTAATTGACAACATTTCCTATAGCTCTGGAATAAACCTTTCTCCCTCTTACTGTTATCCTATCCATCAAAACCACCTGTATACATTTTTATTTTCTTTTCCACGGATCACAGTTTGTACGATTATTTTATAATCGATTGTGGGTGGTGTGCAGAGGCAAAACGCGTATTTGGATGTACAGAAACTCCAGATCCTGCGATGGTGGTATTTACTGAAAAGATTGACGAAGCGTACCAAGCTAGTAGACGGTGTCCGCTAGCAAACGAAAGTACAAAAGCTGCTTTGAAAAAATTGCAACATTATGGCTTGGTGATCGACAACTCACCCAATGATGTCGCCTTTGACGTACTTTCTGCACTGACTTCTGGTACCCACGACTTCGCGCTGAAATTTGACACCACTCTCGAACCAATTCCAATCACCGAACCACACTTGCTGTTGTATTTGATAGCAAATCATTCGAATCTCCAAATATACTTGTTTTCCAGTCGCGCAAAGACCATCAAATATGGCAGCGGACCAATCGCAGTAGCTTTGTTTCACGACATATCGTCCTATGAAGGTACATCATCCTTTTATGTACTACGTGGTGGGACGAAAAGAAAGCAGACAGAAAAAAGAACGCATAATCCAGTAATCCCTTCGAATATCCCAGTGGCAAAGTTATGCGATACCCAAAAAGGGAAAAAAAGAAAGCGAACAGAATTGCTTCAGACGGACGTTTGCAAAGATATACTCTATCTACCCATGAAGAGTCGCTTGGAAGAGGAAATACGGAAAAGACTTGACGAAGAAAGCTACGGTACTATATGGGATAGTGTCATTAGTGTCGAAAGACTGCCGAGGGGAGTATTTCCCAAAGCGGTAGATATTGCAAAGCATACGCAGGACTTGGGCGTCACTGTACCACAGATCAAGAGCACATTAGCAACAATAGACTACAACTACCTTGAGCGATGTCAAGCATGTGTCGTGGAGAACTTTCAAGATACGTATCAATGGGTACGAAAAGACACTCCTGAAGGGAGCACATCCGGGCAGAAGGATAAGAAGGGAAAGAAGGAAGCAGGAAAGGCCAGCAAACTTCAGCCGAAGTACAAAACCTGTACTGCACCCGTGACGCAAATCTTTCACGAAGACCTTTCTAAAGAAGCGAGGGAAAGGCTTTCAGCTACAATACTTGAAACTGCGATCGAGTTGACAGATGACATTTCAGAGCTGTCTATGATAGCGTACTTGATTCTATTGCAGTATTCCCGTGAAGGCTTTCCTTCTGTACGAACCGACACAGGTAGCCGAAAAGAATTTGACATGTCCTCTGTATTTCCGAAAGAATTTGTCAAACGAACCACAAATAGTACCAACAATCTGGTACTACCACTAGATCCTGGACTACAGAACCATCTGACAGCAACGAAAAACAAAGCCGATGATGCTTACGATTTCCTTTCACAGAATCATCTGCAATTTCTCCATTCATATTTCATGACTCGCAGCAGGTACCACCTCGATAAACACCACAGTTGGACGCAATTATGCAAAAGTTTGGGTGAAATCAACATCGCTCCGCCGCCACAAAAAATATCTACAACGATTGTAACAGCGATCCGAGAATACGCCACCAATGTGAAAAACATGTGGGAGGGAAGCGTCTTTCATAAGACGTTGGAACACGCGTGCCGGGTCCTCCTCCGGATTCATCTTGCGCCGAATCGTGAAGCAAAATGGAAGGCATACCGTGCTAAACTGACTGAGGAAAGAAATGCACGCAAAGGTGAGAAGCGTGAAGTACCTGCTACGCCAAGTAAAAAGAGGCGCAAACGAGGAATACGGAAAGGAATGAAAGAGTTGGCTGATGGCTTGCAAACAAGCCATGAAGGGAAGACGGAAAGGTCACTCGAAAGGATCTATACGTTTGGCACATTGTTACAGACACTTAAAGAGGCATGTATAAAGAAAGGACGACACAGCTACAACTGATGTGATGATTTCGTTATCAGGATGCCGCGGTTGGCCAAGTTCCTGAACCTGAGAGGATCTCCGAGGGTAGTGGCGAAGTCCACTCGAGTGATACGGAAGGTATCCAGGTTGGTCATCTCTAGAGGAAAGACGCAATTGTAGCTAACTCAAGCTTATCGGGTCTGATAGGTACCTGACCGTGTTATTGCTCTACTAGATAAACAAGTCTTGACTGATGGTGAAATTGCGGATATTTGTGAGGAATGGGTGGAACCCGCTGAGGAAGAAGAAAAAGAAGAGGAGGAAGAGGAAGAGGAAGAAAAGGCGGTGGAAAAACAAGCTAAAGAATCTTCACGCGCAAGGCTGAACGTATTGAAAGCAACTATGAAACAACTTCTGCTGTCCTCAGAATTTGAAGGCGATGTGACAGACAAGCATGTGCAAGATGCGGCACATACAAAAGACTTGACAACTACAGAAGTCGAAGTAATTAAGGATCTCGCCAATAAGCTGCGGCCTTATCTGCCGAGAAAGATCGAGGATGGGGTCTTTGATCACCCCTTACTACAAGCGCCATTCGTATTCATCGGAAATGCTATCTTACGAGCAGCAGGATACGAACCTTTCTGTCAAGCAATGGTTCCAACCGTATTGCCAGCGTCAATCCATAGCTTGCACTTGGACGAATCATCCATATACGGGATTTTCTGCGGAAAAGGTGGCTTCGAGGTTTGCGAACGAGAAGGCAATCCCATCACATCGGTTCACGAAGCGCGGATCAAGAAGGAAGTGATGCTATATAGCTTTTTTGACCAAAGCAAAATTGAAGCAGTATGCCGAGCGCATGGATTAGAATTTGTGCATCGACTAACAATCACTACTTCTGGTACAGCGATCCTCGATGGACAAGTAGTCACTACGGGACGACAGCCAGTCTCTTCCAAGTACGATGAACGACGAAAGACGAAATGATCAAAAGGTGAAAGAATTGATCACAACTTCTCGAAGGAAGCCATCGAAGAGGGTATTGAAGCAGTCAATGAACGAATCAAACATATGCAAGCAGTTATTCGTACCGAAAATAAGACATTACAAACGAGTACTCGCATGGTGCACGAAATGAAGAACAAATATAATAACTTGCGTTTGCAAGGCCGTTCGCCCAGAAAAGATGAATCTGATCGATTAGTCATTGCGCGACAGACGCGGAACAATCAACAGTTGTCGCTGTTAAAATGTCAAAAAGAGTTAGCAAATCTCAAACAAGACAGATACTTTTTGAATAAGGTGAGTACAAACGCGCAGTAGCAAGTGCAGCAATTATTCATTGGTTCGAAAGATAAAGCGGCAACCAAAAGATCCTGGTCCGCCGAAGGAGCTACCAAAGACGACTATGCCAACCTCATGGGAGAATCCACGCTGCTGTGATCCCGTTGAACGTCTAGATATCAGCAATCTATTGGCAGAAAGTGATGATAAGAGATCATTGATGTTTGCCGGTACCGACTATGGGATCTGTACGATGTCGGTAACGGCACCGCTGATAGCAGAGAAATACAAATTTCATATGGATCTCTACAACAAGTACAGTGTCCTTGAAGAGTTGGACGATACACAGCAGGTGCCTTTGATAGTAGAAGATATGAAAATTCCGCAACCATTTAGACTGAAGGCCGAAAGATTGCACGAAATAACTTTCACAAGGAAACACGCTCAAAATCGCGAGCGAAGAAAAAAGGTCAGTTACAGCGGTTGACCGATCGTGACACTAATGGTTTTGTTAGCTTAATCGACCTGTCCTAAAGATTGAAGAAGATTTACGAAAATTTCCTTTGGAATCTACAACAGCAGATGATGTTCTTGTTGTACAGAAGGTAAGAGATTGTGCTCCATTTCTTTGGAAACTGAATGTACGTTTCCAGAAACGTCGTGATACACGCAAGCCATTACGTGATTTCTATCGTTCTCGGAGGGCAAACCACAGAGCGAGAACTCAACAGCCCCGCAACAAGCGGGCGTACGCTATACTTGCATCTAAGGAACGACAATTTGTTAAATCCAGCAATCCTACGTCCTCGGATATCCTGCCCATATTTTGCATTGGGACCAGTGGTACAGGAGTGGGGTCAACCATTGGTGGGCATCTACGACGATGTGGTAAGAAGATGCGTGAACAACATCACCGGCACATACCAGTAGCCATGACCAATGAGTTCAGGTCATCAAAGACATGTATTTTCTGCTACCAACCAACGAAGTCTCCCACGGTACGTGGTCGTATCAAGGGTGAAATGAAGAATGTCACTTGTCATGGTGTCCTTCAGTGTTGCAATCGGTTGTGTCCGTCTTTTGCAGCTGGATATACTTGTCGTAATCGAGACGATCAAGCAGCATTATCGATCGCCCTTGCAGGCGCCTCTAACCTCCTGTCCGAAAAAAGGGAGACGCTGGAACCATTCCGCCAACACATGACCACCAGTCACTTTAGAATACAGGTTCAATCTTATAAGCCGATGATTACCTGGGAAGGTACAGTAGTGACTTTTATACACACGTAGGTATAGGTTATCATCGATTGATATCAACGTATATTAGGTACATCAGCGGCCCTATTTTCCAGTAGGATTATAGCGTGTTCTCTTGGGAGTGCCCGGGGGAAACCTCTTTAAAATCCACTCCAGTGCCTCAAGGGCTCGCCCCAGATTTTAAGTATAAGCAGAAGACCAGCACCCAGCCAAGAAAGGCATGCAAATAATGTTGTTGTCCATCCTGCGCCAAGGGCAGAAGTCATTGGGTTTGCGACGATAGTTAAAATGCATGAGAAGAAGAACCGTATGAAATTGGCTGCCGCGGTGACGGATGCACCTCGACCAGGCGAGGCATCCACTAGGTAGGCTGTGACTGTAACCAGAACTTGGTTGTTGCCAAAGTTTTGTATGCCAAAAGCGACAATGGCAACCCACACTGATAGTTTACGCTCAACACTCCAACCGAATAACAATAGACCTAGTGTATTGAACAAAAGGTAGGCGACCCAGACGTGCGGTGTGATACGGTCTTCCACTACTGCCTTGCCTCCACGTAACCGACGAGCGCGCATCAGCAAACGATCCGACAGGCGACCACCAACAAAAGATCCTGCAAGATTTCCTATGCCAGCGCCGAGATAACTTAAACCTATTCATAGGAAGGAAATTTTGATGGAAGCAGTAAATAAACAAGCACGCAAATGAATTACGAATTGTTTACCGATCTGCCATGACGTAAAGTGATAGTTTTGCTGATATGCACCGGGAATAATTGTCTCGACAGCAAACATCGAGCCAAAACAAATGCCGGAAGTAATTGACGCGATAAGAATAAATGGATGCCGAAGAAGTAAAAAAGGTGCGATGGGATTGAAATTTGGTTTTTCGAGATTCGATGGTTCTGATTTTTCTTCCGTGGTATCTGTTTCTTGCTTGGTTGTGGGGATATTTTTGTCGAACTTCGCGTTGACGCGATAAGTTTCAGGAAGGAGGAAAAAGATCACAATGAGGATAAATATACCAAAGGCAAAGCAGAATAGAAATGTTGCCCGCCAAGAGTCGTTACTCATAATCAAGAGCCCACCAACAATAGGTCCTGTTTTCCGAGGGTAAGTAGAAAGTCGATTTCTTCCTGACTTATCACTTACCAAGTAATGGACCGATAATGACGCCAAAAACGAATTTACCAAAAGCAGCTCCGCGCTTTTCAATAGGGTAACAATCCGAGATAACACCTGCACCTAACGATTGACCTGCTGAAACACCAACGGACTGAATGCAACGGATAACGATCAAAACCCATATATTCTGGACAAAGGCCGCGCCAATGGATGATACAATGTAGATCACCATAGCACCCATGAATAAAGATCGACGCATGTGGAAAAAATCCGATATCGCGGCCCAAAACACAGGAGCTATTCCGGAGAACATGATAAATAGCGCAGCTGTCAATGTGGTTGCGATAGGAGGTGCATGAAGGTCAGATGTGATATATGGT
This sequence comes from Saksenaea vasiformis B4078, assembly GCA_000697055.1. Classification (NCBI taxonomy): domain Eukaryota; kingdom Fungi; phylum Mucoromycota; class Mucoromycetes; order Mucorales; family Saksenaeaceae; genus Saksenaea; species Saksenaea vasiformis. Next base: position 260,096 of record JNDT01002297.1, on the reverse strand, counting down.
AGACCTAGTTGAAACAGATAAATAGGATACTCGATGGCTATGATCCGCTTACCGGGGAAATAAATTGTGCTTGAAAATCCATTTGTACACGCTACTAAGGCACAACAAACTAAGATAATTGCTTTTTTCTTTGGACCGAACAATCGGGGATCATTTTCTACTAACGGTCGAAATTGGACGCGCGCATAAAGGAATTGCTGTATAGGAGATCTCTTTTGACTATCGTCTACCATGACTAAAACAACAAAGAGATATATAAAAACACAGGCACGCACACGGATCAAACGGACAAAGAAACAAGAAAGCAGAAAAAGGAACTAAAAAAAAGATAAGAAAAGAAAACTGACAAAAAGATGGGGCAGTGTCGATGTCGGGGACGGGATTAAACTTGCCGATGTGTTCGTCTCGACTTTTTTATCCGATTTGAATCCACATTTGCGCTTGCTCATTCCTTGTGTTGCCAAGGTTTCTGATTTAGGTAAGTTCGTGGCCGATACACCGCGTCCTCCTTACATTTGTGTCTCTGATTTCAAATTGCGTAGATAGGGCTTGTAGAATTAATCAAAAACATGAAAGGTTTCATGTACTGATCTACCTTGCTTCAATTAAGGTCATCAATTTGGTAGTACAAGATAGCTGCAATTTTATAGCTTCGGCCTTCTATTGTTTCAGACACGGCCGGTATCGGGGTATGAAACGTTGCGGTGAGGCCCAGCCGCAGACGCCAAACTTCCCGGCAACCAGGGCACACCCGAAATTCTTCCTCTTTTTATAACACTCCAATATGGGTATGTGCCAATCATTTATCCATCCATCCATCCGAACTAATGTCTATTATGTTATTAAACGAAATACACAGCTGTTGGCAAGAACAAGTAAGTTTGAGAAGATCCACATCCCGAGAAGTAATGCTGATTTATTGTTCCGCATGACCATTAGGCGTCTTAGCAAAGGAAAGAAGGGATTGAAGAAGAAGATGTAAGTATCTGTTCATACTTATAATTATAGAAGTGGGAAAGGAAAAGACGCTTTGGTCGAGTTCGAGTTTTCAGTTTTTCAGTAACATGTGGACGAGGAAAAAAAAAAAAAAGGCGCATGAACAGCAGCTTGTGGATCAGTGATTTAATCAAACTTCCTTTTTTCCTTGTTCAGCGTTGACCCCTTCACGCGTAAGGATTGGTATGACATCAAGGCTCCTTCCATGTTCGACGTCCGTCAGGTTGGTAAGACCTTGGTCAACCGTTCGCAGGGTTTGCGTAAGTAATTTCGTCGCGAGAAGTGATGATCCAGTGAACAAGGGCTTATTGGAACGTCGTTATTAGGCAACGCCAACGATTCCTTGAACGGTCGTGTGGTCGAGGTTTCTCTTGGTGAGTTGTCCAAGCAGGAGGATCGCGCTTTCCGCAAGATCCAGCTTAAGGTTGACGAAATCCAGGGCAAGAACTGCCTCACCAACTTCTACGGTATGGACATGACCACCGACAAGCTCCGTTCCATGGTCAAGAAGTGGCAGACTCTCATTGAGGCTTTCGTCGATGTCAAGACTACCGACGGTTACCTCGTCCGTCTTTTCGCCATCTCCTTCACCTCCCGTCGCCAGAACCAGATCAAGAAGACCACCTATGCTCAGTCTGCCCAGATCCGTCAGATCCGCAAGAAGATGTTCGAGATCATGACCGAGGAAGCCTCTGGCTGCGACTTGAAGGAGCTTGTCATCAAGCTCACCGGCTCTGCCACCAAGACCGCCCAGGATGCCATTGCTTTCCGCATTGAGAAGGCTTGCCACGGTATCTACCCCTTGCAGAACACCTACATCCGTAAGGTCAAGATCCTCAAGGCTCCCAAATTCGATGTCTCGGCCCTTTTGGCTCTTCACGGTGGTGCTGCCGCTGCCGCTGATGAAGTCGGTGCTAAGGTTTCCAAGGACTTTGTGGAACCCCCCGTGTTGGAATCTGTTTAAAGCATCTCTTCCTCCGCAAAAAGTAAAATTGAACATCGCTTGTCCTTGCCATTGTTAAACCCTGCAATAAAACGAAATGAACAAAAAAGAAAGAGCTCTCCGTGTGCTCCATCAATGTAGTGGATATTCCGCCTTCATGTTCTACAGCAAATCGTCACTGTACTGTGTTCAGTTAATAGGAAAGATTAGATGACACATTGTTGAGAAGATAAAAAAACAAGCTCGACTAATATTAGACAGCTTTCCAGAAAAATGAAGAGTTTACAAGTTATTCTATATACGTTTACTGAACAGACTTTTACGCTAAGAAAAGAATCAAGTATATGTTCGTTAATACATAAGTCGGCAACAAACTCATACATTACTTACATCAACGCGACCCCTCAGTGGACGCGAAATCCATATAGACAGCATAAAATTTTGTTCATGGTTGGTAAATGGAATAATACTTGGATGTCATTTTACTTACCCCGAAGGATATTTCCATGAATTCATGGATGCCGCACCCCGCATCGTGATGGGTGGGAGTGGGAGAGTGGAAGAGATTGGCACTGGGCCAATTGTAACACACTGCAGAGGACTTGAAGCGATACAACGTCCAGTGATCTATTGTACAAGATGAGTGATGCCGAGTGCGACAACACTTAATTTCACTTGCTTCAATGATGGGTAAAGACGCCACCACAGCCGAGACGGTTCGAGACAGAGATTATACATGCTAAACAAATACATCAAAGGACACGAGTGATTCTGGGTGCGTATTTCATTAAAAGTGCATACCAGAGATGTAAAATGAACAGAGCCAAAGAAAAAAAAAAGAATTCATGCGTCTGTTTAAATACGATCACTTTACGCGTTCCGATTGGAGCGTTGGGGAACCTACTACCATGGACCAGCGCAGTACACCTTTGATTTAGAAGGAAAGGTACCTGATTCTCTGCGCAAAGATACGCTGCTACCCACCGCAGGATTGAGGTAGCATCGACGCAAAGTAATATTTGGATGACGCAAATGTATATTCAAAATCCAGCATTATGCTTTACTGCAGTACAACGTCTCTAATTTCAAAACCCTATAATTTCACAACCCAGTTTTTTCAAGAAATTTCGGGTCCACCGCCAGAAAACATAGTGTAGGTTTTCAAATCCTCTGTAATGTCAAGTTCAAGCCTGAAAAAGAGGTTGAACTCTTATCGGAGGAGGTTTAGTGCTCAAAGGTTTACTAATCGCATTGATCCTTTGCAAAATATGATGTAACACCTCCTCATCAAGAAAATCTATCGTTGTGTCAATGCGAGGCAGTTGATCTTTAAGTAGAATGCAACGTTTCTCTTCTGCAGGTCATGTACGTCGTCATTCGCAATCTCCTTGTCTTTTTATCAGTGAATACGTCGTATTCAGTTCTCGGATGAACAATATCCTCCTTCTCGGCCGCTGCTCTCGAAATCGGATATTGTCATTGTGGTGCGCTTGATAGCCTGAAGGTGACAATTCATGCTTGTCACAAGTTCATGCAGCACTGAGGTTGCTTCACATCCATGAACAGCTTTACCCATGAGACCTGTCTTGCGCCAGCAAATTTGGATGGTATTAAGATTGCGTTTTAGTGTGTCAACTGAGAGCTTCATCCACCGCATAGCTCACTTCATCCTCAGAAGGCTTTGTGACACATCCTCCATAATATCAAAACCCGGAATTTTCAAGTATTTTGCACTGTAAGTTCTACGACGCTAACAGATATTTCCAATACTACCCGAAAACCCAAAACTGAACTTTCAGAGGAGGAACGCGCTATGATTGTGGATTGAGTCAAGCAGGAATGTCATATGGTGCAATCGCAAAAACCAAAGGGCTCCCATAATCAGCTGTGCAGTACATTGTGGAAAGTATTTGCGAGGCGGGTTCGGCAGCTTCCAAACCAAGGTCAGGGAGACCGAAGAAGATTACAAAAGTTCCATTTCTCGTCATTGCGCGCGGCATTCGCCATGAATCATGCGTACCCCTGAAGGTTCACTTGGCCGTTTTCTCTGAAACGGGTACGAAGGTCTCATTGCCTACATTTGCCAAGACTGTTCGCGAACTAGGGTTCCATTCTTGTCGTCCAGTACGTAGGCCTAAACTGATGGAAACTCATAAGAAAAGACGACTGAAGTGGGCCAAGGAGCACGCTCATTGGAGTAAGGAAGAATGGAGCAAGGTGATATGGTCTAATGAGTCCAGATTCCCTGCCATGGGCAACGATATATGCTGTCGCCGCGAGTTAGTCCATGCTAATATCGATACTACTGCCAATACAACAGATACATCTGATAATGGATTTGGTACCAGTACTACCAATGCCAATGTCAATACCACTACCACTACCAATGCCGATAACAATACTACTACCAATGTCATTACCGTTAATTCAGCGGTATTTTCCTTCTCGATCATTCGCATGATTGAACTAGGTTACGAGGTGAAGGTAATACACGGGTTCCGATGCGACCTCGCTCCTATCATAACCGAAACGTTCACCGACCTTTTCAACATAAAGAAAGAAGCAAAAGCACGTGGGGAAAAGGGCGTGGAATATGCGGGAAAGATACAGGTGAATGCGTTCTATGGAACGTGGAGGTTCCGAAAGTATGATCGGCAGGTCATGTCATGTTATGGGAAAGAATGCGAAGCTCGGTTGATTGCTTCCGAACTACTAGCACAATGTACGTACCGGAGCGTTGGTGATGGCTATCTATCATATGAGTCGAAAAATGTATTACTAAACAATGTGAACATAGCGATCGCGCCGCCATCACGGCCTATGCTCGAGGTCTAATGTACGACTTACTACAGGCTATACGATCGATGGGGTACAACGTGTACTACTGCGATACAGACAGTGTCGTCACCGACTGCAAAATCGAAGACCATCCTGATTTGGCCGACAACAAATAAGCCTGTTGATGAATTGGATATTGATGTCAAGAATGCAAAACTCAAAATAACGAAAATATTAAAAAGAAAGTAGAGGAAAAGGAAAAGATATCAGAGCAAATTGCGAGATTACAAAAGAAGCTGAAATACTTGGAGGAGTTTCAAAATTTGTAGTTATATTGAATAAAAAAAGCCAACTGTCATGTCCATGCAGATATTCCATATCACCAATATTACAGTCTTTTTTTCTTGTAATATGCGAGCGAATGAGTTATAAGTGAGCCAAGTGGGTTAAATATTAAGTCTGCTTTCGAGGTAGGCATTTTGGATGTGGATTGCTAATCACCTCCTCGTGGTCATTATGGTGAAGCAACAATGGTAACGAGAGGCAACTCTCTACTTATACTTTTTCAGTTACATGCTATAAGAGCAGGGTCAATGAATTACAACCATCGATCGGAGTCCATAGTATAGCCAGAAAGGGAAGACGTTTATCCGAAGTTATCAATATTGATCCATCATAATTCCTTGCCTTTTGTAATCAAGTTTACAACGGTCATGTCTGGGAAACTGCTATCTCTATGGAAGTAGTAGGCTAAGCGTTAGCATTCTAGTTGGCTTGGTGCTCTTTTTCTAAACCAAGTTTACTGTTCATTGTAAAGACAAATTCAAAGAGATAATTTATCCAATTTGTTTAATGTATGATTATTATTTATTTTTTTACACTTGATGCGTTTCGAAAATCGCATGATGATAATTTAGCTTGAATTCTCCCAAAACTGTCAGTATGAATAGCAATAGTAAAGCATAATACAGTCCACATACGCCTTTGATGCATTGGACTTGTTCACAAGATCTTTTTATAAGGAGTAAGATTATTGACGGTGATCTTGTACTAATATGGTCTCGTCTTGTAAGTTCACCTAATAGAAAAACCTATCAACTACAGCAGCAGATGGCAGCAGTAATAAGCACATGGGAAGTGACCAGAGTGTCACCTTCTGACCCTACGAGAGCAGACCCAGGTGCCATTCTGTCTGTGTCAACTTTCTGACGCTTGCGGGAGTAGCTGCTTCTTTTTGTATGAGGATGTAGAAAGCGGATGTAGAGAATGGAGATCGTAAGGTGGTCTTGGGTGCACCCACTGGAGCGTTACCTTCGGCATATAAGTCGAGCCGCAGTGTAAAAGGTGACTATTTCGTAAAGAGTACATAGTATAGATTTATTGAGATAATGATGATTAAAATGAATTAGTATGGTAAACTTTAGTGACATTGTTTGGAATGTAAACTTAAACAGCGATTACAGAAACATTCTGCTCCACAGTTTTGGCACTGCTTACGGCATTGCCGACACACGTTTCGTTTTCGGACCTGCCCTCCCACAGCTCCCTGTAGAATAAAACATTTGCAATGACCCAAATCTGCTGTTCCAACGCAACGTCGGCACCATTGACCGAGACATCCACCAGCACATCCGCTTAACTCACAATAAGGACAAGCAATTACACCACATCCCGAACACTTGTTGGAAACGTAGTCTCCGTCCTTCGTCCTGCAGCGTGAATGGAAACGTTGGTGGCAAGTTGGGCAAGGTTTGCTTGCTGTCACACAGGCTTCCGATCGGTTACATAATGCCAACGATTGCTTGCATTGACCACAGCGAGTAATATCCATCTGGACCGATCGTTCCTTGCACGTAGGCATGCCACATCCACGAGCATTACAACTAACAAAACGTCAGTATGTCATCTTAAGTAGATGATGAAAACTTACTGATCACATCTGGGAGCACAACCATGGCACTTAATTAATGGTACAGTACCGCATGTAATACAATCAAAAGTGGATGCAGCCGCACCGACATTGCAGAAGGAACAAAGGTGGCAGTCCAGTTGCACTTCACCATAAGCAAGCCGACTCAGCACTTTGCTAATGATCCCAACATCTTGTCCGAATGATTTGCTGTCTGGTTGGTGTTGACCACGTCGGAGCACCTTGCCTAACTGGAAACGGCGTAGTCGAATAAAGCATTGATTATGTTTAAGCATCTCTCGCAATGCGTCTGCTAATGGGTATGAGAAGACTTGCCAGCATTGTTGAATTGACAAATATTCGAGGTATAAGAAACGATACAGAATTGGCGGTACAATCGCAGCAGAAATATTTGTTCCATCCATGACAATTGACCGGACAGCCTCGTTCAGTCGATGTGTGAGCATGAAGCGGATGACTCCCTGCATGATGTCGTCGTTCACGCGCTGTTGTTCTTCGGTTCGAAACCACATATTTCTCCAGACATCGGGTTGAAGTAATGCATGATAAAGGTTGCGACATGTACGTGCCAAGCGTACACGAGAAAATGTGTCCAAATGCTGACCGACCAAAACAAGACATGGAAAAGGTAAATCATTGAGGATAGACTGGTGAATTCTTTGTTGCTTCAGTTTCTCGGTGATAGAAGACAAGGAGCGTTTGGACAACATGCGAACAGATTCCGGTCTCATGGGGCGTACATGTTGCGCAACGCCATGAACCGTAAGACATGACGCTGCGGATACAGGGCTGATCTGATCGTCCGAGGTTTGCGGTGATTGATTAGCAACATAAGCAATGTCTTGTGGACAAAGACGATCGAGAGGTACAGCGATCATGCTGCCACCCGGCTTGCGTAGTTTAACTTTTGTGTTCTGAAAGAGTCCAACATAGGCGGCTTCGACCTGGAATTTACCGTCAGTTCCTTGCCATAATCTCATGGTGCTAGCCATGGTGCAAATAAACTCAACCCGTGAGGGAGTCAGGTTTATGAAAGACTTGCTTTGTGCAACCATGGAGTTTCTGGATTATTTTTGGATGACCAACGTGGTCTCACCCCTTCCCACCCTCGTGCTGCCGGTGCGCATTATGAAAAAGAAAAGAAAAGCACCGTGAGCCCTTTTCCATCGCTTCGCTTTGGTTTTTCCGCTTAGATTAGACTTTTCTATCAGCACAGACAGAGTTAGTTCGTGTAACTGACGTACATTTCGAATACAGCGCACATTGTTTAATTGTTTTCTTTCTGTCGGCGTCTGTGTTTGCTGACGTTACTTCCCAACGAAGAAAGTGACGATAAGATAGATCAATCAGCCTTCCACGGTTACATCATTGAGGCACCAGTCGCCAACGTAACGCAAGTACAACATTCATGACTTTCTCGAAGAGATGAATGGAAACAACTAGCCACCGGCTGGGTTTCCGTATCCCCCGAGAGTAGATAGGCAAAATGAATAAACATTGATCTGGCAACATGCTGGTATAAAATTGACAAAGCTGATACATTTGCAAACATCAACGCATTCTGAATTCCCATCAACCGTTCCGAGAATGGTTACTGCTATTATTTCTCTTTCTCAGACATCCATTCCACGCTTTCACGCGTTTGGAAAGGTCATGATCGGAATCCGACACTACTTGATTTGGGATTTTATCATTGGCCGAGACGATCATTGACAGGAAAACTTTTTCTCGATATCCACCTGGTCCGCTTGAGTTCTCCCTAATCCATTACAATGCCTGGGCACACAGATACTTCCTTTGATTATGTCCTACAATAAATCTCTATCATACTTACTGCTTTTTTGTAGGAACACAGTACAAATTGACCCACTGCTAATAAGCAGGGGGGAAGCGTAAATTATAACGAGAGATGGCAGTCTCGCTCTTCTGCGAAAATCATTGTTATAAAGGCGAACAAGTGATGAAAGCCAGGTGCATTTGGATATGCGTGTGGTCTACAGGATGGAGAGTGATCTTCAGGAAGATATCAAGGCTGTAAGTCAATTGATTTTGGCTGATCAGCATTTGGCTATCTGATCTTGGGCTTACTCATATTTGGCTTACATTCGGAAAAGGCTCAAATGCGTCTTACTGCAGATTATACGGTGCGATGCTCATGTAGATGATGTGTATCTTTTGAGACTCTTTAAAAGGTGATGTTCTTACACTTACTGTCATCACGCATTTTTGTGCAAGTCATTAACGCATCAAAGTCTTTTTCAGCTAATTCTACGTATACCAGAAGAAACCGTACACCACTGACTGAATAGAGTTTTTCCATACTGCCAGTGTATGAGCTGACACGCTCTGCGTAGTGCCTTTGCACGTTGCATGAACCGCAGCGGGCTGATAATGGACATTGTGTGACTTTGTTGTGGCATATTTGAAGGACAAATCCTTCTTTGCCGCTGATAGGTGACATGACGGACTTGGCATTCGAAGAAAAAGGCAAGGCATTTTGGAAATGGCTCGAAGAGAACGGAGCTACGCTTTCCGACGGCATCGCGTTTAAAGACTATAGAGGCGAGAATGCTGGTCGTGGCGTAGTTGCTACAAAAGACTTCAAGGTAAGCTGCCTTCGCATCTGTTGTGGCTGCTTCCAGTTTGCTCATTGGGTCCCAAGGAAGGTGATCTACTATTTTCCATTCCTCGTCGTATCCTTCTTTCGGAATACACGAGCAAGCTTCGTGGACTGGATGCAATGGACGAGAACTTGGATTGCATGTCGGGTTGGAATCCACTTATTCTCTCCATGATGTACGAAATGAACACGGATTCATTTTGGAAACCCTATTTAGGTAATTTGGCGTCTTTTGGTACGGCTTATGAACGTTATCTTGTAGACGTTCTTCCGCGTTCATTTTCCACACCTATTTTCTGGAGTGAGGAAGACCTCAAGGAATTGGAAGGCACAGATGTTCCTGGTAAGTGCAGGGAAATATCGGACTTTGATTTTCTCGTTTTCCTTGTCAACAGTGCGTATAACGCCTATTATTCGTTGCCGTGAATACGCGCTTTTGCAGGATAAGAATACGCGCAAAGTCCGATGCTGTTATCTTGCTATTTGTAATGGATGACTCATGTAAATCAATAGATAAGATTGGGAAAAGCGATGCAGAAAAGATGTTTAAGGAGGAACTAGAGATGGAAATCAGGGTAAGACGAAAATGAAGAAGAAAGAAGAAGATTAAAAAAGGGGAATATTATTTTAGAATCGTTCGGGATTATTTAAGCAAGATATCCACACACTTGACCTTTTCCATATCTGTGGCTCATTAGTCATGGCGTATAGCTTTCACGATGAACGCGGCCACAAAGACAAAGACCATGACATGGATTCAGATTATGAAGAAGAGGAACTGAGGAAGGATTTGATTGCTATGGTTCCAATGGCAGATATGCTGAACCACAAGACGGGTTTCAACAATGCAAGGCTCTTCCACGAAGAAGATTGCTTAGAAATGAAGGCAATCAAACCAATTGCCAAGGGTGAACAGATATACAATACTTATGGTGATTTATGCAATGCTGATCTGCTTCGAAAGTACGGGTTTACGGACGAAAATAACCCCTTCGATATATGCGAATTGGACGAGCAGCTGGTTGTTAATTTTTGCGCAAATGAAGAGGATGATGATAAGCTGCGAGAAGCAAAGGTAAACGTACTGCGTACAGTGATGGGTCGCTCATGTGTTATTAGATTGATTTCCTGATTAGCGAAGGTATTCTCGAAGAGTAAGTTGAACATAGCTTCAGCTATCAGAGACTGAAAACAACTGCAGTTGTTTTGTTCTCGACAATGACCATGAGATACCACCCGAGCTTATGGTTGCAAGTAATGTGTGAACTCTTGATAACTATCCAATCTCATTTCACCGTTTATTAGTTCATGTGTTGATATCCTCAAAGGACGAGGCTTTAAAGATGATCGAGAAAGAAAAGCTTCCTAAACCAAAGCTTACACCAGAAGTCAAAGATATGCTTGTAAAGCTCTTGAAGAAACGTCTGTCTCGGTACCCCACAACGCTGGAGGTTAGGAAATAGAGCAAGTTATGCTGTCTTTTTATACTTATGCTACGACGATAGGAGGATCTGACGACATTACGTTCAGGCGATCTCCATTTGAATAAGCGAAACGCGTTGCAAGTGCGTGTAGGCGAGAAGCAAGTACTGCTTGAAACGCTGAAGAAGCTGAAAGAGATGGTACCGAAAGCATCCAACAAACGCTCGGGAGATGTGGAAGATGAAAGGCAAACCAAACGTCAAAAGTAACACTAGAATACATACTACTTACATCTCATTATGATCATGGTGATCGAAGAATTTTCATGCTGCTATCCTCTTAATGATTGCAATAGCGAGCCTGCACCATAATGGAAGACAGATCGTGCTTGCCCTTACATTTTAACAGAGATAACTTTTCTTTTTTACCTGCATGGAATATATTGCTGTACGGATCTACAAATGATGCATGACGAGTCTAAAATGTGTAACGAGGTTGCTCTTCTATATCAAATCGTCCGAAGCACCGAGCCCATTGGTTCTCAGGAACTAAAGTGCCAAAGAGGTCCTTCATCTGATGTCCAAGCTAAAAAGATAGAAATCGATGAGCGAATGTTATTTGTGGAAGTGTCTCTTACTTGATCCAGCTCACGAATGATGGTCTCCATCAACACAACGTATGCATAGTATACCATGTAGCATTCGTCTCTGTCGCTATGATCCTGTTCGACGGGGGGCATTTTCTGTAACTCGGCCATCAGCATGACACGGGCCTTTTCAGCCGGCGGTAGGTAAGGTGGCAACGGTGTCTTGAGTTGCAGGGCTGAGGCAAGGATATAAAAGTACAGGAGGACGTTGCCGGCCATTTCCATGAATTCATTGCTAGCTGGTAATAGGAAATCGCGTCGCACATGGAGTGCCCAAACGTCTTTGAGAATAACAATACGAAGCGACAGGAATTTGTCCAAGATGTTTTGGCAGGATGCCAGCATTGTCTTGTAGGTCTTGACAGGGAAAGGTCCTTTGAGACGCGGTTCGTTTGGTGCATGTGGTAACAGTTTCTGAAGTTCGACCAGCCGAAGCTGAATGGAAAGCTCGATTTGTTGGAAGCATTTGGCACGCGCTTTGTTGCGCTGAGCAAGTGCCTCCAGTTCCTCACGTGTATGCACACGGTCGCGTGGCGGCAGGTTGAAGACTTGTTCAACAAGTAATTCATAATCATCCTCGTCGGTTGTTTCAGAATACACGGACACAAGTTGCTTGTACAGCCATGATACGTGTAAGAGAAGGTCAGAAAGACCTTTACGCAATTCTTTACGTGCTTCGTAAGGCCAGACATAAGTAGTGACAACGAGACCTTATCAGTAGTGGCGGTGAGTTGAAGAAGACTATAGTATGTATATACGCTTTACCTATCAGTACGCCCATAGATACGGCGACACATCGCATCCATGCCAGTTCAAACACGTTCACCATATCCTCTTCCATGCGATGATTGTACGAATACAAAACAATCAGGTTGTAGGCCAGAAGTGCAAATTGACCAAATCGACCGTGCTTGTGGTTGAGAATAGCCCAAAAACAGGGGATCGAGAAGAGCCATGTCAAGAAGACGAGAACGACAGGATTGGAAGAGAAGATCGTATAGGTAGCAGCGGCAATCACGCAGCCTAGACCAGTCGCTAGTACCCGTAGGACAGCACCGACGTTGGTACCACCTACGGTGGGTGTCATGACAGCCATCACCTGCAAAAATTATCAGTACCGAAGCTCACGCTGATCAAGTGACCTACAGTGATTAGAGTCCATTCCATGCGGTATTCTCTAAAATAGGCCTGCGTTGCAGGAATGAAGGCCAGCGCCGCAATGGCTACTGCTGTGACGGTGGCCTTGATGGCATATCTTACCGTATGCTGGCGGAACCAAGAGAAGAACTCCCATAGGGATAGCAGCACCTGGCGACATCTCGTTGTAGGGGTAGGGGTATGTAGGGTATTGCTTGTGTTATTGTTGTTGGGAACAAATTCTGCATGCTCCTCGTGTTTCGATGGCGCATTGATCCATCGACCAACGACTGCACGGAGCCACAGCATCAGGTAGGTAGTTCCACAGTCATCTTCGGCGAAGACCGCTTCCACACAGTCCACGAGACACACGAGTTCCTTGGCAAACTCGATCAGGCAGAAGACAAAGAAGTAGACCAGTACAATATCCTCGGCAGGAAATTGCTTCATCAATTGCATATGGAGATCCATACCCGGATGTTTTCGAAGTTTGCGGTGGTACATGCGTGTTAGTGCTCTGCGCAGCGATTCCTCGAATAAGGCAATAGCTGCAGACAAGTTTTGGCGAAGAGTGTTGAATGGAATCCTCTCAGTCGCAGCATGCGACCCAGAAAAGTAGGATTGAAGGTGGATAATGGTATGCTTGCAGGTATAAGCAAGTGATTTCATTGGCGATCTCACCGTACGAATAAACTGCACTAAACCGCCTTCTTCATCCGTATTACGTTTGGTACCCAAGTCGTCTGTCATACTATGCTCCCTTTTGAGCTCATACTCCAACCTTCGCCGTTGGTCATCCACCTTCACGCTCCATGAACCACGCCGTGCCTTTGTTGGTTCGACCGGCGCTTCGGTTGAACCATACGCGGACCTGGTCTTCTGCTCGCCCTGATCAGCTTGCATCGCCTCAAACTGAAGACCACAGCTGCTCCGAAGACCACCGATGTGCTGTGCAAGACGTTGTAAACTTCCGACCAGAAGATCATATTCACATGCATGACGCCACATATCGAGATTATAGAACTCGAGCTTTGCATCTTTGAGTGATGTTTTCAGCGCAGTAAAACTGTCCCGATGTGAATTAATGGCGTCTTCGAGATTTTTGTTTGCTGTAAACTCGGGTAAGTCTGCATCCAATAAAAATGTTTTCGTCAATAGTTTGAGTAACACCCGCATGGACTGTAAACTGGCATCAATATTCGATCTAACCCAGCGGAGTTAGCTCAGAGCAAGCGAAGCTTCCCTTATTTTTTTTTTCTTACTTTAATTTTTTCGTTGCCGTCATGGGCCACACACAGAGGCATACTGCAACGGAGATAGCGGTTCCAATGGCTACAATAGTGAAGGTGTCGCGGATCTTTTCCGTGTTCAACTCATCCACAGTGGATCCTTGTTTGACGAGGATTGAAAAGATGACAATAAAAGCCAGCCCGGAACCTTCGCCCGGATATTAATTGCGTTCTTTCCCTTTTCCATTCAACCGACGGCTTACCTGTTAACAAACTTGGCTTATTTACATGGGCTTTTAGAAAAGCGATAATGAAGGTGCTTCCTGCAAGCCAAAATCCCAACGTTACTACGCACGCAATGATGTCGTAGCCTAGATCGTGTAAGTAGGTACTCGTCGCTAAACTGCCCAAACTGACAGATAGAGCGGCGATGGTAAAGATCCAGCCATAACCTGCCGCTTCCACCATTCCGCCTACAGATTTTGCGGGATTGAAGAAGACAGTAACAGTTGCCGCCATATGACTAGCCACCCTGGTACCGCCAATGAGCGTATTAAGCACAGGCACAAACGTAAACAGCGATCCTAGGACGTAGGCGATGCTACATTTGAGGACCATTTTTTGCTTGTGTGACAATGCAAATCGACTGGGTTTTGGCCGTGACACTTTGGGGGGAGGGGGTATTTCATCCAATTCCGAATCTGAGGACTGGACCTCATGAATTGTCCTTCGACGCTGTTTATCTGATAAGAGAGCCGTTGTTTCGGTGCTAGAAATTAAACTGGTGAGCCAGCTTTGTCAGGCGTATGCTTCACGTTACCATGTCTCGGGCGCGGCACTTGTACGGCGTTCATGCCCCGCTCGAATGTGATCCATAAATGAAGTCCGCGGCACGGTTGTGGAAAGAGAAACTGTCCGTCGCTGTCGTGTACCATCGTCTAGAACTACCTCATATTCGCTGTGGTTATCGAAATAGGAAGACGGAGTATTTAAGGGGGATGCACTGTAGAAGGGGTTCGGCGAAAGTGGCCCAGTGGACGTAGCAGTATAAAAAGATTGGTAGGATGGAATTGTTCTGTGGGACTCGGCTAACGGCGCAGGAGCCGTAGCTACAAAGGCATTAATAGGTATCGCTGAAGACTGAAGTTGTCTGGTTAAATGCGATCGGTAATGTCGCGGATCGTTCGAGGTCATGGAAATGAGGTGAAGAATAGAAAAAGAAAAAGGAAATACATCTGCTTTATTGAATGCACTTTTTATATATCATCATTTTCCCGATTCAGAACGTTTAGGGGTGGTTGCGGCTGTGAGCGTTGCACGACCGCCATCATCATCTTAACCACGTTGGTTTCGATGATTTTGTGTAGCCATTATGTCACTGTTCGTGCCCATAATCATGACTGCTGTCCTGTTCTTTCTTCTTCTTTTTGTTTCTGTGTGCATGTAAGCAATATATCATTCATGCGACATTTCAGGAGCTGAACAAAAAATTCAGGGACCGTAGAACCTTTTCTTCGCTTCAAATGATAACATATGCGATGAGTGCATCGAAATCGAATGTGATAAACATCCTATTGGTCACCAAAAATAGAATCTAAAAAATGCTTGAAGAAAGAAACGTAACGGGTACTGCTAAGTTTTGTATTAAGAAGGGGTTGGCAGTCAGAAAATGACAAGCAAAAAGAAGAAATGAAACCCACCAATCGGCTTTCAGCATGACGTCGACTTATTATTATTATTGTTCGGCTTTGTCCATTTTCAGCAACTCACTTCTTTTCAATCAGCAAAAAAACAACACCATGGGTAAAATTCGACATGATCCATAAGAAAAGGGTTATTTATTAACTGGATTGATGTTTATTAGATTACCAAAAGGCGATGCTGGAAGAACTCATGTCCCAGTACGTGGATGTGGACAATAAAGATTTCTGGGATGAAAGCGTAAGTTTATATGCCTTTACTGAATTTTATTCATCTTTTGAGTTTCCACATAGGTTTGTAAGCATTACCTTGTTGCTTTTTGCCCATCCCAGCTATTTACAAACACGAAATCCGATCTGGGTAAGATGGAGCGACGGCCACTGTGGCACATTCTCATTGATGTGATAGGACCATGTGACAAGATTCATAATGACCGGTTGAAAGAACGGTACCAAAATGCCTCCGATAAGCAGAAATACCCTTTTGAGGCAGATTTTTATGATTACTTGAACAAGCTTATCATGGACCTAGCCAGACGAATCCGCCAAGGCAAAGGCCGTTTGAATATCCAATGCGATGATAAGGTAGTATGACTTGTTACTTTTTAATTCTTTTTTATTGATTCTTATCCTAGTCAGCGGAAGCTCGAAAGGAAGAGCGCGAGGAGAAGATGGTGCTTTTAGATGTAAAGATCAAAGAATTACTTCAGAAGGTAAGTGAATGATTACGAATTAATCGGATGCATAACGGTACCCAGAGCGAAGAGGCTGGTGAAGAAGGCCGCGTTCAGGAAGCAACTGAACTTACCAGTCAAGTGGAAAAGCTTCAGGAGGAATTAGAACATTTGCGAAACGTAAGTTATTCCCACGTTGTTCTGCTGATGACCTGTTACTGACCTGAGACAGAATGAAGACGATTCAATTAAATTAGAGAAACGCATGGAGGTAAAAAGAACAAAAAAGAAAACAAAATAGAACAAGGATAATTGACCAGGAGCTTAGGTCTGCCAAGTATGCGGAGCCTTCCTTGTCACCAATGACTCTTCTGACCGCTTGGAAGCACACTATCAGGGTAAGCAGCACCAAGGTTATCTAAAAATCCGTGATACGCTTGAACAAATGAAGGTAAGCTTTTCACTAAAGAAAGAAAGAAAGCTAAAGGTGTGACAGCAATCACGACCTGTGGGTCGCGACCGAGACTATTCTCGTGCACGATTTGACTACAACCGTGATCGTCGAGACGGAGGTAGGGATAGAGATTACCGTCGTTATTCAGATCGCGACCGTGGTGGCTTCCGCGAAAGAGACAATCGCCGTCGTAGCCGTGATAGACGTGGTAATGACGATGATTGGGACCGTGAAGTGGAAAAATACAGCAGAAGATCTCGTCGTGACTACGATGACATGCGTAGAAGATCCCGATCCCGGTCCCCAAGAGGCAGATATGACTGATGGACCGGTGGTGTACCAGACCATTACTGGTTTGAAATATCTATCTATTCCGGTGCCTAAAGTGAAATAACGAATAAAAAAAGGTATTTCTTTTTGTGTACAAATGACAAGGTATTTTAGACAACAACAAATTGGCCAAAAAGCATTGATTAAAAACAAAACAATAAGTCTGAAAGAAGTTGGATGTTTCAGATGAAATCTACATATGCTCACGGCAAGTACTGTTCATATGGCACATGTTCAGTCAAAAAGGAAAACAAGTATGTTGATGTCTTGTCTGCAGCCAAATGTGATTCATGTTGGTATGCAGGCGCAGTTAAATTGGCGTTCTTGGCTGATCTGGGCGAAAAAAGAAAAAAAAAGTCGAAAGATTAAGTTTCACACACTTTTATGGGTACATGTGGAAAGCGAAACCTGTGGTAAGCACGTGAAGCATGTTTGCCACTTTTTATGGTTTGTGAAGGAAAAAAACGTGTGGTGTTTCTTTTTCTCGTTGATAAAAAGGAAGTCATAATGGGTATTCTATTGTGTCCCAAAGTCGCTATCTACCGCGACTGATCTGGTTCTTGTCTTTTTCAACCCCCCTTTTTCTTTTTCGTCTCTCAACTTCCTTCTTCTTTCATCTCCTTTTCCTTGTAAGAAATACTTCTTAGGCAACTCAACCGTCTAACTATCTCCTTCAGTTAGTGAGTACATTATTATTTGGTGGCAATGGATTTGTTCAGGAGCTGGTCTTCTGAGTACTACCTTATGGAACGATCATCCCACCTAACAAGTCGTCTGGCTTATCTGGAGGCATTGGTGGGTAAGCTCTATACATATATATATAACAGGTGACTTAAATTCATTGGATAATGACATGGCTTGTAGATGTGAATGCTATTGTGGTTGAAATGATATGGCAACGACCTCCGACAACATCGGTTGTTCCTCTACGTACGTTTATCCAAGAAGTCCTGCAGCGCTCTCGAACAACCTATGCGACACTGCAGACGGCGTTATTTTATTTATTCCGAGCCAGACCTTCAATATTGTCTCAGATTGGATGCATGCAGTCGTGTGATCAGCCCAAACATGAAAGAATTGCTTATATCAGCTGTGGCCGACGCATGTTTCTTGCCAGCCTCGTCATAGCGTCCAAATTCCTGCAGGATAAAACCTACCGAAATTCTGCCTGGGCTAAGATTGCGGGTCTCCCTGTAGCTGAAATCAACACGGCTGAAAGAGTCTTTCTCGAATTGATGAATTACGAATTGTACATCTCGCAGCCAACCTTTGAAATGTGGCGTCAACTTTTACATTTCCAGGTACAGGCGAAAACGGACGTTACTTCTATCGAACCACCTCTACGACGAATTACCACCCAGTGGCCCATCATGCCTGCGTGCACGACCATGAAACGGAAAATGGATTATGCATGGGATGAGACATCAATCAAGAAGCACTGCAGGCTACGCCAGTAACAATCTCTTTATCAATTTCATACATACACATATTCACGCACACGGAAAGAAAAGAGAAGAACGGCATCCAATTCATTTGCAACGCATCTCAGTGACAAACAAACAAACAAACAATGCAAAGCGAAATAAAAATCGGGGATCATCGTAGTGGACAAATGCATCCAATATCTGTAAAGGTATATGGGATTTCCTAATCAACATATTCACTGATATGCAGTTAAAGTGTTCATTGAGATTTGCTATTGATCACGTCTTGAGGTTCCGCAGGCAGATTAGCATTCTCCTTACTGACTTGAATCCTTCGTTGGACTTGTCCTCCGAGGTCAGCACGTTGTTGCTATTTGCTCTCTTCCTAGTGTGCAAGCAACCCTTGTTTAATTTTTTACTGAGAAAGAATTGGATCTCCCGTTTTGCTAGACAAGGATAGCTTGTGGAGAATGGAATCAAATAAATGGTAAATTATGATGCGTCCTCCTACAAGAAAGAAGACATATGTTTTCAAGCCAATTAGGCGAATCTAACGCTCGTTGCTTTCACATGGTCATCTGTCGTATCTATAAAGAAAGACGCTACTTTAATCATTGATTGTATATGCAGCGTTGCTTAGTACTCCAACCATAGCAGGTAGCGAAATCAGGCTGTGATACGCTGCTTCGCATTGGTGCTGCAATAGAGAGCTCGAATTGTATCATTATGTACGAATGATCCTAAATTTCGGGTGCAGAGGCAGAAGAGTACTTGTCTAATATGTATATATATATAAAAGGAGACGTATGATTGAAAGTTGACGCGGTGATCTGTCCGGCAGTGTGGCATATAAATCTGCAGTATTGCTTCTGACTTCCCAACTTCTACTGCAGTGTAATAAGAAATACTTGTAATTTAGATGTCCATGATGTAAAAGTGTCACATCGTATTGCCAATTGAAGAAACTAGACCACAATTAGGTCACTGCTGCGTTTTAGTGTCTTTAACGATTTTACTGACCTCATGCTTTTCTCCTCTCAACGACAAAGGGTTCCGCCCCCCTAAAACACTCTCCCTAAAAAGGAAAAGTAACAAAGATACAAAGATACGAATGACGATGACATAAGAAAGTCTTTGACCCAGAGTGGGTTTGGCTACGCGCACCCCAATTTTCCCAAAGATGACCCAGATTAAGGCTTTAGTGATGTAGCTTATCTGACAAGGAACGCAGATCTGCAACTTGTGTACGTACTGTGTATGGCAGCAGTAAAGGCATGATACGAAAGATCGGGGAGATGATGTGTTAAAAAGAATTTTTTTTATTCCATTCACCGTTGCTTCTCTTTTTCTTTCTGCCTTCCATGTTTTCAATTTTATGCGTTGTCGGTAAGTGTGCAGCAGTCCTTGCATTATTTTCTGATACAGAGTATTTAAATATAAAAGAAAAAGCGCATCTTCTGATGGCGACACTAGTGTGACAAGGATTTCTAGTGTCATGAGCTTAAGCTACACACTGCCAAGATAGTTTGGAACAGAGGTAGTGCAGACTAGACGACAGATAAAAAAAAAATGAATAATCCTGAATAGAGAAGTTTCTATGAGAAGAGAGCCAGAGATTCATACCAGTGAGATCGCGTTACCCTGAAATGTGTTTCCCGGTCGTGGAGAACCTGTCATAATGAACCGGTAGTGTATCTTGAGTTGATGGAAAAGGGTCCAGGATATAGCGCACAGATAGAATTGCTTCTCAACGTAAAGTTTCTTTGAAGCTAAGGCTAAAAAGTTTTGAACTTATGCAAACTTATACGAAGAATTGTTCTCGTTTCACTTGTATTCTCAAGGAAAATCACGTCGTTATTCTGAATCACAAGGGTGACTTGACCAGCTTAGAAAATAGACAACGCAATCATCTAAGTTACGGCGCGCTTGGAAGCTCTTTTTTGCGCCAAAGTTGGATGTTTTTGCTACAGTACGGCGCTTTGGCAATAAGTCCCTGTCTCCACCGGAAGATGGTCAGTGAATGGTGTTTGGTACATGTCTTTTTTCTTTCTACCAGCAACCGGTATAAGGTAGACTTCCTATGTATCTGATTTAACAAACAAGTCAGTCAAAAAAGCAACTTGCATAATTCTTGGGAATTGCGTAAAAAATGCGTTTCAAGAGCAATAACGACGACTCCTCATTTGTGAGTAACAATATAGCTTGTCTGCATTGGTTAATTTATGCAGAAAGTAATCCTTCTGATAAGCTGTGGGGCAGTGAAGGGGAAGCTGCTGGCTGCATTTGTATTGTCCCTCTTTGTCAAGAATGCTCTTTTTCCTTCCCATTAAAAAATTTCATCAAACCAGTAGGAGGTAAGGTTTGTGCCTAGTGCAACTGTCACATTTCTTTATAAACAAAACACATATCAAAAGGTAAACCAAAGACCATGAGTGAATGAAGTTGACAGCATCTTCTGCATACAATTCAAGCACATCGTGATACCTTTGATCCCCATGATCGGTAACATACAACATTCAATTCAAAAGCTCTCTCTATCCAACGATACCCATGACCGTTTCGCGCCTGAATCTGATGAGAGCGGACATGATCTCAACTCTGAGGATATGTCTGATTCAGAGTCTGATGACGGATATAGCGATGTACAGATAAGCGCATGGGGAGACCAGAGAGAACCACAGTCGAAAGAAAAATGGGACTGGAACGCGCTCGTTGACCCAAATATTAAGCTGAAAAGTGGCGGTATTGGCACTGGCCAATTGCACCGAAAAGGGGCCAATTATAAGCCTGTGGACGAGGAATTCATACTAGCCCAGCGGGCGAAAGTTGCGGTGAAGAAAAAGACGAAACCTGTCACAGGTACTGCTGTCACTGGAAACGAGAAGAAGAAGAGACCCAGAAAGAAAGGGAAGAAGCCAACAACGGTTAAGACCGCTCCTTCCAAACAACCTCAGCGTTTTTCGCTTATACCTATGCCAACGAGTTCCCAGAAGAAGCAGGCTACTTCATCTTGGGGTTCAGGACATTTGATATCCACTCCCTTTTGGGAGCCAATTTCCTCCGTCCCCACAAAAGGTGTATCTAGAACACACGTAACCGTATCCGGGCCACCGAAATCAAACTTCATGGGCTCTGTGCAGAAACCCTCGAATCCGCCGTCGCTTCCGGCACAGAAGGCACGAGCCCAGGCAACCACCACACCCATTTCCAAGGAAAAAAGCATTCCGAAAAAAGATACCAAGCAGGCTCTGCTCCGTTTCCGAGTAGAGCTTGCTCCCGGGATATCGACAGAACTAGACGTCTCTCAGGATGACGACCTTCGAGAAGTCGTCGAAGAGTTTGGAAAAAGACATCGGTTAACCATCACCGAAACCGCAAAGCATGCGCTTGCCGAATCTTTTTCTCTGCTGATTGCCAGCAAGTTGGAAAGCCAACTACGGCATCAGCAGCAGTCTTGAATTTACCATCCCTAACATACTGTATATGTCTTTGTCTTCTTAAACAGGGTAACTGCAAACGGTCGATTTTCCAGTAAACAGCAACAAACAAATCGAGAAAAGTAAGCGTGATCACTGAGAGGTTTCATTGTTCCAAAACAGTCAAATTGGGATTTGTTTTGCTTCTTGTAAAAATTAGTTAATGCGAACCTGGAAGTTGAGAGAGACATTTATTCGTTAGGTTAGGCTTGTCTTGTTCATTATCTTGGCATTGGTTTTGAAGCAAAGCGTCTGCATATAGCGGAAGGCTCGTAAAAAGAAAAGAAGATACAGATATGGTCCGGCGACAATATCTTCTGTCAATTTCAAGACAGAAAATTGCACGTCATTTCCTTAACATATATACGCAGAGAAGGAACCGTGTGTATAAATTGACAATACGAATCAGTTGTTTTCCTTAATTTGTATTCTTCCAAAGCAATCCATATCGACTGTCCATTTACCCCTCGATTTCCGTTTCAGCGTGGATTCCTTATTTTTATGAACAGCCTCACATCAAAACAGTCAAGTTGATCGAAAAGAACGAAGGCGAATTCCTTTTCGATTTGCTCGTAGCGTTATGACAACGTCTCTGAACTGATAGGGGTTGCACGGGGAGACGATCGACGATCGTGCACGAGGTCCCGATCGATCACTTTATGACTCGAATCTTGGTATTTCTCATAAAGCTTAATCCTATAACTGGATGTTAGGAAAAGAAAAAGGAAACAGGAGATGATGGTGGTTTCAAGTTACCAAAAACTTTTTTGTACATGAATGAATGTGGAACCCACGTTTCGTTTTCAGGACCCAATTTGGAAATGACCCGACGCTGAACGTTTTTATGTTTACTGGATATCCTGACACGTCTCTCTGACTATCGTTGGACCCTTTGTAGTAGCCACGTGTATAGTTTCATTCTGACGTAATGGTTGATGACAAAGGGTGAGCACGTTACCGAGAAATTTCCAAGAGTAGGCCTCTTTATCGTTTTCTTCGAGTCTAGGAAGCACGTTGCCCCATACTAAACCAAAATGGAAAAGAAAAAAATCTGTCTTCTCCTCGTCGCGCCGGGATTCCTGTCTAAAGTGGTAACACTAGCCACGATGGTGCGTGATACATATCTTTCTCCCGCTCCCTCCTCTCTGTCTCTCTCTCTATCTCGCAATTGCCCTTTCCTTTCAGGAACTCGGGCAAATCATAGGCAATACACGACCGTGCTTTGTTGCTTTAGAATCACTCCCCCGCCGCCCCCTCGCACATATTTTGAATCGATCCTCCCTTCTTCTTACTGTAAAAAATACTCATCGTTAAAATTTTCCCACCACCACCTCCTCCTGCCTATCTCCCTACAGTCACAGGAAGGGTATTAGGTAATCCCGATCACACAGGACCTTCCCGAGACATCAGTGACACAAAAAAGAAACAGTTTTTTTTGTACATTGACAAAACGTCCTATGTTTATTATGGACTCAAAAAAGAAAACTTGAAACGAGCGCTTCAGTAAATATATAACCAGTAAATTAAGGGAAAAAAAAGAGAGAGAAAGAGAGAGAGAAAGAAAAAAAGATAGGGAAGGCATATGATAAGTATCGTTCAGATGCTAAGAGAAAATTACACATGGCAAGTAAAATAGCGAAGAGGAAGAAGAAGAAGAAGAAGAAAAGATCATAAGAAATGAAGTGAGACTATCTACAATATAGAGAAGAAAATAAAATATTGTTGGACTGACTCAACCAGTCGCGAACCTATGGAAAATGAAAGTGGGATGCAATAAGGCATGTCGATCAAGAGCGAGAAAGAAGAATATGATGATCATAGTTGTGACTGATGTAGATCCGATCAGATATATCTCTCCATGTTGAGCGAAACCTTAGGGAGGTAGGCAACAAGTGATGGTAGACGGGAAACGGGCATACGCGTGGTGTGATCTTCTTTGTCATTTTTGAGCTTACGGTGGATAACGACATCATCTGTCAACATCATTTGGTGTGGTAATAAAGACATAGGTGGAGGAGGAGTGGTTGGAAGCCAAGGTGAAGAGGAGGACGAGGAAATCGCGGGATGTGCTGAGACAGGCGATGAAGGCGATAGTGGTGACGTTTGGCAGGTGATTCGGTCGGGTGATCGTTTGCGCGATTTACGAATGCCTTGAAGGGTTCTGTAGCGGTTAAAGCAAGTGGCTCGTTTGCGATGAGGCAGCTGACTAGATATCTGACCCCAAGTCATGCCTTTGGCAACACCTTCGCAAATAATAGCGTCTTCGAGATCAGAGAAACGACTACGGGGCTTTCCATGCAACGGACGTGGGTATGGGAAAAACGACCGAGACGAAGCTTCCATCTGTTGTTGCTGTTGTTGTTGTTGTTGTTGTTGTTGTTGCTGCTGCTGCTGTTGCTTGGGTGAAAGAGGAGGAGACAAGAGGTGACGACGATGATGGTGGTGAGGATGGTGGTGGTGGTGGTGATGATGGTGAGGATGATGGGGATGATGAGATTGACGGTGGTACGAATCGACCTTAGGGTTTAACATATCGGCAACTGAAAAAAATTAAAGTTTACACAGCATGATGTCAGTAAGAAGAACAAAAACAATGGGCTCAGCAACTACTTACTGTTCATGTTGGAAAGAAGATAGAGTTCGAGGAAGAAACTTGATGGAATGGAAATATATAGGTGAAGTGTTGCTGTTGTTGTTTTTGTTGTTGTTTGGTTGTTGTGGTGTTTTCTGCTTTTGTTTTTTCATTGTTTTGATTTGCGTTCCTTTTATATAGCTTTTTCTTTACATAGGGCAGGCAGGTTAAGGGACTACGTCCACATATGGATAATGCATAATAATCCTATTTTGAAACATGCATATGCGTCGTATCTATTTATACATATCCCATTCATTGCATCAAATATGCAGTTTACACAAGCAAACAAACATATAAGAGGTCCACGAACAAAGCAACAATCAGCAGTCGTCATATCATTCGTCATGTAAGGAAAAAAATGAAAAGGGTACTTCACCGTTCAATAAACTGTTCTAAGCAGGAGAACCGTTTGTAACGTTTGTGCACTGTCGAGAAGGAGTATGACAGATGACACGGTCGTAAATGGTTGCCAACCGGTCGAGAAAGGGGATTCAATTGGGAAGGGGTTTACAAGAATGGAAAAGTACCGAGTTTAAGAAACGACGTCTTGCATATTATTTTCTTCTAAATGTCATCTAGTCTCGTTAGTCGAAACGAACCAGGTGCACGTACAGAAACATTTAAAGAAGCAACAATAGGACGTGTTATGTGGGCTGTGCGTACACATTATGTCTATAAATGCATAACTTTATGTGTAGATAAAAGACGACGCGTTAGGTGCGCATTATGTGTCTCTTTAGACGGGTGTCTCTATGTAAGTCCAAAAAAAAAAGCAGAGGCAAAGGACCCTTGTAGCACGGACAAAGGAAATGAAAAAGGGAACGCTGCAATATCAGAGGCGACTTGCATACTCTCAAGCAAAGTGGACAATTCCCATAATGAGAAGACGAAAGCTGGAAAGGAGCGAGCATCATCCGAGACATGGCTGTGAAGGGGACGAAGGGGGAAGGGAGCGAACGTCACCACTCGCGAGCAGAAAAGAGGAGATACTTCGAACGATCGTTCAAAGGGGAACAAAGGGAGACACAGGGCTTTCTTCCAAATCCGAGATTAGTTTTATTGAAATTTGACTCGATGACTCGTCCGTCAAACACCCTAGTCTAATGCTAAAATATGCATAAAGCTTTCTTTTTTCTAAACAGTGTCACGAAAACGCAAGACATAATGTGATTATGTCAAACATGCTTCCTACTTATTATCTCTACTGCACATAATGGAACTGTAATCTTCCCTTTCATGTAATCATAATAACCATGCGTTCAGCCAAAGTGGATCGCGAATTTGAGCAATCATTTTATTATCGTTAACGATGACTAGAGTCAGGTCAAAAAGTTTTTTCTTTCTTTTTTGCTCCTATGGAATCATCTGAAATAGACAGTTTTGGAGGAGCAACTTGGGGGGAGGGGATTTCCCCGCGTGCACGCGCCCAAGACGATGGCTTTTGTTTCAAATGCAGTATGGGGCTGGTGAGATCTAGTGCCAACGAAAAGTTTTGATACTCTGCGTTGGCACATGTAAGCACACTTACGTACATAAAACCGAATCTCTATTCCCCTAACGTATCGTCCCGCCTTTCTGCTTGTGGTCTTGCTCCTTCTCAAACTTTCCAAAATGAAGCCGCTATAACCATTCATTTGATAATGAAACTAAGGCATAGTCCCTGCAAAAGTTCACTCTGGACTTGTCAAAACCTGTTTTTCTTGCATTTTATTAATCTTTCATGCAAAGCTTCCGCTTCCGGATCCAGCGATAATGAGTTTTGTTTACATCTTTAAAGCCATTGATCTCTGTGTTGTCATTTGAAAGCTATGCTGTTTCCAAGGTGAAACAGGCAAGGGACGTTGACATTGTCTTCTCGTGATTGTTACTGTGCTTTGAAGTAACCTATTTGAATCTAATCTGCCGCATTAACACCGTGCGATCGCGCGCGCCCCTTGCGCTTGAAACCATAAATTTCGTGTATGAAGTATTAGGAACCGCTCAGACAGTGCATTCGAACGCCAAAATTTAGAGGGAAAAACCCCTGCCTTTCTTTTTTTTTTTTTTGTGCACACATGTCAGTGCTTCAGTTCATCTCCTCTCCATGCATATAATCAATCATAAGAAATTACATCATACCGAAGCCATGCGCGCTCTTTCCCCTTCTCCCTTCAAAAAGGTCTTCCGCTAGGCGGCCTTTTCGCAAAACATTCTGGCATTATTTTTTTTCGCTTCCTGCATTCTCCTTACAACCCAAGGAAATTCGAACTCAAAGCTTTACTATCCCCTCAAAGTTGCCCTACGCTTAGACATACAATCGATAGAGTTTGATCTCCTCTTTTCTTTTTCATTATTCGATCACGATCACTTATTAACTTCACTCCTTTCATACACGCACCTTTAATAACTTTTACCTTCATAAACGATGTTTGACGCCATACTCCTAATCTAAATCCGTCTTACGCGATCGAAGATTTCCTATATATGGTTTAGAGATCGACGCCAACATTGTCATTGCGTGACATCCAGGGGGGGGGGGGGCCAATAATAATAATAAATTCCCAGTATTCGTTACCACAGTACCGATAAACATTTTTCTCATTTATGCAATTACTTTTGTTTTGTTTACATGATTATCCATGCCAAATCGCTTCTTGAGAACAACGAAAACTATGCCACCTGATTGTTTATCAAGTGAAAATAAAATTTTTGAAAAAAAAAAGAAACAATATAATATTTCTGTTAGGGGCCGTTTCGGAAGTAATTTTCCGATAAAAGCCACTGTCTGTGATCCGATGGCTCAGTACTCCTTGGTGGTCAACACTCCTGGGTGGTGTGTATGGGGAAATGGCAAATACATTGTTTCTGATTTCGATCTCCGACAGGTAGTGCTCGGGTGGTTCCATTGGGCGTCCTGATAAACAAGGTACGTCGCGTGTGATTTTTCAAGGCGCCCACGTACAGTGTTGAATAACCCAAAACAAGCACGACCTATCCGTGGTGGCGGACAGGATAGACTCGAGGATAACTTTAGCCACGTTAACAGTAGATGGAAGGGCTAACCTGAATCCATCATATTTTTGTTGGAGTATATGGAGATACTATGGCTCACAATATGTCTAAAATGAACCATCGCAAAGCATTTGATATGCAATGTGATCCTGTTTGTTTACTGAAGGGCCATACTACTTACCAAGTTGCAGATAAACTAAATTTATAATGCCGCTTTACGTACGCATGGAAGGGTGAAGGATATCCGTAGATGTTATATAGAAACGAGCTGTATCCAATGCTGCAAACATATATAAATCTGTCTTCTTATTTCTTTCTCTTTCAAAGAAGCCACATTTGAGAATGAAGTGCAGCTAAAAGAGAAGTTGTCGATAAACTTTACTTACATCAAGCATGCGAGTCGATCTATCACTAGGTTTGATAGATCGTTTGACAATGCACATATATCTAGTGCAACCTGTCATGCCAAATGTATACCTATGTAAGCACAGGTAGGAATGCTACTCTTTGTTTTGTGCTGCACGTTTTAAAGGGGCTGTTCCCCAGGGCCATTACAAAAGGAGTAATACAGTAAGGGAAAGACCAAAGCACCCCGCATCCACTGACCAGAAGACCATCCCGAATTTCCGCCGCGTTCTGCTAAACACTTGGAATCTCCAAAATTCGTTCGCCTTGTTCACGTTCAGAAGGTGTCATCCCTTTTTGTGCAAATACCACATGTATTTACATAGGTAGGTAAATTATACCTTGATTTTCCGTGCACTTCTCATTGCGATTTCCTTACTGAATACGCACCCCTATCATGGATGGTTCGATAAGAAATTTCTTTTCCACTACGAAAGTTCAATACTGAGGTGGGGGAGGTGAAGATTCAAGAAGCAGGAAGTCTTATACCGCTTTAGGCGAAGGCTGAGAAAGGATAAGGTTCAAAGCGCAGTGATGCTGTTCCACGTGCATATATGTCATGGAATAGATACTTCGCCGTGACCATGCGGGAACCCTTCAAGCTGCGGAGACATCACGTTTTTCGCCTGGTTATGGTCTCAGAAGAGATGGTACCCATCGTAGCGAAACTAGCAACCCTAATCAGTGATGTAGATGTTTACGAAGGACATGCTACTAGAACGTACAACATCTATTTGTACGTGTCTATAATGCTTCCACATCTATGTTCTTCTTTTCCTCTCTTAATGATATTTTTTTGTCGAATAAGTGTGTTTTCCTACCGTTGGATTCATGCAGCTTATTTTGATCCAGCATGTTTGCGGGATTGTTTAGCAAAGCACGAGTAAGCGTATTCATGATCTATGTTTAGCAGAGAACGCCCCACAAAGCAAATTTGTTGATCGAAAATCTGAAAGCATCCGACACTGTGTATCTGTTATTCGACTGTGCTTACGATGCCAGATTGATCCTGCCGGGGCTACTGATCGCCATTCAAACTGTTGGAGTGTGCAGGGTACATCGCTGCCCCGCTTGCTGATCAGTGTAAGACGGTTATAGCCAAGCTTTATGTTTTGTCTGTTTACATAATCTTTCATGTTGAATCAAACAATCTTTTTTATTTCATTGCATATCATTATGTACGACTGATTGCTGGAGA
Organism: Saksenaea vasiformis B4078; assembly: GCA_000697055.1. NCBI lineage: Eukaryota > Fungi > Mucoromycota > Mucoromycetes > Mucorales > Saksenaeaceae > Saksenaea > Saksenaea vasiformis. The sequence continues at coordinate 231,108 of JNDT01002297.1, read as the reverse complement.
TGTTATCTATCAGTTAGCAAGGCCACGTCCACTTTATTGCTTAGAAACCCCCCCCAGAAATTTACGATATATGGGCAGAGCTCTCCATTTATGGGTCAAACAGACATGCTGATTAAAGCTTAGTGGTATTTGAGAACATTTGAGGATGTGATTTAGACGCTGTTTTCAGTCTCCATTAGGCGATATTAGATCTGAATCGTCACAACAAACAGTAAATAGACAAAATAATTATGATGCAAACACTCAATATCCGCAACCAACGCACAAATTGACTAGACTGCGCCCGTGTTTAGAGGACCTCTAAATAAATACTGCGCTGAAAAGAAAACAAAAGTACGTGCTTGCATACTAGTTACGGGGCAAAGATATTATACTTGTTGCATAAACTTAGTCCCCCCATGGGCGCAAAATTTATCGATGCGACATAGAAGGTACTTTATGGCTTGTGAATGAAACGATAAGTTGATGTTCTTTACCTCATCCGAACGTATCCTATCGGTCGTGCCTGCACATGCATTTTTCCCAAAGATCCACATATTTTGCGAAGACATAACCTTTAATCTATACCAGTTGTCCTAAATAATACATTTATTGAAAGCATCGCATATCATGGTTAATCCTCCTGAATTCATGCTCAGAGTACCGATAGCTGATCACAGAATTGTCTATATCAGTGTGAACGCGAAGATACTGTATTACGTCTTCCAACCGGTATCTACGACTGAGGTTCTTCCCGATCTCCTGGTATATGTTCTTATCGTGCTCGGGTGGCGATTAATTAGCATATTTTAGACGCAAGGAGAAACTGTGGAAATTATATCACTGCGCGAGTTCGAGCGCCAAATGCGCGAACCGACTTCACAAGAGAGATTATGGGAAACCGTTTTTGACATCTATCGATGTCAAAAAAATAGATGGAGATGGCAAGCAGATGGTAACACAGAGCCGTAATGTTCGAGAGACATTCAAATATCCTGTAGCTGCCCGAAATGCGACGAGATCGCGATACGAGTTGGCCCACTACTTTCGAACAAACGGAGTGGTTGCAGATGTTCAGTTTGATAGGCGTCGCCTATGTATGTAAAGTATATCAATTGTCTGAAGATGTACTGATATGCCTAATCCAGATAACATTCCTTCATCACAAGGGGACTTTAGAATGTTGCGACGAGAAGCAGATCTCAGCAACTGGGAAAGAGGTATATATCACCTCAATAAACACCCCAGAGGTCTGACTCAGGAGAGGCTCAACGCGTCGAAGATCGTCGGCCTGGATCCAGGTACCATACAATAACTGATAGAAGTACGTACATTTGCTAACATGGGCTTTAGGCATACGCTCAATATACACGAACGCTTCGCTGAGAGACGAGGAATTCCGGCAGCAGGGTTGTGCGTCCATCACCAACCGGCAGTATCAGTGAGTAAATTGTTGTGTTTGGTCATGAATCTCCAAAACGTCACAGGAAACTGTCACTGTTCAAATGGGGATGCCAGAAAGAACTCGGGGCCCGTAGAGCGTCGGGAATTGAGGCATTTTATGCGTTCCTAAATGACTACTCTGCGAAAGTATGTGGCATGGCAGAGTTTCAAAGATATATAGGAACGTTCAGTGCTGTTCGTACAAGGTAGATCTTAACTAGAACTGCTGTGTGTTATCGCTAACAGATTTTACAAGACTGCAGTGCTTTAACGAGTCTTATGAGCACTGTGAGCGACTACTCACAATGAGCAGACCAACCGCTGCGACACTGTCCGGACTTACAACCAAACTTGTTCGTAACATTATTCCTGATGTAAGTCTATATAACTACTGCACATGCTAAATGCGTCAACAGAGGTATAATGAACCAGTTTTTAAAACATCTGCCTCCAGTCGCAACGAAAGAGTGATACTATGGAATGAGGCAAACGACCTGTAAGTATCTCTCATGGTGACGCAGATCTCAAGCCTGGAATGAAAGGTCATGCCCCTGTCCCCGTGAAAGTATGTATCTTTCTATCATGGCAACCAGCAGCTTCTCATGTACAAAAAATTCAAAGAAATTTTGCAAGGCGTTAGCCCAGGAAGCGTTGGTTGTACTCGTTGACGAGTACAATACAACCAAGATTTGCTCCAGCTGCAATCAGGAAACTCAGTAGCTCAAAGTGCCTACGATGCGTTGCGAACGTCGGTACTCAGGTTATGATCTGGAGTTGTACGTGTGCTGATTGTATTTTTACAGTACTAAGATGCTTCGTTTACGTGGGATAGGCACCGACGCCGCTATTGCTTGGATGACAATAACCAAGCAATGCATCACACTGCACAGTGCGATGAACGACGAAGCGTAGGTAAGTATGACAATATTATGGAGAGTGCTATACGAGCTGTGACATTATAGTGTCGCCACACTACGCGACGGATGTGTACCCAGTGAGACTCTGCCCCCACCAACATGAAGGGGATGCACTGGGACAGGGAATTGTATGAACTTTTGTTAAGAGTATTACAGTACTGATGACTTCTACTTTTTAGCACTGGGGTCGGGATGTTAAGGCAGCTCGTAACATTCGCAGGATCCTGACCAGTTACATGCAGAACGACATGAGGCTGGAGTCCCGACCTCTGTCGTTGCAGCAACCGAATCAAGTCGCTGAACATGAACAACAACAATAACAGTAGCTTCTTTTCCTTTTGCTGCGCAATTTTCTTTGTTTTACGATGTTACATTTTACTAGTTTGCTTCCCTTTCGTTTTCTGATCGGTACCGTATCTACATGCTTCAATAAGCCGCAATGTTGCCTGACTATAGCAAACATTTCTCGATTGCCCTTCTCTTTAAATCTCAGCTGACCTTCATACTTGTTACTTTTTGCATTGGATAACGTACCTAACATCGTAGCATAATCTTCGTAATACGCTATATGCGCGATGTTTACTTAAAGTGGAGTAGAATAGTTGCTATTTTTTATTGGACAATACTTTCCGCCATAGTCCTGGTGGTGAGACATTCTGTTTCCTTCGTCATACTTATTTGCGTGAATCGATTGAAGACCGACCATACCACCGTATCAACGGAACCCGATTATCGTTGTTGTCACAGTAGCATCTTCATCCATAAAACCAACGGTAAGGTGAGTTCTTCTAAGTCACCTGTCACCGCTATCTTAATCATCACTGATTCACGCAAAAGACCATAGAGCACTGACCGAAGCACTGCTGCGGGTATCAAAATGTATCCCACCTTCCAAAAAAGGAAGACGCCTAAGCTATTAGCAATATTGCTCTCGAAAGTGGGTACCCATACAATTTACTAAATTAATCGTATATTTGTTTCTGATTGTATATGTTGATTGTCGCTTTACCTATCTTGTAATACGTAAGCGGAAGAATACTATTTCAGAGACGTAGGGATAGTTCAACTGCAGAGCTGTCCTTCAACTTTCAGATTCATGTGTCACATAAACATGTACTGAACTATCCCTGGGTTTATGCATCTGTTTTTCGCACATCAGTGCATCCTGATGAATTGCTCTGCCTTGAACCTGATCGTCGCGATTTCATACGCTTTTTACGTTGTGTAATCTCTGTGTTCATTAAGAGCGCGTTATCAATCTGATTGTGATAAGACACTGGCTTGTGATGTCGAAAACTGTCTCATGTTGGATCAGGGTACCTTCCCATCCCAGTGGAACTTGTGACTTAAATTTTTCTTATCTTTTGCACATAATATGTCTTTCAGTCCGGTCATTGCACGCAAACATTGAGGATCAACTTCGTTAATCTGTATTAAGCATGTGAGTAGTCCACGTGTTGCATATCATTTACCTCATTCTTGCACCAACCGATTTAGACAAAAATCTGTGTGGGAACTGTGAGTTTCAGAAAGTGGAAGATGTCTTGGATGGAGCAACGTGTCTTGGACTGCCGCCAACAATTTTTCTCATCAGAGTGGAAAATTCAACCTATGTTTCTTGTCTTCAACCAAACAAGTTATCTGTAAGTGCGCTGTGTTCTGGATAATTTCTAACCTTCATTTATACGCATACAATCGCAAGAGCATACTCTCCTGGTGTGAGATATCTATCAATTGGAAATGACATCAATTGATATAAAATCAAACCGCTTCAGCTCTTTTTCCAAGTAAGACGATATTTTTTTTCGCAAAGAAACACATGTATTTATCTTTTTCTTAGGCATTATCAGTTATGATATCATCCCGCGTTGAACGGTGATCGCAATGCTGGTAATTTACAAGGAAAGTATATCTTTTTATGTCAATGAACAATTTAACTACAGCACGCTGCGGAAATGATCTACTAAAATGAGACCACATAGTTAGGTGCGAGTCTCCGCAGCGGTTGGCCTTAACCAGTTCTCCTTTGGTAAGTCTTACCATCATGTTTAACAAATATTTATTTGTTGAGAATTTCGTCGGGCACCCCCCTCGGGCACTCCTTCTCAAATATTTTACTTGCTGCTGCAAAAATGTTTATTCAACTAGAAGGCCCTAAAACCGAGCTATTGGAGATGAATACATCCTCATTTTGAATACATTTATCAAGAGCTGATATTATCATACTTCTTCAACAGTTTTGGATCATTGGTGTTACAGCTTTCTAATTCCTTCTATGCTCTCTTGAGCTTCCAGTAGTTCAAACGCTTATATCTCTCTGGCGCTCACAATATCAAATACTCTCATAGCCATGTACCCTGACTCTCCATGTACCTAGTTTATCTATTGACGTTGCAGCGATTGCTAGTGAGATATTTGAAGAGTGTGCGATGATACAGACAGGTAGGAATCCTTTGAGGCTCTCGTTTATTGTGAGTTAAAGGTGGATAGAAACAGGGTTTCTCTGTACACTGCTCTTAACTAACTGACAGAGTTACAATACACTTGATCATTAAAGACGACAGCTAGAATATTTGAGGAGGAGTGGCCGAGGGGAGTGCCTGACGAAATTCTCTTATTTGTTTTCTATAGTCTTGGTTGATTGCATCTGCAGGAGCTCATTGCAGTTTACAGCGATGGTCAGCGGGTATACGGCAATCGAAGTCCTGGTTAAGGCTTTGCTACTTTATCCACTCATCAAGTGGTAAGGCGGTTAGAGAGCTGCCATCCAGCCTCTTTGTTAGGCCCGGGTTTTGTCCTCTTGTGGAATGGAGACAGTGCTGAGGCACCTGTGAGGTGAGAAAATTACATGATTGGTTGATTTTATTGACGTCATTTGCTGGGTGCGCCAATGGGATGCGTGTAGCGAAACTCAAAAACAACCGAAGAAAAACAACAACGAAGAGGGGGGAATACAACACCATGTTCAGCCGGGCAAACCACCTGTCACCGCTCACCAAGCGTTGGTTTACCTCCACCTCATCCACGGCAGCGCCGTTGGTGGTAAAGAACAGCCGTATCTGTGCCTCGGTCATTCTTTCACGCACTCCACAAATCACACGCGATTCGACCCCGTTTGAAAAGGCTTATTTTGATTACAAGGAGAAATTGGATCGACAGAATGCGTCAGCGTTTCCCACGGATTTCTATTTTAAAAAGGGCTCCGTAGCCGAACGTCGATGGAAAGAGGAAGAGGCGGCCCGTCAAGCTGCCATGAAAGATTTTACGAAGTCTTTAACCGATGCAACGGCGGCAGCCCACGAAAGTTTGCAGGAAGACAAGAACATTGCGGCAACTATGAACGTAGTAGAGAAAGCTTCCAGAGAAACAGAAGCAGACCGAAAAAAGGACGTGAAGAGTTTGGATCGCTCTTTGCAGAGGACGTTGTACCTGGTCGTTCACAAGCCCAATGACACACAGAACCCATGGCAATTCCCTCAGGGTCAGCTCGACTCGAACGAATATTTGCACGAGGTAATAAAGGAGCGTCCATCACGGTGCCATGGCTTCTATCTACTTTTCGACAAAAGAATTAAGAGAAGTGCATTTGTTTCCATTATAGGCTGCTGAACGTAAGCTGAAGGAGGATTGCGGACCGGACATGGATGTGTGGTTTGTTGGTCGACAGCCGATTAGCTTCTATAAGCATGCGGCTTCAAAGGGAGAAGATGCTTCAGGATTAAAGGTTTGCGATAACTTATCTGGAAAGAAAACCGCTGATGGCAGGCGTGATAGGTTTTCTTCATGAAAGCACGTGTATACGGCGGACAAGTCAAACCAAGCAAGGATGTGACTGACTTTGCCTGGTTAACCAAGGAAGAATTAGGGGATTATCTTTCACCAGATTATTACAAGGCAGTGAAGGATAGTTTGGGTGACCTCTAAGTCATGGCAGTGGTTTGTTGTACAAAAAAAGTTTTTCTTATTTCCCTAGACGTTTGTAACAAAAAGATGTTTTTTTTATGGCGCAGCTCATTATAATGGCCCAAAATTTTAGGGATAGCCAATCTTTATAGACTCAACAATATGAAGCCGCACTCAGAAGCTAGACTTTAATGATCATAAAAGCATACATGTAGATTGATGGTTGCAGTCCAGTATCTGTATTGGATTACAGAAAGTTTCCCTGGCACGTATCAAATTGCTTTATTTCAGTGGAACAGTTTGCTTCTATGGCAAATCATCTCGATACGTTGTGAGCAACTAGGGGGTAAAGAAAAAGAAAAAGGAAAAAGAGTAATTATCTGGAAGTCTGTACATACCATCATCCACGAGTAATGTCGTCTATGAACGAGATACGTACATATTTACGCATTCAACGAGCGTTATTCTTCATCCGCACTGGTATAGCAATCTAACGTTAGCGGAACCTATGATTCGTATTCCATTATATTACATTTGAACGACTACGGAAGAAAGCAACGCAGGTTGCATCGACTAGCGAATGTCTTCTGATCGAAGTCGATTATCATCTATCCTTAAGCTTCAATAAACAGGTGTTTTGCTGAATTTTTCGATTAGCCTTGGAAAGCTACGCAAGATAATTGAAGAAGTATGGTCTGAAAATAAAAGAGAAGATCTCATTGATAGATCTCGGCGACACCATATCCTCTAATCCAAGAAGAGCATGGATAGATGACAGTCTCTGTCCCGTCCGACCGGTCGTCAACAGGTTAAAGATAGTATCCATATTATAACAACAGTCATGATGGCCAACTAATGACTGAGGCTGCAGCAACCATGATATTATTTTACAGATTGGGAAATCTACCTGAATAATTCGACACGCTGGCGTTTCCTCATAACTTTGTGACGTATCTAACCAGAGCTTATTTGCGCTGACTGCTTGATTTTCTCTTACTACAAATTTTGCTTCCTTCATTGACGCAGAATTTATTTAGGTAGAGTAAATTATCATTGAATAAAAGTAAACTCTAGAGCAAACCAATACATAATTATTGCTTAACGAGATTATGCGTGTAGAGAAAGATATATTAGGTCGTGTATGGTGAAGTATTACAAGGGAGAGATTTATCGAGAGGCTGTTTTTTCCATTTAGCTAGTTGGCCAAGGATTCCTGAAGAACATTGCCGTGCTTGCGGTATATTTGGCTGTGCTTTTCGAAAACACATATCGCATATAAGATGAGTAGAGCGGACTTTATCTATCCATGGCCAGCCATGGCATATCATACAGCAGTGAGCACATTCAAATTCGATCTCTAATGTGCCCCAAAGCTCGTTGCCTTGTTCTTCCCTTTCACCGTATTCTAAACAAGCAAGTTTGAAGGACAGAATCAAGTTTTTCCACTCCTTTTCTTCGACCTCTTTTCCTTTAACCCTGTCCGCTATGCGTGAAGCGTCTTCGAAAACGTAGCATGCTTGATGCTCGTCAAAGTGGGCCCAGAATTGCTGACCGAGAACGAGAAATTTCAATGATTTCTCAAGTGCTGCTGCTAATGCTTGCAATGCTTCTCGTTCGCGCATTTTCTGTTCCGCTTCTGCAATATATCCTTGTCTCGCATCAAGTAATTGCCTAAGGGCCGGACGATAAGTCAAAAGCTCGCGCTGGATCTCGGAGAGTTTTGTTTCGATCTGGGCATTTTTGTCACGTGCGCGGATGTATTTCCTCTCGTAATAGGATGATAACAGCGGTATGAAGGAGAAAATTGCATACCGAGAATCTAATTTCCTTTTCTTTTTACGACGCCATTCGGCATGCAGGCGCAATGTCCGAAGATGGTTGTAGCATGTACCCTTTGCACTTTCCAATCCGGTCTTTGACTCATGTAATTGATTCAACTCTCGCTCCAAATCAAGGAGTGCTTTCCCGATCGTGTCGACTTTTTGGCGTGCATCATAAATCTTGCAATGATACTGACGTTTGAGTGCCTCGACTGTCAAGTAGAAACGACGGATTTCGTGTCTGCGCTCTGTCACTGCCTGTCGGACCACGCTTAAAATCTGGAGAACCTGACGCTCATCGCTTGATTTTTTCCGCACATTGAGTAAGTGCACCACCTTCTCTGCCGTTTCGAGATTTACCAGTGACATTAAATAAAAAATGAAAGAAAGAAAGGGGTTTAAAGACGAAATCAAGATAAAATGTGGCCGCATTTTTGTCAATGGCAATGACAGAGACGGAATATCTCAAAATCAGCTGAAAAGGTCCTACCCCGAGAACACGAAGACAGCCTCTAGCCCCGAAGCATCTGTTGATTGTACTGTTACAGACGAAGCAAATAACAAAATAAGGCAACATAATAGCTGAAACTCTCTTGTATAAATGCGTTCAAGAGCTTTAATTAGAAGCATGTCATACAAGTCTAATTCAGCAAGGGCTGAAAATAGCCGATGTTCTGATACATTCGATGGAGAAACAACCAAAACTGATGCGTAGGATTTACCTAACTCGTCAAGTAATTGCGCTAACGCCTCAGGATTTTGTTAAGGGAACTGTTGAATCTTCCCCTGCAGCCTACTGTATCTGATGGCAATCGCAAGATACCATCATGTTCAACCAATTGACCAAGTGTAATACCTATACGGTGGAAGGTACATGGATCATTACGCTTCCACATATCCTAGATATCGCTGTGCTATACTACTACATATGCTGTTATACGGGACTATATACTCCGTTTATTACTTGGAGAAGCAATATTCCAAGCCAGTGGGTATTCTCCCGCTCTGCCGAAATGGTGCGGAATACGACACTCACGAATACGTGGTAATACCTTCGGGGGCTAAGTAAAATGGCATTCAAGTTTTACTTTACAAGGAGTCTTTGTAATCCTAACTCGGCGGCCAGGTACCGTAGGCGTGACTTATGCGAGGCAGCCTGCAGTGTTGAAAAATTTTCAGTGCAAAGACTGATCTAGTAATAATAGGCGAGAAGGACCCGAAGATCTTCCTGGCCAGCATTGCAGACCCATACCCTAAGCGCGGTTGGCTAAATTCACACCAACACATAAGCTATAGGACAAATGGATACCTGAAAATGTATACATTAGAAGGTTGTTGCGGATATCTGCAATAACGACAGACTTGCCGGATATCGTGAAATAAGGCAACAGCTCGTGTCAAACGGATATGGTCCATAAATTGTGAGTCTAGTATCGCTCGTATTGCAGGATGATTACAATTTTGGAGAAGTTGTGCAGAAGACAATAAACGAAGACGATAGAAAGAAAAGTGCCGTAGCGCACGTTAATATTGAACGGATCAGTTTATGCAAAATGGGATTCATGATGAATTCTGACTGATTGATTACATACATACTGGTTCCATTTTGTCATTTTGACGTATCTCTTCGTATCGCATGTGTCTCTGTGTCTCGTTTCGCATCATATGCTGCTGCTTTCTCTTCGCTCAAGGGCAGTCGTGGTATGGGAAAGAATAAAAGAAAGACAGAGAAGGAGGTGGTGGACAATATGCTTTTTAATCGATATGCTTAATCAGTGCCTTTCAATAGTGAGAGAAGTTCACTCCAAAAAGTGATTGGATCTCCACTGCGTTCTAGTAAGCACCTTTTTGGTCGTTCGCTTTCCATTATCATCCATTGAAACTCGGTCTGAGCCATTGTATTTAGATGATGCAATGAAGAAAAGACGACGAACGCAAGAGTTACGTGCTCAGCGGACACATTGGCGGTTTTCTGCGGAAAAGAGAGCCTATGTGCGTAAGGAGTCAGGGAAAAATGATATTACACCTGTTATGTGCATAGGCACGGGAGTGACGGGAGTAGGGTCCCGTGTGAAGGGACATTCTCTGCGGAGAGGCCGAAAGACGCGCAAGGACCATTGCCACCATGGTGTGGTGGCGATAACGAATGAGCATAGAAGTTCTAAAACCTGCGTCTATTATAACGAGCCTGTGACAGTTGCCAAGAAGGGGATCGTAAAGGTTGGACAAGAAAGACTTGTAGCGAATAGTGGTTCGCATATTTGCTTTAACCCTAGCTGTCGCGATCCGCCTGGCTGGTGGTTCACTGTAAATGCAAACATGATAATCCTATCTTTCCTGTAACGAAACGCAACTCTAGGGGATGAGCATTACCACAACCAAGATATACCAAACCTCGTATCCAGGTTTCTGCCTGGCTCTTCACCGTTGTCTGCACCGTAGCGAGTGGTACGTTGAGTAACTGCGTTTCTGAAACGGCGATGGTTGTAGCGCCTCTATTCGGGGAGTGTCCAAGACGGGGGTTCACTATAAAAAAAGACGTACTAAGGGCATAATAAGATGAATCTAACCATCCCTTCATGTATATAAGGCTGCTGTATCGTTATCGCGAAAGTTTCCAGTTTTCTGTTCTTCAGTTACTGCCAGAAAATGCAGACACCGCGACAAGTCATGTATTGACATTGAAGGGACGGCCGCGTGGCAGTATTGCTTCCCGATCCTTCTAGATATTCCGGTTAAGGGCGACGTAACGACGATTTAGAGCAATTGTTTACACAACAGCACATATCACATCTTCATTACCAACCTTTGGTAATATTGCGAATGATTATTCACGACCCCATGCATTAATAGCAACAACTTTTTTGGACAGTATGAACGCAGAGAGACAAATTCTGGATGGTTTGCCTACCATTCAGCGTTAATTGGGTTCTGTGACAGGTATGTTGACCGAAGGTCTGATGTATTTATGAACTGCGATGTACAGCACGTTAATTGCACAATAATTCTTCCGATAAAAGTATATGCATTGCTGTTGGTGACATAGCAGGTGATATTCGGACTAGTCACCCCGGGAAAAATTACGAGGAGTATATTGTCAGCGCAATAATGTCCCCATTTTGAACAACCGCCGTATACCTTACGCATGTCCATTTACTTCGCAGTTGCCCTTCATGAGTAGAGCACTAGTGCTACAAAGGAGAAAATGGGAGAGCTTGAGAAAACAGAGTATCCTAAATCTGCCAGACCAATGTGCATGAATTTTCGGAGTAACTATTTTCAAGGAATCGGGACATGCTAAGTATCGTATCGCGCTTTATGGGTCAAGTGAATCTGCTCCCCCTTCGTTCGATTCCGGCCTATATAGTACTATATTTGCCAATCATAAGCTGAATACAACTTATGCAGGATGCGGTGGATTATTATAATTGGAAAATAGTCGTCTGCTTCCTCATAATTGGGCTTTGGGTCCCATCGATGCGACACGAGAACAAAAGAATATGCAGCCACAAGACAGTAACGATAGCGCCAGAAACCGTCCGCCAATTTTGTCACGTTGTTATGGGAAAAATGTTTCTCTGTCTACTTTGCTCATGACAGCTGCTTTTTGCTATGGGACGCTCATGTCCGATCACGTCCTCGCCCGAGGTAAAATCATCTATTCATTCAGCAGTAGTTGTTGACCTGTTCGAAAAGTTCTTGCCGGGCCTGCTGGTACTGACAGCGTAGAGCGTTTATTTCCGTTTATTCGTATACAGCCAGCGATTCTCAAAGTAACACCGACCATTCAACGTAGCGATGGCTCATCCGTGACAGGAACATCGACGACATGCATTGAAGAACCTGGACTACCCGGGTGTGATTCACACCAACCGCCCTGAAGATTCTGTACAAGGTATTCTTATCGAAGGACTTACAGACTTGCATGTAACGCGACTAGATGCGTTTGAAGGAACGGTAAAGTAGAAAAAAAGAATAGGTATTCTTGGTCACTGATATCTTTTAACAGGATTACGAGCGCAAACCCGTTAAGGTCACTGTTCCTGGGAGCGATGAGGATGTAGACTGCCAAGTCTATATCTGGATTGGTGGGCATGAGCATTTGGAGGACCATGACTGGGCACTTGATGACTTCGTCAACAAGGCACAGTCGCGTTGGTTAGGCGCATCCCAAGAATTCAAAGAAGTTGATGGATTGACGCATTGATCGTGCTGATGATGGCGTTTTGGGGCAGATAGTAGTATTTGCTTCATGTGTTTCACATACATTTCGTTTTGCTGGTATAAAGGAAAAGAGACGATTGATGGAAACTATATCAAAGTTTCGAAACTTTGCAGGACATGCAAAAGGACGTTTCAGTATTCATGTGATAATCAACGACTTTGGTTGAGTCCGGTTCCTTGGTGACCAGCTTGCTGTTACCATCCTTTTTCTACTCTTTTCTTTTTCGGAGAACGGATAGACAGTCTGTAAACATTTTGACTGTTTTGCTGATCATGGTAAGGGACGAAAAAAAAAAAGAGAAAAAACAGCGCCATCGGATAGATCATTTGTTGCTTTGCATACGAATGTGTGACCTATAAGTACACAAACATGGTGAAGTATTTTCTTGTATTGCTACCCCATTTGGAACATTTCACAAACCACTTTGTTTACTAAACTATAGTTTTTGCTACAGTGACACAGAATAGTTTACGATCTCATGAAGAAGCTCATAGACACTAAAGTCCTAAATGAGTCTCAACACAATGTGCTTATCAATAATCAACGTCCAGCTGTATTTGACTACTTATTACTGGTCAAATAAAGCACAATGGCTTGCATAAATACATCGTCCATTAAGGATTGTTGAAATCAAGAAGCACTTTTAGACCTTTATTGAGACAGAAGCAGGCAAATGTGGAGGATAGTTGCTCGTTGCTGTAGTAGGTGGTGCATATTGTAGTATTTATTGATTTGTTTTTATTCATTCTTGACTCTGATCAACTCCATTACCCATTTTTAATTTCTTGAATAAACATTTCCCCCTCCTTCTTTGGTATTGTTTGGGCCAGTTTCGACAGCCTGCCCCTTTTCTGATTTGTTGTTTCTAGTGCCAGACCTTTCCCTTTTTTCTTTTCAACCCCTTGGAAGATGGCCGGATAACCCAAGAGGCCACCTACTTTGCTCAACAGTAAACTCGAGTTTCGTCTTGTATACGTCCATTTCGGTGCAAAGAACACTTGTTTTTTTCCTTCTGTATTCAAATTCATGTAGCTCCGGTTCAGGGTGCTATGTCAATGTGCGTGTATTAACTTCTTTTTGTTACCTTAAACACGTTGTTAGTCTGAAACCCCTTCTGCTCTTTGTTTCGTACAGGACCGTGCCTTTTGCATGTGTGGTAGGATCTAGAAGATCAGCCAGTGAGTGCATAGTTTGATTCCCACACGTCAATGCCCAGACCTAACATACGCAAGGGTTGAAGCCAACGGGGATTGAATACAACCTGTTTTGCCCAAAGTGAGGTGTTGGTTGATCTCCTGGACAACATGCTCAGGGCCTTCTTTAATAAGCATTATGCATTCACCATCCCAAAAAAAAAGAACAGTTTGGGATCGAGAAAACAAGTAGGGTAGCACCATCTAGTAATTCATAAGGTTGGATGAATTTGTGTTGCATCTTCCGTCCAACTAGCCTAGGTTACGAGGGTATCCGGTGTTCGATCTGAACTCACGTTGAAGGAAAGATTGAAAGCTGTCGGCCACTACTGTTTATTGAACAAATGTTTACGCTAATCTATATAAATTTTGCGTCCATGAGGAACCACCTTTACGCTAGGAAAAGAATCAAGTATGCGTTCGTTAATCCATAAGTTGGCAACAAATCCATACACCACTTACATCAACGCGGCCCCTCGATGGACGCGAAATTCATATAGACAGCATAAAAATTTGTTCATAGTTAGTAAATGGAATAATATTTGGATGTCATTTTACTTAACCCCGAAGGTAATTCTGCACAGTTTGTGGGTGCCACATCCCGCACCATTTCGGTGGGGTTGGGAGAAGCGGTTTGTGGCTTCCATAGGAGCGGCCAATTTCTTTGTTTTACAACCAGGAGTCTAAACAATCGATCAAAAGACATGAGTTTCTGTGTTTATAGTCAACCCAGTATATATTGGGGACGTTTCATGTGGGAAACGGAGCCAAAGAGAAAACAAAAAAATTCATGCGTCCCTTTTAAATACCGTTGGGGAATCTATTACATTGGATCAGCACAAATACATCTTTGACTCAGAAGGAAAGCTATCTACCACTCTGCGCAAAGATCTACTGCTTCTCACTGCAGCATTGACTTGGTACCAATGCAAAAGTAATACCCAGATGACGCAAATGTGTACTCAAAATCCACTACTTTCAATGAGAGAAGGGACTGTCACTGCAAGAAACAGGCACGTCGCAAGATAGTAGAATAAATGACAATTCTGAGTGACGTGCCTTTGCTAAATATCAGGCGCGATCTTTTGTATTTAATGTACCTTTTTAATCCCTTGATTCTATAGTTTTATAAATAACACCATAAGAATGAAGCAATAAACGTCCTTGGTGTTATTCTTTCCAACCTATTGTCTCAATTTGTTGTCAATCAAGGAAAAATATCATTCCTCAATACATATTCTAAATAAAGTAAGATGCTTGCGAAAGTATTCAATCGTTTATTTATTTTGGAAAGAATTGCTGTAAAGCAGGTGCAGATAAACTTTCTACTGTGATGCGTTTTGGAGGCATTAAAAAATGTTGTCTAAGCCACCGTACACTGTATCCATCCATTGTGAAACCTACCGTGTACCTGACAGGAATGGTGGTAACCAGTTACCCACATACCCTTGAAAATCTATACATTCAGGCCAATCAGGTCAAGCTCGTGGACAGACATTGAAGGAAATGCTGTTGAGTTGATCCACAACTACTCCTTCGGCTAAACAATTTTGCTCCGCAATTTTTTCAGCGACCGATAGGGGTCCCAGACAATCTGAAACTTAAAAAGACCCGACGGACGGGCTGTTTTGCTCTTGTTCTTTTTCTTTTGATTTTTTTTGTTTTAACAAGACCGGTTGCAAACCATGCAGTATTATTCACAACATCATAATTTGTGGATCATGGGATCCGTTGCCGTGATTACGGTTGGCAGTATTCTTTATTTGTCGCTCTTTAGGGATCGTAAAGGTATGAAAAACTTGTACATAATCCCTTTGTTATATTTTGTAAACTGACACGTTCGATTGTTTAGACTATAGCGAAAAATCCGCAAAGTCTAGCAAGCATAAGTCGCGTGACATAAAACCACAACAAAAGCCAAAAACAGAGAAGTCCACTCCTGTCGAAGCACCCACGGTTACCACTACTGCTCTGGATACGCCACAAGACGAACTGGTTGTACAGCCCGAACAGTCACAGAAAGAACTTGTCGTTGACGAGAAAGGTATGTTATTTTGACAGAACCACCTGCGACGGAGTACATCCTGACCACGTGTTATAAAGAGAATGCAGAGGAAACAACTACCGAAAAGAAAGAGGAACCTGTAATTGCTGAAATTACCGAGCCGTTTGCTGAAGCGAAACCATCCAAAGCTGAAGAGACAAAAGAAACGATAACGGAGGAAGTACTCCAAAGCAAGGATACCCTGGAAGAGAAAGAGAGCCTGTCGGCGTCGGGAGTCATGGTGGAAGCCGTGCAGGAGGACACAAAAGAGGTAGAGAAGGAAACGGCATGTGACGTCAAGGATGCAGCAGCCGATGAAGTTGTTGAAAAGGTGGTTTCTGCCATTGTGGACGAGGTCCAAGATACCATGTCACAAGATGCTACTGAGGAAGCAAAGGAGGAAAGTGTGAGTGAGACAGATGCCGAGTGGTCCACCGTGTTGCCCAGCGACTCTGCAACTTCTGACAAAGAAGCGGCTGAACCAAAAGAATCAAGTAGCACAAATGCATCATCACCAGAAACAAAGGCTGCATCACCCGCCCCATCACAAACTAGCTCTTCGTCATCGCTTACAGAAAATGGCGGCCTGAGCCTGACACCTGGCCACCGAACGCCACCGAAAACTGCTCAGAGCCAGCCTGCAATCAAGACACCGCCCTATGCTACTACCTCCAACAACAATAACAACAATGTCGGTTACTACTGGGGACAGCCAAGCCAATACAAGTCAGATTGGGCACAACTTTTCACATTACCACAACAACAAGCCGATCTCAACTCCCATAGTTATTATTCTCGCAGCATCACATCTCTTCCCTCTACAGTAGAGGTTTTGCCCGAACAGCAATATGATTATTTACACAAGAAGAAACGCATGTCTCGCCCTGAGCAAATAGAACAACAACGCCAGGCATATATTCCACCAATGAAGTCACGCTGCATTTACTGGCCAAGTTGCACGAACAAGAACTGCAAGTTCGCACATCCAACTAAGCAATGCCGGTATGCATCTGATAAAAGAATTTTATATCCCAGATAACTGACCCTTTGTTGTATTTTGTTTCTTTTAGAGAGGGCGACAACTGCACATACGGTGAACGATGCATGTTTCTCCATGCCCGGGATATGGAACAGCCTATCCGACCTGCACGCAACCCTCAAGCACGACGATCACGAACACGAACAACTGAAAATTAAAAAAAAAAGGAAGACATCGGAAAAATCATATATTTATACTGATATAACACGATCAAAAAGACAAAATAAAAAGTTTTACACCTTGGCGAATGGTGCTGGATGAAAAGGCATAAATAACTATTTAGATCTACGTGTATTGTTTTTTTTCTCTATTTACGGGATGCGAACCGGAAAATGTCTGATTTCGCACATCTTTTGGTCGGGTGTCACAATGAATTTCACCAAAGTCGGAAAGGGAAACAATTAACATTGAGATACACCAGGAAAAATGAACTCCTATTGGTTCTTCGAATGATGATGCTATTATCTACAATGTGGAGATAAAAACGGCAGTCCAGGGACGATAGCGACGCCGGAAGTAACCATGGAACTAACAAAAGAAAAGTTTGTCTCCACTCCCGCATTCCGCTGCGGAGCTGTAGAAGATGACGCATACGTTTAATCTCAGAATTTGGAAGGTCCGCTGCCCGATTTGCTTAACCTCGAGAGAAAGAAAGCGATGCTTCTTTATACGATTAAGGACATTGTTTTTAGTTAGCAATGACGCTTTTAGTACACAGTTTAATCTATCTTTTCGTAGTGTTTTTGTATGGACCAAGGGAAGTAATATTTTCACCTATGTCATGTGCAACCCAGATCCTGAAAGCTTTGAACGTTCATCTGACCACAAACATAAGAATAGCAAAGAACCACATTTAAGCTGTACTAAATTATGTGAACAATGCATTGTTGTATTAATCTATGCCGCAAAAGCTTTTAAAAAGTGGTATCACACGAATACAGTCCTCTGATATCAACGTACTAATTTTCTTCTTCGCGAATACGATCCACTGCTGCTCTTTATCCACAGGTTCCGCACCCGCAGCTACACGAACAGATGCTCCGACAATACGCCATATTACCAAAATGCTGCTCACTAACATGGCTATTTCTGGGAAAGCGATATAAAGATCCGTGGAGAGTTTTACTGATTTACAGCAGTATGACACGCGTACGTTGAAACTCATGTTCCGAGAACTCTGTCGGCTTCTAAAAGATGTTAATGCTGCATGAGATAGGGTGTCCTCTTTACGTGCATTTTTCACTTCATAGTCCACCTTGTCGCTTGATGAAGATCCAACGAAGCAAGATACGCCTCGTTCATCCTACACGTGTCACAGAAAGGGTAGGAGTTTCTTGGAATTTTCATCCGTGGTCAGAGCATATAGATACGTGGGAATTCTGGTCTTGATTGACCTTTCTCTTATCCATTTACACTGATCAGACCGTAAACTATCCAGACCACTCTGTCAGGTGCGGGATTTGCCCTCCTACGGTTGGAGACGTAAGTCCCTTTCTTTGATGAATTACTACGATCACGGTACTTTTACGGCGTGTCCTATGATTGGAGATGCCCCCTCGATCCACTTTCCCGTTGTGACGTAACTAAGGTACGATAAAAAAAAAACTTGTCTTCCGACTGCCGCCTGCCCTCTTTACCTTTCTTCCCGTTTTACCATGAGCCGAGACGACGAATACGACTATCTTTTCAAGAGTAAGTTGACAGATGATGGTTAAGAGGAAGACAATCTGGTCATATACGCGTTCAACTTTGAGATGTGCGGCTTATGGAATAGTGATTCACGTCCTTTTTATTATTATTATTAGTTGTACTTATCGGAGATTCCGGTGTTGGCAAAACGAACTTGTTAGCTCGATTTACTCGTAATGAATTCAACTTGGAATCCAAAAGTACCATTGGAGTCGAGTTTGCTACCCGCAGTGTCCAAGTAGACAACAAAACCATCAAAGCCCAGATCTGGGATACAGGTTCGTCACTACAATGGAGTTTATGATATATTTATTTAATTGATGAACGAATGGACAGCTGGTCAGGAACGTTACCGTGCCATTACCAGTGCGTAAGTGGTTTGTAGAAATTTGCCATAAAGTGAACTAAATATGTATGCGATGCAGTTACTATCGGGGTGCTGTGGGCGCTTTATTGGTGTATGATATTGCGAAGTATGTTACATACGAGAACGTCACGCAGTGGTTGAGAGAGTTGCGCGACCATGCAGACTCCAACATTGTCGTTATGCTTGTTGGTAACAAGAGTGATCTGAGACACCTGCGTGCAGTGCCAACGGAAGAGGCGAAGCAGTTTGCTGGTAACGTGCAACCGGAAGCGTCCAATTTTTATCTCACCGCGGATTCTCTTCTCGAATTAGCTGACAATGGTCTTTCGTTTATTGAGACATCCGCACTTGATTCCAGCAACGTAGAACTCTCCTTCCAAAGGATTTTGACGGGTAAGTGATCAGCAGGGATATGCAGCGGATAAACTCACGCCCATGAAAGAAATCTACCGCATTGTTTCCAACAAGGCGCTTGAATCCTCCAATGACGTGATCAGACCCACTACGGGAGAGACGATCTCAGTTACTCGACAAACCAATGAGAAAACGCAAGGCGGATGTTGTTAGATTGACCTATTCCTTTGTCCATACATTTTTTTCTTTTATCTCCCCAGATATGTGTATACCAATAACAAGTATTTAAAAAAAAAAAAGAGAAGTCGCTTTGCCTTGCGCCAAGGTCAATAATATTTTCATTTCCCATTTCAATTAGCGTGAAGGGACGAAGCTTTTTTGGCCCTATCAGGTAGTCCATGTTTGCACCTTTCACTACTGCGATACAGAGAAATACAGATCATCCCAGAGATCATGCTACTACTAGTAAATACTACCCCGAAAGATAGTACATGTCACCATAACAAGCGCATTGCCTGATGATTATGCCGTTCACATGGACACAGACTGAGGATGTTGTCAATTGGTTGACCATCCATCGAATTCAGACCTTCAAGGATCCAGCTTGATGGAATATCCGCCGTCGTAATCAGCAATTGACTGCTTGGTGCATCAGACTAGTGTGCACGGCATTGACGCTTGCTTCTAGATATGCGACCCCGTTTGTCGTTGCATGGATCTTTATGCATCACAAATTAGCTTTCGTTATTTGTTTACAGGAGCCCTTGTACTCCTAACTCGGCGGCCAGGTACCGTAGGCGTGACTCATCCGAGGCAGACCGCAGTGTTGAAAAACTTTCAGTGCAAAGACTGATCTAGTAATAGTAGGCGAGAAAGACCCGAAGGTCTTCCTGGCCAGCATTGCAGACCCATACTCTAAGCGCAGTTGGCTAAAGTCAGACCAACACATAAGGTATGGGATAAATGGATACTTGAAAATGTATACATTAGAAGATTGTTGCGGATATCTGCAATAACGACAGACTTACCGGACATTGTGAACTAAGGCAACAGCTTGTGTCAAACGGATATGGTCCATAAATTGTAGGTCTACTATCGTTCGTATGGCAGGATGATCACAATTTTGGAGAAGTTTTGCAGAAGACAATAACCGAAGACGGTAGAAAGAAAAGCGCCGTAGCGTACCTTAATATTAAACGGATCGGTTTATGCAAAATGGGATTCATGGTGAATTCTGACTGATTGATTACATATGTACTCGTGCCATCTTGTCATTTGGACGTATTTCTTCGTATCGCATGTAACTCTGTGTCTCATTTCGCATCATACGCTAGTTATTTGTTTATTTACTTTTTCCCTTTAGTGCCACCAACAGGTTTTTCGCACCTGCAGTGCAGATTTCTCTCCTTTTTGTGCATGATGAATACCTTGGTAGACGACACACGGAGGGATAACACGTAGATCGAAAACACCTGCTAATGAGGGGAAAAGGGGAAGGTCATGCGCTGTCAGAATTTTTCTATTGTCATCCTTGTGTGGACTAGTGACATGTTTAACCAAACTATCTGGCAATATTTAACCCTATAAAAAGTATGAGATGCACTGCATGCTAGAAAATGGTTAGAGAATATGCTGCTTAATTGTCTCGTTATGTGGTAGGCAAAAAAAAAAAGTTTTGACTGCTGTCGGGCGAGCGAGCGCTGCACTGGGATGCATATATGCATCATGGTGGCGTCCATTTGCATATAAGAAACTTTTAGTTCTTTATGTTGTAGGCGAACGTAGTAATCTTCTGTTAACGCGTCACTGGGTTGCACAAAGAGGATATTACATAGCGTTTATGCAATCCGTCTTCTATACACCGGATGGTAAACTGGATCTAGCATGGTACTGTGCGTGTGGTTCAAGGGATGGAAAGATAAAGAAAGAGACTTTGAACTTTGAAATAAAACCCAGCAAAGACAACCATTGTTTTGGCATCCGTTCTAGGGTGATGGAAGGCACACAAAGTGATAACCTGTCAAAGCGGCCCATATGCACGTGCTGTCACGCGAGTGAAGAGAACCGCCACGTATGGGAAATATACTAACTATTGAACGAATTTCTACGCTACTCTAAATGAATTATGCATTCGTGGAAAGCCAAGTGTGCGCTAAGGATGGAATCGGATGTGCGGTCATTAGTTTGTGGATTGGCGGCGAAATAATACTCGACTTACATCAACTTGGTCCCCGGATGGACGCAGCATAAAAGTCGTCCATGAGTAATAAATGGTAGTTAGGCGAGGCGGCGTGCGACAATACTTGCTTACCTGGTGATGATGAAAGGGCTACACCACAGCCAGGACGGCTCAGGACAGAGACCATGCAGACCGAACGATAGATAAGAAGACACGAATGGTCCAGTATATGTGACGAAGGATTGACATCCTGCGCAGGATGTAAGATGAACAGAAGTTTACGCGTGCATCACATATAGGTTATTTTGGGTGGAAACTGTCCTCATGTCGAGACACATTCATGACACCGATGAATGGGATACTGAGAAACCCATTACTGATACAATGAGTATCTCATCGCAAGACTCAGATCATCCAGGCGCGGGCTATTCCTTGGATCAACGCAAGACAAGCTACTTCCCGTCGCAAAGACGCATCACTTTACAACGTGAAGTTTATTCAATTTAAACATAACGTAATACTTATTTAATGCAGGCGATCATTGAAGATAGAGTATTAAAGAGTTTGCTGGTTCCATGACGACGGGTTATTGTCGGGAACCAAAAAAAAAGACAGATCAGATGATAAAATTTAACTACAATCATACGTTATTTTCAGCCGGAAGGTACTCTCCCAAGATGACAGGATCCCTGAAAATCCGGTAGGTCACAAGAGGTGAAAGAGAGGTGCCGCGCCTTACCCGATCCAAGTCTCACCACAAAGCAGTTCATTTATTTTCCGATGTAGTTTCAAGGGTAGGGTAGTGAGCTTTGCTAAAAGGAAATTCGTAAAATGGACGCGAGAAACGGAAGCGGGGCGCGGTTGCGGAGGTTGTTCCAGATGCGTAGATCTGTTGTTGTTTTGAGAGAGTAGATTCACCTTTTCCTGCTAGCGGAGATGCTGAATAGTTTGTTATCCGACTTGTTTCAGTAATGTGCGATGAGGATGAGTGATTGAGCTGAATATACGTAAGAGACTATGTAGAAACAGTTTAGTGATCCACGCGAAACGGTTGCACAAATCATTTTTTATTCTTACCCGGATCCATGCACTGAGCGCCTCCTTGTCTGGGCATTGAATCTTTATGTCACGCGCAGGTGTCCTGATGAGTAGACATAACGGCTGTGCACTCAGTACAGTAAATGATCTTACGATTGCTAAAGTAAAAAAAAAAAAAAAAAGGGGCAGCATTAATTAAATGAGACAACAAAGAAGCATAACGGCAACTGTACCACTCTTCGTGTTGTATTCAGTATCATCTGCTCCTGGCTCATGTGTACTCCAGTAAAGCGTTTTTGTGTACGGGTGAACCCAAAGGAAGCGTTGGTGTTTGTATTCTGAAATGCCTTTTCCGCCAAATCTTCGGGTATACTTCCACATCCAATCGCCTACCATGGTCCGCGTCAGTGCCATCGCATAATCGCTCTTGCCATGTTTCTGATCTTGTTTGGAATTATGTGCGTCCGTTGCGTCCTGATCTGCGCTGGTGACGGTGGCTATGGACGGACTTCCACCGTGGTGCTGACGATCACCAAACTCGTAAATGTAAGACTCCGGGTCAACGATAAGAGAGCCATAGTCACCCGGACGCCCGTCTCTGTGGGACTTTTGGGCCGCATGGTTAGATATAACGGGTAATGTTTCGCTCGTCCAACAAATGGTATTATCGTCACGAATATTCTGATCTTCAGTAATTGGAAGGTCGTCCAGATCATCCATTTCGTCCATTTGTTGTATTCCGCTCTCGTCGCCTTCCAGCGTGTCCACACCTGAACTGGCGTTCACCAGCTCATCACCTAATGATCGACCACGCACCATCTTCCTGGAGTCGTGTTGTTTGTTGTTCTTCTTCACCTTCATCGTTGGCGATGGAGACCACATTCCGGACTGCTGGGGTGATTTGCGTAAATGTTCGATCGTTTCCTGTGTGTCACGTAGCAATTTGTCCACTTCTGCACGTTCTGATTTTTCTTTATCCACTGCTTGCTGAAGTGTTTGGATGGCATCGTGTGCGTGTTTAAGTGATGATTTCAACGTCTGTATTTCCAACTCCTGTTGTTTATTGAGCGCAATTTCCTTGGCAATGCTCCGTTCTTCAACACGAGGTTCTTGTGGCTGGCGGAGATTGTCTTCTGATGCCACTGCGGAGACAGCTGGCGCCTGGCTTTTCATGCTGTTGCTTTCTTTTGTGGCATTGACGACGGGCGTTGTGCGCGACATTTGTTCCAGCCGACCCACGAGGTCATCTTTTTCACGCTTCAGCTTTGCAAAAGCTTTTCGTGCACTAGTCAACTCTTGTTCGTGGTCTTGCTGCAGCTGGCTCAAAGATTCCGTCCAATTTTCACGAGCAGCCCGTAATTGGTCTAGCTCCTGCATATTTTCAGCGTCTTGCCGTAACAGACGTGTTTGTTCTGCTGTCGCTTTCGATAAACTCTGAGACAGTTCCTGGATCTGTTGATTGAGATCCTGATTGGTCAGCTCGAGGTTCCAGATATCCTCTTTAAATTTTTCTGTTGGAAATATTCCGAATTAGCCAACCTAAAACGTGATATACAAAAACATTTGTGCACAACCTTCCGTCTCGTGGCGTTGCTTTAATTGCTTGTTCAATCGTTCGATCTCCTGCTGCTGCTCTGCCTTTTCTATTTCAAGGGTCGATAAGGAGTCTTGGTACTGTTGTAATAATCCCTGCATTTTCTTGACTTCACTCAAAAGGCCCTGAGCAATATCCGTCGCTAAAGCCATTTCTGACACAGGCGAAAACAGATGTTTTGGTGTCCGTGTTCCTGTGTTGACAGACGGAGCCTCTCGTCTGGAGTGGCGTCTCAGTGGCAACGGATGGTGGTTAGGAGGCGTATCCATGGACTATGCTGGGTGAGTGTAAACTCTCTTATGTTTGGGCCCATTTGTTGCACTTACTCTGTTCATAGTGTCACTTGTCGTTGGGCTCTGACTGCCCGCCTACGTGCAATACTTCTTAGACGCTCGTGTAACCAAAGGCATATTGTGTACCTCAACCGTGGGCGAAGTCATCGAATAAAGCGACCAGTGAGTTATGTAGATACAAGAAAGAAGAGAAAGAAAAGCGTGTGCAACTGTTGTTTCCCCCGGATCTTTTTAAGGAGTTACAAAGAGAAACAAATCATTCGGAAAAACGTGGGGGCGTGCGTTAATCGGAGAAAAACCAGCCCACTCGGTCACATCATTGTTGTTGCAATCACAAAGGAATGCATGCAGCTTTCGACGACATAAGAATAACCGCTCCCCACCATTAACTATAACGCTCCCCCTTATCTCCCTCATTTCAAATGATAAGAGCGTCGATCAACCATCATAACAGATGAAATAAGCCAACTCTTCTATTTTCGGACCTTTCCTTTTCCTTCATGTTGCCGCTATTGGCGCGTTCTTTTCTTCCGTCTGCGTCTCCTTTGTATTTGGTGTTTACTGCTTTGTAATAGGGAAAAGTAATCTGAATTTGTTCTATCGTTTATCCCCTAATAAAAAGTGCCCTCTCTGCACCACTTCTGTTTATTCGTGATGTCTTGTCAACGTGCTCCAAACCAAGAGAATCATCTTGATTGAACTGATGGTCACTCAGCTTGAAGTCATCTAAAATAACATAGGATGGTTTAAAATGTGTCGTCAATCATCATCAGTACTTCCTCCTTTTAACCTACCATCATCGATCGGTGCCGCGGAATAGGATGAAACAATATTGAATTTGACTTTGCTCCACTCCTTATCATTCAAGCCAACTCGTTTTTGTAAACGTTTCTTCGTCTCGTTAAACACTTCATCCTGAACGAATAATGTGAGATATCCCACTCATTCGTTACGTTATATGCTTTACCTTTCTCACAGCAAATTTGAATGGTACTGAATGAGTGCGACTCACGTCTCGTTGGAAATGAAACACGGAGATAAAAAAATCGTCATCACCCATCACTAACTCTTCTTCAGGAATTTCCTAGAATTTTCGTTCAGTTTCTTCTGTTCCGAAAAACTCATTGGATGCTTACCTCAACATAAAGTTGTGCGTTTGGTGCATCAGATAGTTGGGAAAGCGAATCGCTTCCAAGAAACTCGCGGTGGAACTTGTTTCCAATTGCTTCAAATATTCTTGCATTCCTAGTGCCTGAAGCTGATTCGAATTTGGCACCACCATTATCCAACGCCTTAAGCAGATCAGTCATTCGGCTTTGTTTCGGTATTAATAACTCCTTTGTAACACCGTCCTTCAGTGATGGTGTGCAGAACGTAACCTTGACTAGTCGCTGCGATTCAAACTCTGTCACAGTCATGTCGAGAACCTCAAAGATCAACCTCGGTCGCTGTTGGCTTGGATTATACATTGCTTGAAACATGTCTTGCAATGTGAATTTTGGTGTACGACGGATTGGTTTCGGTTCATCATTAATTCCAGGGATAAAGAAACGGATCTTGTCGGGATCAGCTCCAACCCTCTCCGCCACCTTTGCAGCGATTTTTTCATACTTCATATTCTTGTGAAGCGTAAGTTCGAATTCAATATCGGGGTTAATTTCCTTCGGTGAGAAGGAAACAATGATCTTGCCGATCTGGTAGTTCATGAATTCAGGTACCGTTACTTTGAATTCTTGCGCTTCTAGTTCGGAGATCCTGTAAACGCCAACATTAGATGATAATAGCCACATAAAGTTAGCGTACTCATTATCTGTAAGCTTCTTTTGTACACAAATGATATCGCCATCCTGTATCTCGGCTTCTGCAAAATTCTGATCCAAGTTCATCTCTTCGATCATTTCCGGTTTGATCTCCTGATTTTGTGTGAAAAAAAAAGAAGATATTCCTGGATCAGTCCCATACCTCATACAGTGCTATCGGCGTGCCAGGCTCAAACTGAACCATCTTGTTCAAGTTCTCAAGAATCGAGCCTACTTTGCCAAGTCTTGGAACATACAAACGTCCCACGCCCCTGAAGATTCTTCTCAGTACTGCTACCAATCAAACGGCAATGTTACCTGATCTTCTGAGTCCAAGGATCAAACAGTTTGATGAAAACCAGCACTTGAGTTGCGTCAGGGAAAATAGGTTGCCCATTTACGAAGTCCGTGGAAGTCTCAACGTACAATCGTAAAGTCGGTTGATTTGTTAAATGCTTTCGGCGAATTTCCTCCAGTGCTAATCACCCATGTGTCACGGTTCGATTTTATGTTTTCTAAGACCGTCGTCTTGTCAATAAACTTACTGCAATTTTCGTCTCCTTCAGGGACCGGTGTGTCGGGACGAATGGTGCGGTTCTGTCTATTCACTAGGAACCGGAGTCTGAAATCGGTTTCTGGGATCCCGAGACTCTCGCTCAGGCTTCGCTTGAAGTCACCGTAGGTCTGGTCCTTTCTCACAGACAAAGTCTGAAACTGTGCTTCCTCAATGCTCTTTTCAAAGTTCACAAAATCAAAACCCTCATTTGAGTTGAACGTTTTGTCGGTGCAAATCTATCCTAGAGTTAGTTCTGCGGTTAATTATATGCTTCTACGTACAAAAGCCTTCATATAAAGATGCTGAAGCTCTTTCTCCCTCATTCTCTTTTCCCGCAATTGTCTCTCCTCTTCAATGCGTTCAGCTACAATAATTATCAGTATCGTGTATATAAATCCACGGATGATACTCACCCAAGTGTCTTGGGATATCTGATTCAACCACTTCACCAAGGATCTCGTCAATCATTGACTGACGGATATAGACCAACATGTAAGCATTCGTAACACGCTTGTAGTAACGAGCGTTTTGTCTTCCATTCATGCCAAGACCATTTGTATGTTCGCCACCATAGTTCTCTTCCAGGACTTCCTTCAGTGTAGCAGGAACAACTCGGTCGTCATCGAATTTGAGCCTAGGAGATCATGAACGTTAGTTGCAAGTACTATCATCATAACTACAAAGCTTACCAGTTTCCATCTTTCGTTGGTTTAACAAAAGCAAAATAATGTCCACCAGTCAAATCACCACTGTGTACCAAGACACTAAAAGGTTTGGCGTGGTTGTTAGCTTGTACTTAATCAAAACTTTATGGAATACTTGCCCATGAAGTACGTATTTGTGAGGCTGAGTTCTATCCGCGTCTTTGTCAAGATAGGGTTCAAGATCCATCTCAAGAGGGAATTCATGACGATCATTGATCTATTATCAAATGGTTAAGCAAAACAACTCTAAAAAAGGAAGGTCTACAAACCTTGACCATTGTATCTCTCATGATATCATATTCGAAACGCTTTAACTGAAGATGCAGCACAGGCGGGAAGCTTTCGAAAATAACACCTTTCTTTGCATCTTGTAATCCATAACCTTCAGCCATGTATTTATTGTCGCCCTCCAAGGTTTCGACGTCGATATAATTCTGGAATGATTTTTCGAGCGTTTCACAGCCTTTCACATTCAGCTGAATATCTAATAGGGATCATCATATAGCCTTCATCCGATAAAGCTGTCAAGGACTTACCATAGTAGTCTTCTGATCTTGAAGACTCATAATTAACATTGATACACTTGATATAACTTTTCATTTTCCCAACAAATAATTTTTTGATTGCTCCGTCCGCTGGCGTGCCCTAAACAACATTTTCAATGCTTAGCACCAACGCAATATTGTGCTATCTTCCCACCTTCATTTTTGCTTCTAGGTTATCCTGCAGCACACGGTTGAATTCTTGAACATCATGTTGCATAAACGCCTCCAATGAATCCCATCCAAATGATTTGGTCAACTCGGTCGTTCCTGTCATAGGATACCTTTAAGCATTCCGTTTAAACTACCGTTTATCGTACCAACTGGCGTATCTAAGAATTGCAGATTGTAAAATACTCTTTGTAAGGCGAGAGCGACACTTTTTGTTGGTTCGTCGCTTTCCGTAGGAATCTGGTAAACGGCTTTTCGAAAGTAGTTTGTACAGTACAGGGATTGAAATAGCGAATTCATATAACACGTTGCTCCCTGATTTTTTAGGCCAACATAGCCTGTCATTTTCTTAGAATCATAGCTATCACAGAAATCGTGAGGACACGCCTATGTTGTGACATCGAAAACTTACTTGACGAAATTATGCCATAAGACACCAGTAGGATCTTTTATAACGCGGACGATGACCGTGATTCTAATACTGTCATCTTCGAGAAAGCTCAGCTCTCTGTTGCCGTCTACGGGATACAGCTGCCGAAGCTGAATAAATCTGGTAAATCCCCAATCTGATTCATCTGCATTAAATCTATGTTGAGCAACTGGGAAAAAAGTTAGCAACCAGATTGAGACGGCAAAGTAGAGCTTACCGTGGGATACATATCGTTTGGGATCGGATGGTCTTGAAATGCAAATCACAAATTGTGCACATGAATATTCATCCGGAATCGTCTTTGCGTTCGTAAGTTCTAAGTAAATTGATGCATATTCTTTTTGATTATTTCCTCTAGGAAACAGGAGCACGTTCCTTTTACAACAGTTAATTGACAGGATAACCTAACTTCGTACATTACCATTTGTGGCCTCCAGCTTCAAAAACAGGTCCTTGTACTCGGTCATCCAAATCATTCCAACTGGAAATATCCCAATGTGCGCATTTGAGTTCAAGCACCTCCTCGTCGATGGTTGACAGCTCGTTGTTCGCGATCTGTTCGTCTGCCAGTCAAAAGTAAGCAAACACAAGCATTGTCGCTCTCGCTCTCGCTTACAATCGTCAATTACGGATAATGCTGCCGGAGGTTCCTCCGCTTCTTCCATGGGTTTGTCCACAGTATAAGGTGGCGCGTCCTCCTGCCTTGTTGGTGCTAGATTATTGTAATTGTCCTACGCGAATGGTTAGTACGAGTTTAGGCAAAGCTTGTTCACTCGTTTCTACAGCAGCATCTCGGACAACTTCATTAAACATGAGGGCATAAGGCCTTCATGGAGCTTAGAAGGGAAGCTTACCATGCTGAAGGTTCTAACCTGGAACCAAGTTACGTGCGCAGCCCTTTTTTTTGTGTATGGGAAGGGCGGAGTTGAAAAAGGCGACGGAGTGACGTTTCTGGAGAATTTTTGAAAATTGTTAGGGGCACGAGTTTGGCTACGCGCACCCCACTTGTGCGCCGATGGGGTGCGTGTAGCGAAACCCCTAGGGGCACTCCAATGGGACACTCTCCACCACGGCAAATCTCATTTAAATCAATCTGAAGTCAAAGGTTAACTGTTACTTTTAACATGTATCACTGTTCCTAAAGATATTCTATTTGATATGGGCATCTGCTTTGTGTGTCCTGTCAACCAAGGCATCTTGTCCTTTTGAAACGCTCCCGCCTTTAACGCCTTCCAACATCCGGCCCTCCACGGTTCGCAGCGCTCCAGAAATACGAATAGCATCATATGCCATCCATTCTCAGGAATAAATGGAGCGTTTATCTCGAGAAGCTTCTGACTATGAGGAAACTGGAGTGTTCCATTAGGGTGTCCCGAGCAATTCCCGAAATTCAGTGATTTCGAAGAGGCATCTATGTCTCCGAAATGTTACTTTACGTTGATGCTGAACCAATCTTGCAGCGGGTATCCATGAGTTTTCGCGTAGAGAAATCGATATTCTTATACCACATTAAAGGCGTAGTTGCGTTTCATCAAGATAGATTCGTCAATGCACCGATCCGAACGTGATACTTCTCGCCTGTGTCAGGGTGTTATTGTCCTATTTTGCGATTGCGGATATTTGCTTCAACGAGGTTGTTACCGTCACTATAGCAATGAGTTTAGAAGCTTCAACAGTTTGTGGTTTCACTTATATCCAACAAATGCACACTTGAGAAGGGAATTCAATAAGTTCGTAGCTCTACCTCAGTCGAATTCCCAAAGGCAAACAGTTATACGTATGATGTAGTTCAAGCAGGGAACATTTAGAATGTCTCAACCACTCACTTGATATACCATCAATCATATCCTCTCGAATACTATGCGTGCTTTGATGAGAAGCCATCTGAGTGCCATGCAAGGGGTTGCATTTCATTGTCGGTAAAGCATTTTTCCTGAATCAAAATTTTTGTTCCTTTCTGTGGATTCTAATGACAGGTGGAACCATTCGTTCAAGTACGATCTAATGTTAGATTCACTATGATTAAGAACGTATTAGGCATGCCAACAGAAAACGTTGACTATCTTGATGTGAACATCTGTCGCGATTATTTATGCGGATTCTGCCCTCATGACTTATTTTCGTAAGCAGATCTCTTGCCCAAATGCGCTTAACATCATTCGGAACATTGTTTTCAGAGACACCGTGAGCTGGCGCTGAGGAGTGTTAACAGATGAATTGACGACGGCTTAGATGCTCCAACTGGGTAAATGCCCAAAGGTACACTCGCGTGTACTACAAGCGCGCTATCGGGAAGCTGTACGACGAGAGCCACAAAAGTCGCTTGAACCAGAACATCTTCGTAGCTTGGAGCGATTTATTGGAGAGCGAAATAGGGATATATCACGTGCAAAAGAGAAGCTGGAGACTTCTTTGGCTATAGAGGATGGAGGTTCGCGAAAACTGGTAAATACAGAAGAGGCCACTATGGATCTACATGATACTGATTTTATTATCCTGAGGAGAATGAAGAAGTTCAGAAAATTCATCAAGATATAATGATAAAGTTTGACGAAGCAACTAGATTCGGTACGCCAGAGCAACAACCATATCCCGGAACATAGCAAACGATGCAATAATTTAGGGGAAGAAGGCAATGCCGCTCAACAGGCTGACATAATGAAGACAATAGAAAAACTGATATCAACCAGATCGGCTAAAAAGGTGTATAATAATAAGAGAAGTGAAAAAGAAAATGTGCAAAAATTTATTCATCATATTGCAGAAACTGTTAGAGAATGCAACAAGTCCTTATCATCCAGAACTTCGAGTCTGCGATATCTGTGGAGTTTACATATCTAGCCAAGAAACCCGCGACCGACTACGAAGACATAATAAAGGGCCTGTAAGCGAATTCTCATAGGATAAGCCGTGAGTGAGGTAGCCAACCATTGTTTAGATACACACTGGATATGAAAAATTACGAAACCGGCTGAAGGATCTTTATGAACGACATCGAAATCGGCATCGTGGACGCGACTACGATAGAAAAAGGACAGATGGGCGTCACAGCGCACGTGGGCGTGACCAACTGCATAAACATCGCGTGGAGTAAGACACAGCAAGGAAGTAGTGATGCTAACGTCTTTTTGCACATGCCTCGTAGCAATTCTCGAAAACTATGAACCTTCTGATGGGATTTGGCTTATGGCAAATGAAACTATACTTTTTAGCGTACAGATCTAATACTTTTTATTGTAGGATGAGCCTACACAATTTCCATAAATAACAATTACTACAATTCTGAACTAGTGACAAATAAAGAAATAATGTCTTTTGCTGTGTTTAATTTTTAGTAGTCTGCTGTTGTACCACTTTCGCTTGCGTAGTCCTAGTTAGAGCCTTGACTTGAATAAAGTTGCCCGTCGTCCCTACTCGAGTTTCGCGTATACTTGCGTCCAATGCAGGCTATCATTGAGCAACGCCGCTCCGTTCAATTCCTGCGCTTCATTTCCTATAAACACTTGCTATTCTGATGTCTGCACTTTACTCTAAATCATTATTGAACCACCAATAATTCAGCACTTCATTTTGGCTATCCTGTTGGCTCAGAGAACTGGGCAGGCATCGACAGTCGAAACTGAAGTCAGCTGTCGGAGTTTCCACCCCAAAAAGTTTCCCTTTGGCAACGAATTTTCCTTCGGACATACCAAGAAGGACTGTTGTCGGTGTGTGCGAAGGAAATCCCGTCCCCCGAGTCATGCTCAACTTTTAGGAATTGCAGATTTTGGTTTATCTTACGGATAGGTTGTTTAAACCATCTTATACAGCAGAATTCAGCGTTAAAATCCATATGAGTTATGTTATAAGCAACCAATAGAATGAAGAGACACCTCGGGAATCTCACTCCATCCGTCCCATCATACCAAACCATCAGCAAACTCCCCTCCTGCCTTCTGGAATACTCAATTTGTGGTTCATCCTCGATGATACACCAATGATGTACACCGTCGTCGTTCAAAGGACCTCTGTCGTTGGTCTTCTCCCTTTGCTAGTTTAGCTAGCACATCTCGTTCCCTTTATTTGCCATTGTAGATGTCTCTATGAGCGTCCCTTATAGCGGATGAATTAAAGATTTGAAGTTTGCTGCAGTAAATCGCGCGTTTCAATCGACTGTGTACCAACAAATGTTACTATCCGATGGATTAATGAACATATTTCGCACTATGGGAAAAGAACTATGACGCTTGACGTAAATCTAACATAAATTTAATTTGTATAACACAATATAACAGAACATAACACATTATAAACAGTGTAGTATGTATGACACAAATCTAACGTAAATCTAACGTAAGCCTAATATACGTCTAATGATAAAGAAAGTGAAAGAAAACAAGTATGAATATGGTGTCAGTAAACAGATATTGAATACAATTGTAGAACACGTGTATGAACAAAGAGACCTGCCCTTTTCTTTAAATCTAACAAAAATCTAACGGAAATCTGAGATCAAAATATAACACAGATCTAACATCATCCGAAAATTGTTAGATTTGCGTTATATTCTCACTTTAGATTTCTGTTAGATTTCTGTGAGATTCATGTTATGCTTTTTCCCATAGTGTTCATCTCTTGCATCGCAAAGCGGCGTGATGAAGACCAATGGAGCGGTGATCGGCATCGAAGATCAGTCAAGTTCTTTGTTCAATGATGATACGTCTAAACTGTTGACGTGGATGATCCTATGCACGTGGTCAATCCCAGTCTCAAAAAAAGTAAAGAAGCGGTTCATGCATTTCCTTATCTTACACGTTCCAGTTGGAGTACTGCGATAACTTATCACAATGAATTACGTCAACGCACGTATCCCAAGTAATCCATGGAACAGCATAAGATGACCTTGTTCTGACATGCAGAAATTCGATACTCGCTCTCTGCCAAATCTATTCGGCTGTTGTATCTCTTTCAATGCCTACAGTCTCAAACCTTTCTTTTTTTTCTTTGAGGACAACAAAAAATCCGAGCATGTCTGCGCTTTTTTCCTTCTTTCTTTTCAGTTTCCCGTCGCTTTCAAAAGGTAAAGATTAATTTTCGCAAGTATGCAATATAAGTTAATGCATCATTCGCAGTCAATGGGCGCATAAGCATGATGAAGGATGAAACCACTGTTCTTCCGTATCCTGTCCATGACGACCTCCGTTTCATCAGGAGAAGTGTTTGCCACATATAATAACCCTTCATTGACATCATTCATATTTATAAACTATATCCAGGGAAAATAAACTGATGATAAAGCCATGAAAAGGTGGATCAAATTGAAGCTCAAGCATACTTTTCACTTCTCTCTTCTTTACTGATGCAAATCATGTGAGATGACGAAGAAAGACGACCTTTTCCGATAAGTATTTTTCTCGTTTTTTATTCCACAGCCAGATATTTCATTATGTTTCCTTAGATATCCATCCGGGCTACAAGATGGCTTACAGGCTTCAGAAAAGCTATCACCTGTTGGCAAATCCTCGCTGACTTACATTTGGCCTCATTCTGAAAAAGTGTCGTGTATGACATGAATGCCTGCCATCTTGTAGTCCATCCGCGTGTATCACCGTAGATAATACGGCGCGATACAAAGGTAAGTTGCATATATATTTTAACCATTTTTTAAATTGTATTTACAGGTTCGTTGTCAACATGTTGTTTTTCTGTCAGTCATTCATGTATCCGAAAGTTGTATATCTCAGTCAATTCTATACTGAATACATTTCAAAAACGTGCTTCACCGGTTAAAGGGTAGGCCTCTCATATGTTTAGTATACGCGCTGACACTTTTGCAGTGCACCACTGGGTTCCCGTAAATTACGTGGGATAAGGCAGGCTGATGATGGAAACCTGTGACTTTCGTCCAATGTGTCCGAAGGGCAATTTCCTTGCAAAAGAGCTGGTTGCTCCATGTCCGAGAACAATGAGTGGCTCTTCTCCAGTATCAGCAACTACTCCATCAACACCCGTTGCAATTACTTCTGGTGTATCGTTTAAGCGCCGTTTTCAACCCTACTTCACGAAACGCCAATTAGCCACATTATCCAGTTTAAAGAAGCCAACTACAATAGCTATTAAAGAAAACGCCGCTCGTAATTCAAGCTGCAAATTTATCCAGGACGTAGGCAAAAAGCTTGGATTGTAAGTGGAATCATAACATGAGGAAGACTCCATGTTGACTTGGTTCAATTCAGTCCACAAACGACTATAAGCACTGCTCAAGCCCTGTACCATCGATTTTTTCTCTATTATTCGATACGGGAATATTCTCCTCAGGTAAGTCACAAAGAAAGTAGAATACGTGCTGATCTGAGTGTGTAACTGCAGGATATCAGTGTTACGTGCATATTTGTTGCATCAAAGATAGAAGAAACGATAAAAAAGTTAAAAGATATCTTTGTAGCAGTACACAGTGTCAAATATCCGGATAGTAAGGAATTGGACCCAGAGAACGTAAGTACAGCTGTTGAATTACGCTAGATGTTCATGAATCGTCTACAGGTATCAGAAGAACGACGGCGCAAAATCATTGGGTATGAAAAGTTGCTGTTAGAAATACTTTGTTTCGATTTCCAGCTTCGGCACCCCTATGAATACGTAGTCAAATTTGTCAAATGGATCCAAGGTAATCAGGATTTTAATCAATTCTCTTGGCTAAAATGGGTTCCTAGCATTTGAAGCGTTGGATGGAAAGCGATTAGCGCACAAAGCATATACATTAGCTGTGGATAGGTGAGAGTAGAGGATTGGGATCAGACTTTGAGGTATTAATAAATTACTAGCTACCGAACGGCGTTATGTGTCGAATATCCTGCGCATACTATAGCGGCGGGATGTATATATCTTGCGTCACGATTATTAAAAGAGGAAGATAATTTATTCAAGGGATTACCAGAAAAACAGCCATGGGATCAATTCTTTTTGTCACGTATCGACGATATTGAAGGTAATGAGAGACCTGTCGCATATGCTGTGTTTAACGTTATGATCAGATATCTGTCAACAAGTGCTGGATCTTTACATTCTCAACAATACTCATGACGATACATCACTGTTTACCCGAATCAAAATTGAACTCAATGAGCAAGCCCATCGAAGAGGAGCTGATCCAAATATGGACGATGTGACTCGGCAGGAAATGAGAGCCAGGGTGCCCGATTGGGAGTTCGATGGCACTACACCGTTGGATCTCGTCAATACAAATCAGCACACAGTATCGTATCACTTTTCGCAACCTACACCATAACCAGCACGATGAAAGCCTGTGCCCAATGGGCTTTGGTTAAAAAGCATATCTGCATGCCTTTGTAATCTTATTTTTTCCTTTCATTGACATTTCTTTGCAAAATGCAC
Organism: Saksenaea vasiformis B4078; assembly: GCA_000697055.1. Classification (NCBI taxonomy): domain Eukaryota; kingdom Fungi; phylum Mucoromycota; class Mucoromycetes; order Mucorales; family Saksenaeaceae; genus Saksenaea; species Saksenaea vasiformis. Next base: position 195,455 of record JNDT01002297.1, on the reverse strand, counting down.
TTTATCATATTATTTTGGATCCTCGTTATTAATGGGTGTCATTCCAACCGGACCAGCGTTTGCCCAGTCAAGATATTGGATTTTTCGTGTGCTTTTGCATCAGTTTGCATTAGCTTCGGATGAGGGAAAGGCTTGTGTCTTTTTTACTGCTTAGCCTGCATGACCCCAGACCATCTTGTCTGTAGTGGCGTCATGCCCAGTAATATCCATATTTTACACTGAATCGTCAGATCTTGGGTCGCGTTCCAACCCGCTCATCGCTCGTAGAATAGTGTACATCTTATTTCTTTGTACATTTCTATTGGCGATCCAACGGGAGACTGCAGGACAATCTGACCAACAGTCAGATCCATTTTACCAAAGAGCAACTTTCCAAACTCATCTTTACCGCCAATTTCATATAATTTATCTTGGAGAAGTACTCTTTAATCTCGGTGCTCGACTCGAAACATTCACATGGTATCATTTCGCGTCGAGTCTGCATTATTGAATTTGGCTTCGATTTACGGTCTTAGCGCAAAGTTGGCGCAGAAGTTATATAGATTAGCATAATAAATACATGCAATAAACAATAAGCTTCAATATTAAGGGAAGCAAACGCTTTGTTGCTTAAATGAATCATTGATCAACGAAGATTTTTTGGTTCCGTATGAGAAAACCAGGATTTCCCAAGACCTCATTGGCACATATAGCCGGCTAAAGACCCAGTTATCGAACGACATGTTGTCCTAGATCCACTTTCGCCAAGTACTGATTAGAATAGATGGATAAGATATGAAGAAAGCGGTCAATAAAATTTATCAAGCCATCTGTTGTTAGTATGTGTCACGTAGATAATCTTTTGTAGGCACTCATCTTTTAACTGTGAAGATGTACCGTTGATCTCAACGTATAAGGCCTAACGTTATGGGCTGGTTTATTTGCAATCATAGATTAACCTGCAGAATACTGGCTTCGTTTCTGGGGCTGTTCCTATCACATCAAAGGTCGACAACCATATAAACATTTGCGCAATAATTAAGCATATCATCAAGATTTGAACTTTCGTCGCGCCAACTACGTCATGCGACCAGACAGCGCATAGACTATTCATAGATGGTCAAAAGTAGCTCGGGGCCTTTTTGAGATATCACGGGCTGCTCCATCAGAATTAAGGTTTACGTAAGTTATATTTCAAAGGAGGTATCAATAATGGGAAGTATAGCACAGTACGGGACGGATGAGTCATTCCCTTGGCGTTAGGCCGATTTATGCACAACTATCTCGCGGCGAGCTTGTCGTGTGGTTACAGCAAGTCTTGAAAAGTGGTGTCTACTATGAGATACTTTTAGAAAAAAGCGATTTCGGGCTGCAACCAAGTAATAAAGTGTGCGGATCACCCTCCAAACGGTCAAGTGTCATTAAAATCGCAAACAGAAAACCATCCGATTCTCCTCGAGAAGGTCCTTCAAGCTTCCTAAGTATGGAATGACTTAATCAAATATTCAAAGCAACATCGCTAGATGGCATCGCTAAACAAATCTGGCAGCAATCATGTTCTTGTTAGTTTTGCCGAGATTCAAGTGACGAACAGATGAAAAAGGCAATAACATGTAAAAAAGTATATTTTAAAGAAACGCTATTCCTTTATCGGCGCATTAACCATTCCGTCCAGGATTTTTGTGACGAATCGTTGCCGTCCCGCTCGTCCTGTTGTTGTTGTTGTTGTTGCTGTGGTTCAGTGTTTGGTATAATCATAGCACTCTTAGTTTCGTCACGCGACTGTTTTAAAAATGGCATCACGTTCGTTCCCCCCGTGCCGCGAACTACTCCCGTTTTAGGATCAACGTATTTGGCAAGACCGAGTTGCGGGAAGAGATGTGTCATTTTAGCGGAAACGGAGCCCGCGCGAATCACAGGTGCGGTCTCAAGGGCGGTTTGTGGATAGAGCACATTATGCGTTTTTGTCGTGCTTTCCTCGGTAGATGGTTCCTCGCTCTTCTCATTAGACGCTGGCTCCTTCATTTTATCGATAGCAAATCCTCCATGGGCAATGTTTGGACCCTTTCTTGCTTGGCTGACGATATATAAACTGACGATTTGGACATGCTTGTCTCGGAAAAGTTTGACTTGGTGTACACAGCCGTTGTACAGGTCTAATAAACGTTGTTCATCCTTCGATACCTCGCCAAGCTGGATTCGTTCTTGGAGGTCCAACATGAATGCGCGCAGATTTCCCGCCAGTTCAAGATCTTCTAGAAACTCGCGATGTGGTCTAGGCATATACTTGCGCATGGCACGCAAAAACGCATTTCGGTTTGTGCGGACAAATGCAGGGGGTGTACGAGGAGAAGCAGACCCTGCAGAGTTCAGCTCATCTACTGGCATTGTGGAAGGTAGCCGCGTATATCTGTCGTTTGTTGTATCAAGCTTTATTACGGGAGGTTTCTGACCGGTCGGAAAATGCTCAACGCCCAATGCAACATCCAGTGCTGCGATTAGACTGCTCTGGGCAGCGCTGCCACCCGCATAACGACGATACTGTCGCAATAACCGTTCACCTTCTGATAAATGACTCATGTCTCCGTATTCGTCTGTTTCAGCGTGCCAGGTGTTGTCAACACCTTCATATATCAAACCAAATGGGAGACCTGCTTCTGCCATATTTTCCCAACCAGCTAGATAGGGACGGATTTTCCAATAGAAGACGTAAGGGTCACATTTCTCAAACATGCGCTCAAGCACACTGTTCATGTCTTTGAGGGCCGACTCGATCGTCGTAAGATCTGCTTCCAGGCCTTCCAAATTGTTGTTTTTTACATGGTCAATGGATGAAACAATAGCTTTTAGGCAGGGGGCGCCAGCGCTCTCGATACCGGTGGTAACCAGGTAAAACCAGGCTTCATCCAAGGAACCAGAATAAGTGGCAAGAGCGGCCAGATTGCTATGCCAAGTCAGTAAGGACAAAACTTCATCTCCGACAACCTACCTCAGGTCAACAGGTCCTTTATTATCTAAGAGACGATAATTCCATAGAACTACGGCCGCATGGCATACAACAGGGCAGAGGCCAAGGTGATTAGCAATAGCTGTCCATGGTACTGCAAGGTTGGCAGGTAGTGTCTGACCGTGGGAAAATTAGATGTTTGCTCACACAAGTGATACAGCAAAGATCACCCTACTTACCTCAGATGTCTTTTCAAGCTTTCCCCATACGTAACTGTGGGAAAGCATGCACAAAATCAGAAATGCACGTTGATACTCCCGGGTGTTTTTGAGTTTTGTGTGATCAAGTAAGGGTAACTATTCAGAGAAAGGATGTCAGAATTATATGTCGTTTACTGAGTGGTAATTTACCTTGTGGATTTTCTCTCGAAGTTTGCCCGCCAAAAGAAGGCCATTAAAATCGTCCATCATAGTTTCCCAGGGAGCGAAATAGGGGCCTGGCAACCGACGGAGTGGCGGCTCGGGAGGGAGAAAACCTGTCTCAGGGGAAATGTCGTAATCTTCAAGTGGACGCATGGAGTACATGACTGACATGAGAGAAGTGGAGAACCTGGCTAGATGTGTCTGATGTCGCTGATTAAATAGGATTACGAGATGGGGATGTGTAACATCCTTTGATAGGAGTGAAAATGTTTTTCTCAACTCCCACAGATTATTCTACCTCCTCAAGCTCACATAGAACTCTGTCAGTTAGTGTAACCAGTTTAAGTTTTCCGTTCTCCTTATTTCAATGGTTCTTTTCTCTCAACTGAATGGAAATTGTAAATCGGTATTGGACGATCTGCGATCGTGTGATTTGCTGATGTTCACAAGAATGTGTCATACTTGCCGGCCAGCTGCTCGGTAGATACCGTCCACGCCGGCTCGGGGAAATCATCGGTAAGTCAGATCCCATGACAACTGTCGTCTCACGTGGCAGGTAACGACACCGTCAAAGCTACTTCCCACTAAGAGCGTGTATTTGCTTGTCTTACAAATAAAGTATAAAACGGGATATTTGAACAGTTGGTAACCATTTTTTCTTCTGCATGGTACGATAAAGTTCAAACTATACCTTGCATAGCTCAATGCACCATGGCAGATGGGAGCCACGATGTCTCAGTTGATTGTGAAACACTTGGTAATGTAGCCGAAATCCTAGTCTCTGTTATGCAATGATGTAAAATACAAGCATACAAATGTCTTTCTTTTTAGATGCCATACAAGGATACGTACCTTATGCATTGACCTTTCTAAATCAGTTGATACGAGTGTCATAAGAATCACCGCCAGCTCTTCCCTCATCGGAATTGGATCAAAGATCAGCCGAAGATCACCAGTTTTTTGTTGGCTCTCATCTCCCCACATTACCGCAAAAGGATTGTGCACCCTTCCTCACTTCAATGTAACAAAACCGTATATACTAAACGCAAATACATCGAGATAATGGGATACATGGTAAGCATATGGCGGGAGTGTACATGCATTGCGTGCGCCTTAATATCAGGTGAATCGAGGTGCTTAACGAGAACGGTTACACAGGTACGAGGGCCCTTAAAGTTGATCCCAACCTTCCTAGAATACGTTGCACACGTTCTTCTCGATTGACAACATAGTCTTACAAATGTATTGAAATTTTCATATAATTCTATGTCAGCTTAAGATTATCTAGCGCTTGTTCCAAATGGAGTTTACGCTGCGAATGGTAAATTCTTTCAACAGCAATGTAGTGCTACGCCATGCATGCCATTCGTTTGTACGACCACTTCTCCGTTATCTGATACAAAGTCGTCTCGCATAGAAGACATTTCAGATAGAAGGCTGTGATATGCGTTTAAGAAGACCAATTTCTTTTTTGGCTCTGTATCCATTCATTATATCCCCGGTTAAGATGTCGATTCATCACACATACAGGATCGTCCATGTCCTTTCTCCCAGTCTGCATGAGCTCTGTCCTAGGCCGTCTCGGCTGTGATGGCGTTCTTTAGCCATTACTAAGTAAACGTCGTTATACATTCAGCCTTGCTAGTCTTTTACCAAGCATTGTATTACTTGCAATCCTCTAGATCGTCATAACTCAAATATAGTCATGCCATATGGGGCAGCAAAACGCCATGCAAGGATGCCTACGCCTCCGGCAAGCGGGTAAACGACATACAAACACTTATTGTATTTCCTAATCATGGATGCTTTTGCGTCCTCTGAGGGATCAATCTGCTGTAGGTAAAAATGTGTCGTATTTGACACACTGTGTTACAAAAGATATTTCATATGCTACATCTATACAATCTTCTATTCAATTCCCTTACCGTCGGCATACTCCATACGATAATCGTGCAACAAGACTATTACGATGACTAAAATCTCTACTAGATACAGCATTCCGTCATTACCCATGTTTGCGTTTCCTAGACAGCATTTATTTAAGTTTAGCTGGTGTTCCTCAACTCCTCGTGAGAAATGACAACAATAAATTAACATTTAGGCACGCGTCACTATCATTGTCGTTTCTCTTACACATAAGTTCTAATTGATAGCACTTGTAAAAAGGGCAACGAGTTTCATTTAATCAACTCGACCAAGAGTCTCAAAGCATTAGCCAATCCATTTTCATTTTAAAATATCACGACGCTATCTGATGATTATGACGTGTTGCTATCTATTGAGTGCATTTTTACGTTAATTGATATAAATTTTACGTCTGCGCTAAAGGAGGATTGGATATGCGGTTGTTAATATATAATCCGGGGGTAGGTCCTACTCTACTTACATCAACTTGGTCCCACGATGGACATGGAATTCATATAAAGTAGCATAAAAATACATTCGAGGTTAGTGCATGGAACGAAACTTGGACGCCGCTCTTACTTACTCGTGAAGGTAGTACCGCCAACGACGGTATCCGGACCTACATCATGTCTGGTGGGACCGGGGAGAGGTGACCTTGGCAACAGTGGCCAGCAGCAGTACGCATTGTAGAGGACTTGAAGCGATACAATGTCTGGCTATCTATCGCCACAAACGAATGTGTGACCACATGCACTTAATGAAAAATAACCGTCACTGCTCATGAGCTAGACATATGGACAATTTGGCAGGCATGAGAGCGTTTGTTTATAGTTGCTAAGGACACTTGGGAGCCTTCTATTAGAGAGGAACATGTAATGTCATTTAAACAGCTATTAGACAAATAGTATGGGGCTTCTGACAAAATTGATAATATCATTACGGCAAGTTTTAGTCTCCTTTAGGTGGTTTTTACCTCCCTAAAACTGATGATATCTTGGCATTCCCTTCATGCGGGCGTTCCCTGACCTCCCGAAACCTCTCTTAAGTCTAGTGCACTCGAAAACGCTACGATGCATGAAACAAATATGGTAACTGAATGATATCTGACGGAGTTATTTTGTGCCAGTTAACAGACGGTACCAGTGACGTGCAAAAACGTTTCATCGCTTGTCGGTCCATCCTGTGAAGGATGTTATCGTTTTTGTTGTTGATATCAGCCAATACATACTATTGGAAGACGTACTGTAGTACCCATGTAGTGACGAAGAAACGTGAGAGAAGGCGCCAATTGGTGTATCTAGAAGAACCGATAGAACAGGCATTGGAGTCTCTATTTCGGACAGTATATCAGCTTGCGTACGTTGGTACAGAACCAGATGCAACATCAAAATACTGCCAACGAGTGCTGGGGTAGCTTCGCTTTAGAAGCCTGAGAGCGGCATCATAACGATATTTCCATTTCTTGCCAAGCGTAACCACCTATTACCCAGTCGTTTACGCAGCAAGTAGAAGACGGATCAATATCTGCTCCTTGATGAGTTTCTGGCGTAAGGCATGTATTCTATGTCTTCAAAGGCGCTATCAATAGGAATTCTATAGGTGGTGCTAATGCCAATTTCCCTTATGAATTAACTTCTTCCTTTAGAAAGTCAACTTGAATTAGGTGAAGCAGTGCGTTTGCTTTAGAAGCGCAAGTGTCGTTTCAAAGACGGGTATCTTCGGCATCTCAAAAATCGTGGGCGTAAACATATAGTTGGCTTTATTTAGCTGGTTTCAATGGCTTCCTGACATTACCAATAATAATCACTTTACGCCATTCTTCTAATTATTAAGTTTACAAGTAGTAATACATTGCCTTCGTCATTCTTTTCTATAATGTGATATATCATCTGGCATTTCTATCTCGCTCATTAGCGCAGCTTGGATATTGGACGAACGAGAACATCTTTGCTCGTGGACAGTGGTTTCGGTTTACGTGTGGAAGCGTGATGACTTAAGCATCCCCACTCTTTCTCCACAAGAATGACAAAGCCAATTCGCTATTACAATATGTGCTCTGATTTGTATTATGTGTCTTTCATATCAAGGAATTTTTGTCGGACTCTATAATGCTGGCTTCCCGCAATTTTTGCGGCACCGCTGTGTGCAGTCAAAAGGGCAAGCGCAACAGAAGTCATCTGAGGACGATGCTTCTGCTTGCATGCCATGACAACCTCTGTTTATGATGATCAATTCATGATTGAAGCTCTGAAGGTGGCGCAAGAGGCTTATGATAATTTGGAGGTGCCAGTCGGTTGCGTGTTTGTCAGCAACAACAAGATCATTGCACGCGGGCGAAATCGACCTAATGAAACATGCAATGTAAGAACACGCCAATGAACACTAGCAAACAACTGATTGCTAGTACGAAGGCCACAAGACACGCTGAAATAGAAGCCATTGATGACATTTTGAAACATCATGATCAATCAATTTTTGCTGATACCGATCTTTATGTCACCGTGGAGCCATGCGTCATGTGTGCTAGTGCTTTGCGTCAAACAGGTATTTCACCCGTTCTTCTCAGCATCACACTAAAGATTAAATGTAGGCATTCGTCAAGTATATTTTGGCTGTGGTAACGATAAGTTTGGTGGCAACGGTTCGGTATTTGACATCCACAAGGAGTAAGTTGTTATGATTGACGAAGCGAGCTTGCAGTCTTACCACTTTACAGTTCTCGTTTACAAACTCCTGGATCAAAACCATATCCATCTGAAGGCGGTCACCACCTTGAGGAAGCGATTATGCTACTTCGAAAATTTTATGTGCGCGAGAATGACCATGGTATGTAATTGTTCTCATGACATATGTCTTCTGACTGTTGTGAAAATAGCACCTGTACCGAAGAAGAAAGCAAACAGGGTTTTGAAGATAGATATGCCGTCGCCAAGTAACAGTTCATAGATCACCGATAAATTTCGACAGTCCATACGGACATATAGAACTTTCGCTTAGAGAAAGGACAGGAACACGATAGATAATAATAATAATAAAAAAGAGATGCCGTAGAGATATCTACAAATGGAAGTATATCTAGTTTAGTTGGGATTTGCTTGCAGTTCGTCGTTGTTCGGCAGTTCTGTAGTTTTCATCTCATCCGCCAAGCTGATGCTGGCAGGCTCTGTAGTTTTTGTCTCATTCACAGAATTGATACTGGCCACTTCTTCTCCACCCAATGAAAGTATGTTCCCAAGGCGATCTGTCTTTTTGGACGCAGAGATACGAGACACCATCCAATCATACCATTCTTCTTCTGTTTTGCCATGCAATATAGCAATAATCATGACTGACATGTTGTCACAGCCGACACCTGTCGCCTCACTCTCTGGTGCAAGACAGAGGTCAGTCATCATTTCGCAAATCTCCTCCAATGGCGTCCTTCTGGAAATCTCCTCATAGATGAAATCGACAACTGCTTGATTTGTCATGCAGTCCCAGATTCCTATGACAGGAAATCAGTTATACACATAATAATGATGATGGTAATACCATCACAGGCCAATACGAAAAATTCATCATTTTCGGTAATGCAATGCTCCACAATGTCCGGATGACCTACAACAGATTTATTAGCTCGGTTATATACCAAAAAGGCATACATGTAACGATCTGCTCCTTTGCTGATAAATGCTGATTTTGCTTGAATTCAAAATCGCCGATGGCACGCGATAAAGCAAGATTACCTATCATCATTGTTTAGGCATTACCACATTCTTTCCTAAACTTACCGTTGACACGACCAAACTTTACAAATCCACCTGCAGCAATAATGCGTTGTGATTCCATCTGGTCCATCGGCTTGTGGTCCGTCGATAAAGCAATTGCTCTTCCTTTCACACTGATAATAGCACGTGAATCTCCCGCATTGGCCTAGTATGAATAGTTAATGTCCATTTCCCTAAGTGGAAGTAACCTCTTACAACATATATTTTCTTTTCAGGAGTGATGAGCGCTGTCACTGCCGTACAACCGGACAGATCATGAGCGAAACCTTCATCTAGATTCCGATTAAACAATGATACTCCTGCTATTAAAGACTACCTTCCCTCAGATCGTTGTCAAGACTCATAAACGCGTCTTCCAGTGCTTCACGGTACTTTTTTTGATCGAAATAAGGGCTAGATCGTACCTTACGATGTAGCATTTGTCCCGTATATTGAGCAATTGTGTGACCTGTATTTCTTAATCACTGCTGCTGCTTTATGTCGGTATTTACTCACCGCCATGACCATCGTAGACTCCAAAAAAGCTCGTATCTGTATCCAAATTCAAAACTGTAGCATGTGCATCCTCCATGGCTGCACAACTAAGGTTAAGGATAGCGTATTTAATCTCTACGCACGTATTGGCCAACCAATAATCAGTTAAATGAAAAGGATACTGATTCGCCAGCCCTGCATGGCGGAGACACCATACATCAGTTCATCATTTTTGCCCTTGTGTGTGGTTTTATCAACAACTGGCTCGGAAAGTATTTGACCCATGACGTCTCTTTATTAAGAAACAATTAGTTTGTCATCATTACTGTTTAAGTTCCATTTGTACCTCGTAGATGTAAAAACGACAGATTTGCCCAATTCCCTTCCCGGTGGATGAACCCAAGATACAATTGGGACTACCTTTTTTCGGTTTCACCAGGCGGGGATTGATTGCACGCACACCCAGGCGCACTCCGATAGGACGCTATTCATTGGGTGCATTACCTGAACATTACCACTCTCCGGGGAATTACGCAGAGTATCGGGATGCCCTTTCGGATAACCAAAAGAGAAATTAAATGAAACCCAGTTCCAAACAACGGAGCAGAATGGCGGGCTTCTGCCACTTTCAAAAGTGCAGGTCCCAGCCGATGCCTGCACTCATCTCCCCAGGATATGGTAGTATAGCTATCGCTTCAAGCTCCTAAAACTTCAGTAATGCAATCTTCACAGTAGGCTACAGACAAAGTACACGTTGCTACTGCTGTCCGAAAACAAACAGTGTAAGAACGACCGTCGGCGGACGATCTAATTTGTCATGGTTTCACACACCGATCAATCATTTCAGCAACTGTTTTCGAGGCAGTGGAGGATGGTCCAGTTCTCCAGAACGCTAAGCATTATCTGTTTCAGAATACATTTTCTAAGTAAAACGAATGTATTTTCTTTAGAAACGTTTGTATTATCATACAGCATAATCATTTCGTATTTCTTATATCACTAGGAGTTTGCTCGGACATTGCGTATTTATTCGTCATTTTTCGGTTCAGGAGACAACTTCGTATTTATAAAATTTCTGACCATCCACCCACAACACCAGCTTTTTATTTGTTGAAATGGATTGATAACCTTACTACAAGACGAATACTCGATGATGTCCATACTTTTACTACTAGCATGTTACGCGTAGCCACGAAGCAGCTCACTTTTTCATTTCCTTTTTAATAAAATTCAAGTTATCAGACTGCAGCAACTTCCTTGCCGTGTCCTTGGAATGATGGACAGGCGAGATCATCAACTGTTGGAAACAACCACAAGGGTTGTGACCAACACACTTCACTCATAAGAAGCTCTGCTGGAAGTCATCGTCTAACTTGGATAGTGTGTCTCGTTTGAAAAACGTAGAACGGTTATGTACTGCATACAGATCCTGTAGAGCACGGTCACTGAGGAACAAACGGTTGCAAGTTCGCCCCATATTTATAGTTTTGTTCGGATCATGAAATTAGAGAAAAAAATTTTGTCCTGAGTACAAAAAGTGACTTTTCTCGAATGATCTTCTGCTCCGCAGATCCGCTGTTTCAGGCTCACCAATGTCCGCAGTCATAACGCCTTTTTCATTTGCTGACCATCGTTGCGGCTGATGAACCACCACAGGGAGAAGGACACAGTTTCAGGTTCAGGAGTAATGGCAAAAACTTTTCTTAATAAAACACTGTCGTCCGCAACGGTATCGGATGAAATAAATCATGAGGGAAGCGCAGAGAAGCCTCATTCACGTAGTAGCTGTAGCCCTAGAAGAGGTAGCTTCTTCTGTAAAAGAAAGGTTTTTCTTTGCTTTGCTTGTATTTTTCGCCAATTTGGCCGAAGTGTTAACGTACGAGTACACAGTGAATTTACCATTCAAACAGAATACCAGATATGTGATCGTCAACGCTCAGTATATAAAACCTGAGCAAGTTTCCGTCAGGACGGTGCTTTGAACATTCTTTATCTGTTTTGCTTGATATTACTGGTTTTTCCGTTGACATTTTCCAACTTCTTCTGGTCTGTTATACCTATTCAGGTTGACCTTACAACGGTGATTCGTTTGGATACATAAGCATTTAGAAAAAAGGAAAATGCAGTCCATTAAAAACAATATCTCCATACTTTCAGAGGATCATACTTTGCCCATTCTGAAAAAAAAAAGATGTCAATATATGGAAGTGAACGTAGCGGCATACGGTTATTGTTTATGAACATTTTTATACGGTTCTAAATAAACTTTGCATCCTGTGGAGACCGAGCTTGGACCAATGGAGAAATTAAATATACGGCTCATTAGTGTAGGGATTGCTGACAATATTTGCTTACCTGGTGGTGAGCAAACGGCTACATTACAGTCAGGATGGTTCGAGACAGAGGCCATGTAAGTGAACGATAGGTGGAAAGACACGAATTATCCTGTGTACGTGACGAAGAATTGACATGGAATAATATTTGGATGTCATTTTACTGAAACCCGAAGGGTATTTCCATGAATTCATGACGGCCGCACCCCGTATCATGATGGGTGGGAGTGGGAGAAGAGGAGGAGATTGGCACTGAAAGTGACCAATTAAAACGCACTGTAGAGGACTTGAAGCGATACAACGTCCAGCAATCCATTGTACAAGATGAGCAATGCTGAGCGCGACAACATTTATTTTACTTACTTAAGTGATGGGTAAAACGCCATCACAGCCGAGGTGGTTCGGAACAGAGGTCATACAGGCTAAACAATACATCAAAAGACATGAGTGATTCTGGATACGTATCCCATCAAAAGTACATACCGGGGATGTAAAATGAACAGAGCCAAAGAAAGAAAAAAGATTCATGCGTCCCTTTACATACTGCGCATTTTACGCGTCCCAATTGGTGCGTTGGGGAACTTATTACAATGGACCAGCGCAATATACCTTTGGTTTAGAACTAAAGGTACCTGATTCTCTGCGCAAAGATACGCTGCTCCTCACCGCAGGATTGAGGTCGTGTCAACACAAAGTAATATTTGGTTGACGTAAATGTGTGTCAAAATCCCGATACATTTTCACGCCATCCGATGGGGTACTGAGAAACAGGCATTGAAGCATCTTAATGCAAAAATGATGTTCTTGTTTCAATGAAACATCCACTACGTCGAGATATTTTTACTCTTTCTGAAATGATATTGAGAAACCATTATTGATACCATGAACTGCTCCAATGCAGAACTCAGGCCATCCAAGCGCGTGCTATTCCCTGGATTAGCTCAAAACGAACTACAGCACACACTTGTTATAAAAATACTTTTTAGGGGAACAAATTTGGTGGGCATGATATTACAAACTTCACTTGGGGAACATTCTCGATAAAAAGACAGGTTTTCTGCCTACCAAAAGTATTTTTTATGCCGAATATCTACTGTGGTTAGCAGTGGAAAAGTTTATCCAACTCTAACGTATCGTAACACGTATTTGATGGAAACCGTTGTTCAGAATCCTATTTGAGTTGTGGATTGCCCAATCGTCTTAGTCCAAGTCACCTCATTTAAATCAGGAACGGGAATTTGATTTCCGCTTTCGTTTGTTAGTGAGCATGCATACATTGAAGACAGCTCTGCTACTACTAGGAGCAGGTCTCGTTGGAGTCTCTGCATTTTATGATAAAAGGGATGCTGTAGTGGAATTGACACCTAAAAATTTCCAAGATGTTGTCATGGATACGAATGTAAGCTGTCTTGATCGTCTCGAGATTACTAAAGTAATTTGAAAGCAACTCGTTGCAGTGGAATTCTTCGCCCCGTGGTGCGGTCATTGTCAAAGGTACTGCAGTTCTTGTTGAAAACATCGGTCTTTGATATTTTATAACAGACTAGCCCCCGATTGGAAAAAAGCCGCGAACAACTTGAAGAATCTCGTCACTGTGGGCGCGGTTAACTGTGATGAGGAGATGAACAAGCCGCTTTGTGGAAAGTACGGTATTCAAGGATTCCCAACTATCAAAGTGTTTGCACCACCGCGTAAGCCTGGAGGAAAACGGAAACCTACGGGTAAGGGAACGGTGTTGGCATGGACACTAGCTGAACGCTACCATAGATTACCAAGGCCCTCGCGACGCAAAATCAATGGTTGATCATTTCTTGTCATTGCAACCGTCCAATGTGAGATATATCAAAGCGGACGCTAGCAAAGCTAAATCGAAGAAAAGCAAGAGTATTGATGACTTTTTAGCAACTGAGGTGAGCTTCGACAGAGTGAGGTTATCCAGATCTCATCATACAGTTTCCAGAACGCGACTCTGCCCAAAGCCTTGCTATTTACAGATAAGTCATCAACAACACCTTTGTACAAAGCACTATCTGTTGAATTCGGGGATGATCGCATGTTGTTGGGTGAAGTGAAAAAATCAGAGAAGGTTGTGATGGAGATGTTTGACATCCAATCATTTCCTACGTTACTTGTCATATCTCCCGAAACGGGACATACAAAGTACGAAGGCAAACTAAAGTACAAAGCGCTTCACGCATTCTTGGAAAAGCATGCCCTCCCTAAACAAGGTGGTGAAACCAAACCAGAGGCTACTCCAGTACAAGGTAAGTTGTAACTCCATGCGGGTAGGGTGGTCATATTGATTGGCGCAGTATCAGTGGAAGAAATCGGATCAACGGCAATGCTGAACCGGTTCCGGGAGAACATCAACGTCATTGCTTTGGTGTCGGATGCTGAAAAGAAAGAAACCATCGAATTGATGAACGAACTGAATCAACACCATTCGTCATTATTCCGTTTTGGATGGATGACTGAGGACAAAGCATCGTCCATCATCGATAAACTCGACTTGGTGCGTGATTTCCCTACGTTGTTTATTCTTCATCCTGGAAAACAAATGTACCGACCTTATATTGGTGCATGGGACAAGAAAAGCATTTCAAAATGGCTTGATGCCATTGGTACAGGCAGAATCCAAGCTTGGACGTATCAGGGCGATTTGACAGTTTCAGATAAGCGGTGGAGAGACGAGCTCTAAGACATCCAGTCGGTGCCTGGAGTTAAAAAAAAAAGTCTGAAACCGTGAGATGGAAGTTTTGAATAAAAAGAGATCGTAAATGCGAGTGCAATCACTTTAGCCTTTTCATCGATAAAATAATACATCAAATGAAGAACTTGATTTTACTGGGTGTTGCTATACTTGCTATGTGTGTGGCCAGTGTCAATGGTGAGAAGCTATTACAAAATGATATCGGAGAAAACTTACCATTTATTCAGGTGACTTTATATCACCATCTGCCAATGCCACATGGTACGCTGGCACCAAGGAAACTGTAGTTTTCGACACTACAGGATTTACAGAAAACGATACAGTAACACTCTTTTTCGATGAAGATCGCTCTACTGCGTTAGCTCGTAAGTTGTCAATTGCTTCTTCAACTACTTTTTATTGACATCCTCTGTGTAGATGGAAAGTTGACCGAGGGAAACTTTTCATTCATTGTGCCATCACAAGCTCTTTCTGTGGGAAAACATGATATGTCTCATCTTTTGGCTGTTGTTCGAAGAAACTTTTACCTGTGGAAAGTGTACGTACTTCCAGTGAAGGTCGCGATGCCACCTGCAAATGTTTTCCAAGTACAAGATGTTCCCTCCTCTGTGGGTGGATTAGCGTTGAAGTTAGGAACTCTGAATCAACAGCTAGAATTGGTATAATGCACAAAAGACGAATGATTCCTTTGGACGGATAATCTTGTAAATATTATTGTAAATTAAGCTCAACGATACGGATAACAGAAAGACATTTGTACCTCTCAACCCGTTTGTTGCATATAGTGATGTTGTTTCATTATTGATTGGGGGGAAAAAAAGTTCTTTTGTACGTTTAAGTACCACATTAAAGCACAGCTGCCATACAAGGAACCAGTTTAACTAAGCTTTTGCCCGAGAGGTCACTACAACGACGTGGTTTGCTCAATTGCATTGAAATAAATAGAAGTGGCTCTATCTCATACTCCAGACTATAACATATTTTGCAACCCCAAAGGTAAGTGCAGAGTACCTCATTAATGGCATATCCTAGAGTGATTAACATTTACAACCCCAAAGGTTCCAAGCCAATGCCAATGGGTCGCTGAGAAAAGGTCTCTCAGCTGTGAAAGGATTCGGATTCAGGGAATCCCCCTTACGGGGTGGTGACTGGTACCATGAACACAGTGGCTTATCTTTTTTTTGGCCAAGTTTATTTCATATTTCGATCTCTTTCGCAGCACTTTCGTCCTCGGCTGGCAATATCAAGATCAACAATGGGAAAGAAGAAGACTGGAAATAAGAAGAAGCAAGACGATTACTGGTAAGTAGCTTACTGATTAAAGTGGTTCAAATTAGACTCAACGAGGGTAGGGACGAAGCCTTTGAGCAAGATGCAGCCCTTACTGGCGCAGCTCCCGCCGAGGAAGATGCGGAAACCTTTGAGAAGAAGACAGCCGCCTTTAATGCTCTTGCCGATCTTGATGACGAAGAGGGCGACAGGTAACTGTTGATCGGTGTCTATCAAGCGACTTACGTTGCATATAGTTTGATGGCTCTCATGAGCAAGGCTGCTAAGAACAAAGTGAAGAAGAACAAGAAGAAGCAGGAAAAAGTTGTCGAAGATCTTCCTGCGGAGGAAGAACCAGAAGAAAAAGCTATCGCAGAACCAAAGGACGAACCTGAGGAGGATGAGCTTAACTTGATTGTCGACAACAAAAAGAACAAAAAGAAAAACAAGAAGGCAGCCGAACCTCTACCTCTACCGGAAGACAATGACGACAATGAGGGAGGTGGACGCATTCTGTCAAAGAAAGAAAAGGAGAAATTGAAGAAGGAGCGACAGAAAGAGGCAAAGCGCTTGGCAGCTCTTGAAAAGAAGGCAAAACAGGAAGCCGAAGAGGCCGAATTCAACAAACTTCTCGGAATTGAAGAGAAGGAGACGAAAAAGGAAAACGAAAAGGAGCCTGAACAACCTGCGAAGCCTGCTGAGCCTGCAGAAGGCGGCAAGTCTAAAGCTCAATTGAAGAAAGAAAAGAAGAAGAAGAAGATCGCTGCGACAACCTCGGAACCTGCAGAAGCAGAAGAGCCTGCACCTGAGCCCGCAGCTGGTAAAGGCAAGAAGAAGGGTGCACCTG
The DNA here is from genome assembly GCA_000697055.1 of Saksenaea vasiformis B4078. Lineage (NCBI taxonomy): Eukaryota > Fungi > Mucoromycota > Mucoromycetes > Mucorales > Saksenaeaceae > Saksenaea > Saksenaea vasiformis. The sequence continues at coordinate 178,802 of JNDT01002297.1, read as the reverse complement.
TGGCAGCCCTGCGAGTAAGTTCACTGGATAGAGTTTCAACAATTAGGATGCATGCTAAACAGCCTCTTTGTAGAAAATGCTTGAGGCACAAAAAGCTGCCGAAGAAGAAGCCCGCAGAAAAGAGGAAGAGGAGCGTAAAAGAATTGAAGAGGAAGAAAGAAGACTTGCTGAAGAAGAAGCTAAACGTGAAGAAGCTAGACGTCTGAAGAAAGAAAAGGAGAAGGTATGCAGACAAACAATAACATGGCAATGCAAAGCTAACGCCGCTTATACGGATAGGCTCGTAAGGAGCAATTGCGGAAAGAAGGAAAGCTCTTGACCAAGGCCCAGAAGGAAGCTCAACGTAAAGCACAACTTCGTCATCAGCAGCTGCTCGAATCCGGCCAGATCAAGGTTCAGGCCTTAGAAGCTGGTGAACAACCAACAAAGAAACCCGTCTACGACAGTAGAAAGAAGAGAAGAGGACCTTCTAAGGAAGAACAAGAGAAAAAAAAGAAGGAAGAGGAGGAGAAGAGAAGACTAGAGGAGGAGCGTAAGCGCAAGGAAGAAGAAGAAGCAAAGAAGAAGCAGGAGGAAGAGGGTACGTGAGGAATCGTCCCCCCGGTATTTGACTAATGCGTACGATAGATGACGAAGAAAGCGATTGGGAAAAGGCACTTTTATCCAGCGAAGATGAGGCCCCGAAGAAGGAAGAGGAAGAGACCGAGTCACTGAAGGATAACTGGGATGACGATTCTCAAGAGGAAGAAGAGGAAGAGGAAGTTAAACCAGCACCTAGCAACCCTGCCGCTTCTGCAAAGGCTGCCGCTCCCGCGAAGCCTGCTGCCAAGAAGCCTGCTCAGGCACCCGTCGAATCACCCTCTTCATCCGAAGATGAAAGCGATAGTGAATCTGATTCTGAAGAGGACAGCTCCGATTACGACAGTTCTGATGAGGAGGAGCTTACTGCCACCCAGCGCCTCGCTTTACAGAAGAAGGAAGAAGCAGCTAAGCGACGAGAACAGCGACAGCAAGAAGCTTTGGCAGCCCGCTCCAAAGACGATTTACGTTCGCCAATTTGCTGTATTCTTGGTCACGTAGACACAGGAAAGACCAAGTTGCTTGACAAAATCCGTCAAACCAACGTTCAGGAGGGTGAAGCAGGTGGTATCACTCAGCAGATCGGTGCTACATACTTCCCTAACGATGCGATCGAAAAGAAAACCGCTGTTTTGGGCAAGAAACGCTTCGACGAGTTGAAGCTTCCTGGTCTTTTGATTATCGATACCCCTGGTCACGAATCTTTCACCAACTTGAGAAGCAGAGGTAGCTCTCTCTGTAACATCGCTATCTTGGTTGTCGATATCATGCACGGTCTGGAACCTCAGACGTTGGAATCAATTCGCCTGTTGCGTGATCGCAAGACGCCTTTTATTGTTGCCCTGAACAAGATCGATCGTCTCTTCCAGTGGGAACCAACAGCTGACAACGCTTTTGAAGACTCTCTTGCCAAGCAGAAGCCATCCGTCCGACAGGAGTTCGAAACCCGTGTTGAGAAGACCATTTTGGCATTTGCTGAACAAGGTCTTAACGCGCAGCTTTATTACAAGAACAAGAACTTCGCCAAATACGTCTCTCTCGTTCCCACATCTGCCTTCACTGGTGAAGGTATCCCTGACATGTTAAACTTGCTCGTTAGCTTGACTCAGACCCGTATGAGTGACAAGCTGATGTATATCACTGAGCTCGAATGTACTGTCCTCGAAGTCAAGGTGATTGAAGGCCTGGGTACCACTATTGATGTTGTTCTTGTCAATGGCTGGCTGCACGAAGGCGATAAGATCGTTGTATGCGGTTTGAACGGTCCAATTGTTACGCAAGTAAGAGCATTGCTGACACCACAGCCTATGCGTGAATTGCGTGTCAAGTCCCAGTATGTCCATCACAAGTCCGTCAAGGCTGCTTTGGGTGTCAAGATTTCAGCTCCTGATCTCGAAAAGGCCATTGCAGGTTCTCGTCTGTTGGTGTGCGGACCAGATGACGACGAAGAGTACTTGAAGGAGGAGGTCATGTCCGATTTGACAAACTTGATGGGCTCCGTCGATCGTCAAGGTCGTGGTGTGTGGGTGCAGGCATCAACCTTGGGTGCTTTGGAAGCCTTGTTAGAGTTCTTGCGCACTTCCAAGATTCCTGTCTTTGGTATCAACATTGGTCCCGTTCACAGAAAAGATGTTGTCAGAGCAGGTACCATGGTAGAGAAGGCTCCCGAGTACGCTGTCATGCTTTGTTTCGATGTCAAGGTCGACAAGGAAGCTGAGGAACTTGCTGAGGAAATCGGTGTCAAGATCTTCACAGCTGACATTATCTATCACTTGTTTGATCGCTTTGTGGAATACAAGGCCTCCATTGTGGAACAAAAACGCAAGGAGCAAGCCGATCAGGCTGTGTTCCCCGCCGTCTTAAAGATGGTGCCACGAGCCATTATTAACAAGAAAGATCCCATCATTATTGGTGTGGATGTCGTTGAGGGTGCTCTTAGAATTGGCACACCCATCTGCGTTGTTAGAACCAATCCAGAGACTAACACACGAGAAATTATCACTCTCGGTAAAGTGACCTCCATGGAACAAAACCACAAGTCATTAGAAATCGTGAAGAAGGGTCAAGCCGGTGGTGGTGTTGCGGTCAAGATCGAATGTGCCGTATACGAAAACGCAAAGACATACGGTCGTCACTTTGACGAATCCGATTTGCTGTATAGCAAGATTTCTCGCCAATCTATCGACATTCTGAAAGAGTCGTTCCGTGATGACTTATCAAAGGAAGAATGGAAGCTGGTGGCCAAGTTGAAGGGTGTTTTGGGAGTAGAATAGATGACGGTAAAATAAAAACAACAATAACGTTGCATTTGTACAGTTTCCCCTTTCCACTTACTACCACGATGATCATTCACCTAGACTATGTCATATAGGCTTGCGTACGATGATGTTACAATTTTTCTTTCTTTATCGTTTGTTGACTGACCATAATAAAAGACATGATATGTGCTTTGTTTCTTTGACAGACTAACAAATGACGCTCGTACATGAAGCATCTACAGCCGAACCAAAAACTCAGAGAGGCCGATAGTTATAAATGTTAATTATCAAAAGGCGCTCTTCTGAATAATAATCGGCAGTTCTTCTTACATTCGAATCACTTCCCAATAAGACTATGACATTGTCCCCGTATGATACAATCTTATTTAGAACGTGTATCTGCGATGTTAATAGCGCAGTCCGTTGCGTCCCTTTACAAGGGTAAAAGTGTATGAACATCTAATGGACCATTGTTAAACTTTTTTTCTTTTCATGTTACAAGAATTTGGAATGAGATATGCAAAAGTATTGATACAGTAAGGGAAGATAGAGTTCTAAGCCTTTCTTTGACTATACAGAACCTGGTTGACCGCTCCTCGAACTCTATTTGCTAGATCTTCGTCTTCGTTTGCCCAAAGGATCTTTAGGACTTCGTGCTTATGATCGTGGAAACTGAGTGTGACGCTTCGGATCTTTAGTACGGACGCTTTTCTTTCAATCTTGGCACCCGTAGACAATAATTGTACGATTTCAACATAGAGCAGATCCATTATGCGTGTACGTATCGCTTGCTTGTCTTCTGGTGTGTTGCCATTGAACAGTAAGGCCGCGTTGAATTCTTTCTCCACTTCAAAATATAGCTGTGGTTGACGAAAATCATGCTGTTCGTCTTGTTCGAGAAGGATTTGGGAAGGATGTACGATCTCAAGTTGCGGTTGCTCACCGCCTGAGGTTTTGTTCAATTGACCTCCGTAGCTTGTGCGCAGCACACCATGTAGTGGTACACACGATTGTGGTTGTAATGCACTAATGCCTTGACTGAGCTTTTTTCGGTAGCTTTCATTGAGCACAGAATTTAGTAGATCGACACTTAGCTTGGCCGTTAAATTTCGTGGTGTGTCAATATCAATAGCAACACCGTTCGCTGGATTATAACAAGCTATACCAAACTCTTTGGTAATATTACTCTTCAAGCTATCCATGACAGCGCGTTCACCATGTACAAGTACAACGTTGCGTGGTTCACAATTACGGATCAACTGCATGATGCCTTTGGCATCAGCGTGAGCACTGAAAGACATGGCGCGTACTTGCAAATTCACTTCGACTTTGGTAAACGTATCAATTTCAATCACCTTTTGTCCTTGTAGCACTTTGTGTCCGACAGTTCCAGCAACGCAAAAACCAGGCATAATCAGCAAGTTCTTCGGATCAGGCGCCCATTTTTTAAAAACTTCAAGTGAAGTGCCGACGTTGAGCATTCCCGGTGTAGCAAAAAGCACCATGGGACCTGGAAGCTCAGCATAGCTGCGATTCCATGGTTCAATATGCTTGAAATCAAACATATTATGGTGCACGAACGTTGACTTAATTTTCTCATTTGTCCAGTTGATAAATAATTTGTAGTACTGCGTTGCACGCTCCGTCAAACCTGTCGAAAAATAGACAGGTGCTTTTAAACCCGTACGTTCCCAGTAAGATTCAATTAAGATACATAGTTCTTGAGCTCTACCAAGAGCAAACACAGGAATGATGACTTTGCCTCCGTTCTGAACGCATTCGTGTATCTTCTGCAAAAAATCTCGTTCTCGGGAACGTTTGGAGTCACGGATTGTAGTTCCGTAGGTAGTTTCAGTAATCAAGACGTCTGGCCGTACTTTATCGATCCATGCTGCTCCCAAATGCCGATCCGGTGTCATGTTGTAATCACCCGTATACACGACAGATTCATTCCCGACACGTACGTAAAACATAGCAGCTCCGAGTACATGCCCTGCATAATATGGTTTGATTTCTAGTTCATCGTCCACTTTGATAGTCTGATGAAGGTTCACCGGAGTCACTTTTTTCATGCAGTCTTTAATCATAGTAGAAGTAAAGAAATTCGTTTCGCCTTTTCGCTCGACCGTAACTTTTCGATAATCTTCCAGTAACAGTGGACAAATCGCTTTCGTCGGGTGTGTCATATAGATAGGACCGTCGTAACCACACATCTCTGTGAAATAAGGAAGAGCACCACAATGATCCTGTAAGAAGCATGAGAGACATATCAAGACCATCATATCAATGTTACCAAATGAAAATGACTAATAATAACCGCATCCAGTACTTCCGTAAAGTTTCCCGTCTTTGATATGTAACTGAAATCAGGGAAACGACGATGATCATTGAATCCCATGTGGTATCCTGCGTCGAACATGATATTCTTTCCGCCAATGGTAACAAGTACACAACTACGGCCGACATCCTGACCTAAACAAGTATTTAACGCCTCTGCATTCCGATGCATTCTTCTATACATACCGGCACCTAATGGAACAACGCGAATCGTCATGGTTGGGCAGGAGGGAGAGGGCAGAGAGAAAGAAGGACAAATTTTACTCTTTTGGGTGTCCGCCGGAAGGACCACCACCTCCTCCCTTTCCGCGCTTCTTCAATGGTAAATCGGTTTCAGCAACACATGGTCATGATTTATTTATTTCTGGGTTTCTAGGCAGACGAAAGCAGAGTTAATCTTTTAAATTCCCCTAACGCAGCTGCTGGCGATTTGGAAGCCGGCCATGGACCCAGAAGCAATGGCGCTGTTAGAGATTACTTTGACCAGTCAAGGTACGACTAAGCGTCTAACAGCATGATTATAACTGTGTCCTGAAGTCACCCTATTGCCGCCTTCTTCTTCTTGGCTTTTCGTACGGGTGCTCTCTTGACCTATTTTCTGGGCTCTCTCTTCACGGATAACTTTACGCTCATCTTCGTGATCACCATCTTGCTGCTTGCCTTTGACTTTTGGACGGTCAAAAACGTATCCGGTCGGTTGTTAGTTGGTCTACGGTGGTGGAATGAAATTCAGGAAGATGGTTCAAACCGCTGGGTGTTTGAGAGCGCCGATGTAAGTTAAAGCTAATACCAATAGTTCATTTTTACTGAAAACCATGTATAGCCTAACCGTAAAGCCAATTCAGCGGATTCGCGTTTATTTTGGACTGTGCTCTACGCGACTCCTGTCCTTTGGATCTTACTGGCGTTGGCGTGCGTTATTGCATTCAATCCCTCTTGGTTGGTTATTGTGGCGGTGGCGATTGTACTGAACATGGCCAACGTCATTGGATACACTCAATGCGACAAGGACGCCAAGAGAAAGTGGGCTGGTAATGCCGCTCAATCGGCCCTAGGTTCTCTTGGAGGAGGAGCCACGGGTATTGTAGGCAAAGCTTTTAGTGCTGGTTTAGGCAAATTCTTTTGATCTGCTTCCCCCATAACATACATTAAATATATCCACAATTGGGAAGACCACTAGGTCACGGTATGACTTGTATTAAAAAATTATCATTGGTTATCCATTTGCTAGCGTTGAAATGGATGAAGATGGATAAAGCAGTCGCCTTCCGTTGCAGGCCTTTTTCTTTTTCTTTCCTTTGCTTTCTCCATCTATGGCTTGCAATAAATCCACACAAACGGAGGTGCCAGTTCACCAGGTGGAATATAAGCATTCGTTCCTGGTTTCCAAAGGCAAATGCCAAGTTTCTCCAGCCACATGCCCGTTTCGACTTCGTGTAACCTGCTCTCAAACTCTGCATTATCAGTTACAGTCCAAAGATCCGCTGTTGTTGGATAACATGGATATAATCTTAGATGGTGGCCAACTGACCATTGAAATATCCTTTCACTTCTAAACCTAGATCCCCGTTATGTCTTATTGATCTTTAACTCTATAACACTGTGTTAGTCGCATCAATGGCATGAATTACAGGTCTTCTTCCGCATGGTTGAGGAAACCCTTGACGCAGGCAAGTGGATTCCAAAAAGGTTTTAACCCTATCTCATACCATAAAAAGGTGATGGAGACATATCATTTCAAATTGAATCATATTGTCTCTGATCATGACGACTCATCAGAGAGACACTGTATTGCCATCTCATCCATATGAAAGGACTTAATCCATTAACAACAACAGGCTTCGAGTTTTACATCAGTGACGCACCGGCTGTTGCACCGCTATCTTACATGCTCGAAAAACAGTTACCATACGGAAAGCTCAAGAAACTCTTTATTCTGTTGGATTGGGAGATAGAAAATATCCTTTTTTAGAAGAAGGGAAGCCAATGCATTTATGGAAGCGGAACATTTATCTTTAACCTTTTTATTCCATACATCCCTCCAGTCTTTCCTTTCTTTTGTCAAACCCGACAGATATACTAACTGCGTATATGAACCATACTTTTCGTTCCATGATAACTGATTACATGCGAGACCAGTATCCGCTTATTTTTTTAGAGACATATATTGAAGTAAGTAGCACACTATGTATTTTTCATCTTATTACTGACGCCCCAACCAACCAAAGAAATTAAGCCATGCTATCAAGTATATTCCAAGGATCGCACGATCTTTGGAAAACATGTTTAAAATCACCCAGGGAACATCTAATCATCCATACATTTCAGTAGCCTTGGACAGCGCCCAAGTAAACGACCAAAGCCTTAACATCGATCTTTATTACAGAATATTTGTTAGATGCCGGAAACCGTTTACCAACAGCAGCAGGAAGAAGAGTATGAAGCACAAGCCAAAACTTCAGGCGTCTGGGAAAATGCTGTCATTGGTCTATTTAGCGGCACAAAGAAAGAGTTGCTAGTTAAGAATCCTCGATGGGTAAAACTGAACATGTTGTTGTGCGTCGTTTAATTATATTGTGACAAGATCAAAGCAACGCCTACACAGTATTCTGGCGGACATGGCGACAGTATGCCATCCACATCATCGGGTTAACGTGTAGTGGAACCACTCACTCCGTAACTGACGTTGATAAACGGTAACGTAGCATCGCAAATATCGTAGTTATAAACGAGCGCCCTTCCGATCGACGCGGTATATGATTATTAATCGATCTTAACCTCAATACATGTGCATTTTCTGTCATGTCATCATTGATTTGTGTGAGAATTACCTTGCAATAGCGATTGGCATTGCCATATTTTCGAGGTTGTGGTTGTAAAGCTCTTCTTAGTAGGATTTTTAGTGTAAAGTGTGTCGAGAAAACATGGGGACAGTGGAGAACGCTGCTTACGATGACATGTCGATAATGCATTCATTTTCTACAATAGATAGCCAGATCTTGCATCAATTCGAGACCTCTGCAGTGCGTAACACCATCACCGGCCCTCACCGCCACGTTCACCTCTCACCGAATCCACCGGATATGCTGCAGGTCCAGTTACCGATATCGGCGGTATTATATTTATGAGAACGTATTTGATATCCATCTATGATTTCATTCGCTAACCATGAAAGTATCTTATATGAATTTTGTGTTCACCAAGGGACAAAGTTGATGTAGATAGAGTATGAGCCCGACGTCAATTTATTGTGTTAATGACCGCACATTCAATACTTCATTAGCGCAAACTAGGCTCTTCACGGGCACAGAATTTGCATAGAGTAGCGTGCGCGTTCGTTCAATAAACAGTAAGAAGTCACCCTGTGCCCTTGTGATTCGTGCTTAACACTGTGATTTCCTTTTAAGTATCTAGTTTAAACTTTTTGTACCACTTTTCAGGATTGGTTAATGTTGACCACCCTCATCATGTCACAAAACCACCTTTTCATCGTTGACATGCATGATATGTAAAAGTTCGACATGCAAAGAAGGTTCTATCAAAATACCTGTTTTACGCACAACTCTTGCCAGATCTCGTATCCTGCCTTTCCAAGGTTCATTAACAGTCGTAGAATTGACGTGAGAAGAATTGCTATCAGCAGATCTCCTACTACACTGTAGTGCTTACAAACAAAAAAGAAAGTAACGGAAAGATTTCTCTTCATTATCTCCAAGTCCATAATCATTCGCGCTCGCCACAATGGATTTTTATTGCGTCAAGGTGTGCATCGCGGTAGTCAACTTATCATCTGCATATGAAAGCTGAATTACCTTCGCCCGCGACCACTTCTTGATATGTCCCTTTTGATCACCGGTGTCTCGCGATCTCCTTGTTCATTTCATGTTTTCATGTGCCTAAGCAATAAGTCTCCATTGGACCAAGTCCAGACGCATGAGACATATGAGCTGGGACCTTCCGTCCGTTCTTTGGTAAGTGCAGCAACATGTTTAGATGCTGATCAATCAACTGCTTTATCCAGGTGATTTCGCAAACTCTAATAGCAGCTTAATGTTCTTCCTTGCGTATAAACGTAGATGATAATCAGAATAACATAGTGCCATATTCGGTCCATGAACGTTATGGCTTAGTGTTCCGTAGCTTCCTTGATTCTTAACCCAGCATGGTTAAACCATAATGACACGTTTTTGTAATTAACTTTATTGAGTTTTTTGAAGGACGTCGTACGATGATCAAACAGAACGGACATCATGAGTAATATATATAACCATTTACATTTGGCCATTATCCTATGTGATGTGCAGTTATCTAGACAATCCTAACCTCGGATGGAATCCGAGTGTGTAAAGGGTTATGTGCTCAGTCAGTCAGCCGAACTTGTATGAGCATTTTAACGACGATTGACTCCGCTATGGGACAGACTACATAAGTCACCGATCGGCCGGAAGACACAGCAAGAGTCTCTTCTTTCTTTTCTTCTTTTCTTCCTTTCGATTACACTGTCTTTAAGAGCTAAAAGCCACCACACACGGACTGAAAAATAGGGCTCATTGACTCCTTTACTTTATGCCATAGTAATCCGTTATAAACTATCCATTTTCTAGATCTTGAAGTTTTAGCCGCTCCGCCGAGATTCCAGAATAGTCGCGCTCTTAATCAAAACATTGTTGTCACACTGCTGCAACTGCCTTAATTTTTTCATCGCCAGATGTTGCTCTACCTACAAATGGAAAAGTTTTAGTTAATGTCACCCTTTTGTTGTACAAAGTGGAAGGACATGGCCTCTTGCCATGGTGTATGGTTACCCTTTATCCCTTGTTCGGGGACGAGAGGCGACTATGTATAAATGAGAAGTACTAAGCTTTATGTACTTTTTCAACCAACAAATAGGCACAAAATCGTCATACGTTAACTATCGCACGTGAGATAATGACAACACACTACGTGACTCTACCTGAAGGCGCGCATGCGCCGAAAATCAGTCTATTCAGCAGGGAAGAATAAGAAAAAAAAGTTTCCTATTAATAGTTAGCAATGCTGGTCAGCATGACCGACACTAGATGTACATGCTACCACAACGACTTGATAATCACTGTAGAGCTGTCTTTGTAAATGTCGTCGGTCGCCTCAATTGATATTCCGTTTATGCACCGAGCTATTACCTCTAGAGGTATTTGAAATAAGGCGCTCTACTGCGAACGAACGTGCAATTATCACATTATTTCTTTCATCGCTCGGAATAGATGACCGTATTGTGCAAAACGGATGTCTTCTGACAATACTTTTAAACGTGAGCAGGACTTCCGCACCGAACCGTTAGGGGTGGCGTTCGGACCAGCTCCCAAATATCACAGTCAACGAAGAACGTGTAGCAGCTGGTACACGGGGAATACAACCTTCGTTCCGTTAAAAGCGCCTAGCCTGGTGAGCGCACTTTAGTAACATCAAAAAATTTGACTTGTGCTTCGCTTTGTGTATTGCTTCCATGCGTCACAGTGAAACAAAATAGTTGAGTCTGCCACATAACGGCTGCATACAATCGGGCAGCAACTGGATTTCCATCGTATAAATCCAACATCGCATGAAGGCCGCGCTACAGTCACTGTTTTAGGACGTAGAACATAAGCTCACCAAAAACCTTCCGAATTTAAATCCCAACGAGTTACAATAGAATTCTTTTCATGTCAACAAGCAGAAATAACGATAAAAGATATGTGTACACCGAATTCCGGGTATACATAGCAGCAGAAATGGTATACTCTGAAAGTCATGCCTTGTGTCGAGAATATGCGGTTTCCTCAGGCGATCATTTCAACGAAAAAGAGCGACCGTACGACACACCACTTCTCTTTACCCTTCTCTTGCTCGTGCCCAAAATAATTGCCTACATCCGTTATGGCCGCAGTTAAGGATTGTGTCCTCGACTTGACCAACGCCTAGATTTAAGTCGCTGCAGCTTACCCCTTCGCCGATAGCATTACAGAATTGAGTTATAAATTTTCCACATTGTCGCTCATAAAACATAGTTTGCAGATAGGCAAGTCCATTTTGTTTGAAGTACTAAGCGGCGGACACTATGCTGAACATTGAGTTAGAAAAAGATGCTGGGTCGTCTTACCACGCGTACTTGTAGCGTCTGTCATTTTTGGAAATAGTTGGGTGTCTTGATCTTCCTAAGCAGACACTTAAATGTGACATGATGCTATGGATAGTAGGCAACTCTGTCGCACTGTCCTACAGTGTCACTATGAGCGATAAAATGTACTTATTCGAGTCATTTAACAGAAGGGATTTCAACAGAGCTGTAGATGATGTTATCTAGTCAGGAAAACGCTTCTACACTTAGTCCTAGTACCAGTACGGGAATTGCGTCGAATTCCCGCTTGTTCTCGAGTACGATGCATTGATAACTATTTAACTCAAGTGTAGTCAGTGTAGCCTCGCTCGTTGAACCGTGAAAACTATAATATCCAAGCGCGTACCTGCTCATTGCACCAATGTAAAAGGACTGCTTCTCAGCGCAAAGGATATTTTGGAATGAAAACCAAACGTTTTTTTTTTATCTGACTCAAAACTATATGCCAATCTTAAATGCCTCAGCGAGGTCAGTCGATGACCTTCAACGTTTTTCCGGTGGCCGTACACTATTTCATACGGATACAAATTTGGTAACATTTCGTGCTACTTTATATTTCTGTTTTTGGAGGGTGGTACATCGTATCACAGACAGGTGACAAAAAGTCTTTAAACGTATTACTTTTCTTTCTTTTCTTTTCTACTTTGTCATTATGTCTCGGTTTTCGAGGACGATAGACCTAGCAATGACTCCTTTTGACAAACCACCCGAGAATTATCATAAAGAAGAATGCATAAATTTTCCGTACGAAGATGATGCAATGACTACAGCCGAGGAGCGTGCATTTGTACGCAAGATAGACATACTCATCCTACCAATCATCTGCACTGTTAACTTCATGCAGGTCTGTTGCAATTCACAGTTCCATTACACCACAGTATTTCAGACGAACTTAATTTAATACTAGTTTCTTGACAAAACAACAATCAACTATGCCGCAATGTTTGATTTCAAAGAGGATTTGCATATCGACGACAACCAGTACAACGTTATCGCTTCTATATTCTACCTGGGCTACCTGCTCTACCAGGTACAAAGCACAGCCAAAAAGGAGAAAGATCCAAAGAAAGGCTGACACGAGGCATTGCATAGGTCCCAAATAACTACTTTTTGCAGACTGTCCCTGTAGCCAAATACATTGGTGTTATCGTATTTCTATGGGGTGCTATCCTATTTTGCCAAGGTTTCGGAAATAACTTCTCCCAAATGGTCGCCATGAGATTTTTACTAGGCCTGTTTGAAGCAGGCATTTATCCCGCACTGACCCTTTTGGTATCTACGTTCTATCGCCGATCTGAACAGCCCACTCGTTTGGGTATTGTCTGGCTTTGTAATGGATTTGCAATGATCCTGGGTGGTGCGATTACCTATGGCATCAAACGGATGGACGATCGTGGCGTGGCAGGCTGGCGATGGGAATGTCAATTCTCTATCTCCTTTCCTTTGTCCTTTTTTCTCTCTCTCTTGCGCATGCTTATGTTGCAGATGCTCTTTTAGGATCATGTTTATCCTCGGCGGTGTCACTTGTGTGGTCGGACTTATCGCCTATTTCTTTTTAATTGACGATCCCAAATCCAAGTATTTGCATCTTAATGCCGAGCAGGAGATTCTTGTGGAAGAGCGTACACGCGACAACGCTGTCGTGAGGACGACGATCGTAAAAAAGGAACACATCTACGAAGCTCTGAAAGAAGCGCGCCTGTGGGCTTTTTGCCTGGCTTGTCTCGCGTTTAATCTCGGTAACGGCGGCATGATCATTTACAGTAGTCAGATCACCAATGCCTTTGGATTCAGCGTAGGTGAATCATGTTGGAGTCAATAGATTCCTAACTAATCTATAGAAAGATGACAGTATTTTGCTAGCAACACCTGTGGGTGCTCTCGACATCATCTTCATCCTATTGGGCGTATACGTCGTCCACAAAACGAATCAGACACTATACGTCGCATGCACTGTGATGACCACCGGCACACTTGGTATGCTACTGATGATCGTTATTCCTCAGCCAAAGTATAAATTGATCGGTCAGTACCTCACCTATTCCTATACGCCCACCTACGTGCTCATGCTCGCCTCCATCGCAAACAACGTCTCCGGCTACACCAAAAAGATTTTTTACAATGGCATGATGATGGTTTTTTACACGGTTGGAAACTTTCTCGGCCCATTCGTTATGGCTCCGCAATTTAAACCGGATTATGTTGGAAGCTTTGTCATTTACATCTGTGCTAACCTTATTGGTGTCCTCCTTTTACTATTCGCACGCTGGAGGATGGCAATAATAAACCGGCGACGCTTAGCACACGATTCTGGTATCTTCACCAATGTCGAAGATGACCTGACTGACCAACAAGATCAAAACTTTATTTACCGTCTTTGATCTTTCGTTTGTGCACCCCGACGGACCATCGACATTTATCATTTGTCCTACGTTGTCCCGCGACAATTATTTAATGTTTGTAACCGATGATTAATGTATTATTTTATAGAAATAAAATGTACCGTTCCTTTAGCTACATCTGGCTCGTTTGTTCTCATTTCCTCTCAGGTTCATGTAGAAGCGTAGTCGCAATACCGTCAACGTAGCGCATGAAAAGCTGACATTAGAAAGCTGAGATTTCCCACGAATGCACAAAATATGGAAGCCCCTCCAGTCTCTACCTTGGGACAGTAGGACAAGGCTCCTGTCATCAAATCATGCTAGAGATATAAGGTTCAGATAGTAGCGAGCATTTTTCGTTGGGGTTATCGATTACTTGTGTTGCAGATATGGCTACCTTTGACCATCGTTCCTCAGCCCAATTCTTATAGACCTCAGCCCATTTATGCCATTTTCCTTGCATAATTTTCTGAATTGTGATCTGTGAGTGGGATTAAAGGAACGAAATTAAAGTTCGTAAAAGCTTTATTGAAGATACTCAATGAAACCTGCACGCACAATTTGAGCAAACACGGCGGTATTGCAAAATCTGGGAAATGCAGCATCATTCAACGTCTGACAAAATTTCCTGTATACCTGGATATAGTAGCATACATCTTCCTGACGAAGACGTTTTTCAGCACACTAAGAGCGCCTTACCTAGACAATCCTGATGCTGTCATAGGAGGCTGTGTATAAAAAACATTTATTTTCGCATCGAAAAATGAAACCTGGTCAAACAATACATCCATTGCATTTAATATTGAAGACAACCAAAGTGATACAGCACAATCTAAGTTAGCAACTTTTCGAAATGTTGATGTGTTCTATTTTCTCCCACCAAGACCAAGTAAAAGATGATGCATGTGGATACAAGTGTAAAATATTAGAATGATGTGTTTTTATCACAGCGGGATTTCTAGTCAGAGCTCGTGGAATAGTGTAATAAGTAGGTATACAACAAAGAAACAATGCTAATGGGATGAATTAGAGACGATAAATGTAATTGGGGTTTTCGCGATCTGTTTGATCATCAGTGATCTCAAAATCCTTGTCCGAAGAGGTCTCAGACTTTCCTAAGCGTTCGCGATTGGATTTCGCCATCGTGTAGCGAGCAACGAGTATTAGACCAATACTAATAGCATCGCAGGCAATATAGACAATCATGCCAGTTGTGTAACGAGGAGCCTCGTTGGGTAGCATGAGTAGAGGGCTGCAAAAGTTACCGACGGTATAAGCAACCATCATGCAGCTGCTATAAAAGATTTTCTTGGTATAGCCCGCAACATTATTTGCCACGTTGACCAATACCATCGTATAAGCGGCGGCGTAACCCCAGCATAGATAGAGTCCCAAAAGTTTTACCTTGCCCAAGGGAATAACAACCAACAGAATTAGGCCAAGCATCGCGCACACCAAAAGTATAGAAGCGGTATATAAGCTGTGGCCGTACTTGTAATTAATCCACACAGCAATCACGATATAGAGGCAATCCACCACTCCACCAGGCATGGCCAACAAGATGGAAGTGAGAGTCTAACAGCCGTGAGTTAACAGTCAAGCCATGTCAGCAACATAGAGACTTACATCATAACCAAACCCCTTTGTAATGATACCAGTAAATGTACTCAATGCGCTGTTTTGCAGACTGAGCAAGAGTGACACCATGAGGTAACAATAAAATCGGACTTCTTTTAACGACTCGACCATATGGCTGTACTTGATCTCCTTTGTTCTGACGACCTTGTTGTCCAGTATCCGGTCGTCAACAATAGCTTCCTCTTCTTTGGTAAGATGAAGAAACCGGGATTTCGGGTCATCGACAAGGAAAAAGAACGTAAACACTCCAAAAATCATTGTCACTGCACCAAGAATAATCATAATCCTACACCATCTCTTGCGTGAGCTTTCGTATGCACAACTGTACTTTCTTCATTACCATTGCCACACTGCCAGGCCAGCAACGCCGTCCATATGTCCAATGCCGTAGCCAATCAAACTGCCGAATGTCATTGCCGCACCGCTGCAGATGTACACAATACCGATCCTTGCAGCTTGCTCCTTTCGACGATATAGGCCACTTAGTAGGACAATACAGCACGGATAGACACCGGCTTCAAAAAAGCCCAGAAGGAAACGAAGCCCAGCCAGTTGGGAAAAACTATGAGACTTGAAGGTGATCAATAGCACAAAACCCCATAATACAATGACAGTTCCCAAATATTTGGAAAGAGGCAGACGTTGGATGGCAATAGCATTGATACCCTATATCCAAGCAGATCAGAAAGACCACTTCATTTTTTTAATCCAGGTAAAACTAGCGAGCTGTTCTTTACCTGGAATACAAGGTAACCAAGATAGAAAATAGAGGTAATCCAGTTAAATTGGTCACCCTCCAGATGGTTGTCTGACATCAGGCTGAACAAGCTACCCCATGTAATAGCCGTTTTATCGAAAAACTGGGTTGTGTCTCTACTGTTTAAAAATCATAGTCGAACAAACGTGATTGGAATTACCTGCAGAAGGTTTAAGATAGTAATTATTGGCATAACATAAATGAAATCTAATTTGCGGACGAGTCGCTTCTCTGCAGCACTGACTGTGTACCGAGCTTGTCCTGCTTCATTGTATTCAAGTCTTACACGATTCGCGACGATAATGTGGGCTTCGCTGCTTTGACTTTCCTCTTTGGAATATGTATTGCTGACATAGGTGTCTGACGCCTCCTTGAACTTTGAGTCATCCATGGAAATTGTATTGATCAGAAAAAGGGAAGGTGTAGCGCGAAACGTACAGTATTTAAAAAAGCAATGTATTTTTTTGTGCATCTATTTGACTGCTCCACTGTTATACAAAACGAATTTGTCATCCGTGCACGATATATAAAAATGCATCTTCCTTCTTTTTTTCTTTCTCTCACCCTTGTTCTCGCGGCATTTACGCCCGAGTTCCGTAACTTCAGACACCGCCCTGCCACTCATTTTTGTTCGTGTTCCATTTTTTATGCTTTAGGCGGATGCGTTCCTGTTAAAAGCAAGGATCAGTGACAGTACCTTTTTTGTCATGTGTGAAGAAACAAAAAACTGAACCTGACTTTTTATGCAGAGACTGAAGTCACAACAGAAACGGCGATAACTGCTGACAAAACAAAGTTCATCACCATTTAACATTGTGCACGGATCATTAAAAAAGTAGATGCTATGCATACGTGAATCGCACGCAACGTAGTCATTACTAGTTCATTACTGTCTCATTCGCATCATCTCAACAGAATGGCAGCATGTTCTCCTGAATACAGTCAACCCGAAAAGCGATAACCAAGAAAAAAATTTTTTGTTGCATGTCGTACGGAAAGAACGGTAGACCATTAGCAGTTAATATGGTTTTCTATTTTTGCATATAGAACATAGATATTAAGATGGCGGGTCGAGGCCTTTTAGAATATGCGATTAAAAAACACGTTGATTAAATTGCTCATATATTTTACCCACAGATACGGATGCCCTAACTACTCGACCAGAGAAACGTATTACTTTCGAAAGGAAGAGTTGAAGAGCCTAGCGCTGTTGAATCAGACGATGAGTCTAGGGATCGTGAACGTTATCGCTCCAATACAAGCCGGTCATGTACCCGTATACACGTCAATTAAAGTTATACCAATTCGTCCTGACCTGGGTTCACACCGTTAGTTAAGCGCAAGAAAGTTGAGTAACACCATGTTTAGGCCAATGTGTTACTGTGTACAAATGTTGTACGAGAACACTCTACTTGAGGAACAAACACTGTCAGAATCCTTTCGTGGATATCTTTATTTTCTGAGAGTTGTTTCATCGCATGACTTGCAGATTAGGTAAGAGACAGTAGCGTTTATTCATGCCGACGAACAACCCGTCTTAAACGTGAATAAGCTGTCGGGATCTGGAACTTGAAAGTGAATCTGAGATCCATCTCAAGTCCTGTATCCTATCTATCCTCCCTTTCCTTATTTACTTTCCATGTATGTATATTGCTGATCCAACAAAAATGGAGTAGCTTTTCCATAACTTTTATTCAATCTCCTTTGAAAAGTGGGATCAAGCGAAGATTTGTAGCCATTGCAACCGAATAGATATTCTTCATGTCGTGCAATTCACGTAGTTAGGTGAAACGACGAAGATTAAAAAAAAATGAAAACGGCCTATATCTCTCAAGCGTAGACTGGCTGTTGTTCAGGTCGATGTTTGCGGTGTGATCTCGCTTTTTTCCACTCATTTTGTTTATGGTCATCGAGGCGTTCCAACATCGCATCTGCCTGTTTGACCACTTCTTTACGTGCTTTACGGATATCCTCGTCTCCAGCCGACTCAATGGCATCGACTTTCAATAAAGTACGCATGATCTCGTCCTCATAACCTAAGTAAGCTCGATTATTCTTTGTCGACGCCGGCAGGATTAGGCTTCCGGCTTTTTGTGGTTTTTGAAACTTAAGCCTGGAAGTGAGAACCGCAGCTTCATTTCGTAGTTGAATCTCATCCAGTTCCTCTTGTATTTTGCGTAATGCCTCCAACTTTTTGGCTTTTTCAGGATCCACTTGTTGCATGGCTACCTTACGTTCCTCCGTTGGGGTCGGTTCTGCAGCTGTCACCACTTCTTCAGGCCTAAAGGATGGCACTTCTTCCCTAGGTATGTCTATTTGCCGTGGTGGTTTCTGTTCTGCCTTTGGTACTTCGGAAGGGGCATTGACAAGCTCATCCACTAACGTCCGAAGAGGAAGCACATGATCTGGTAAAACCGGCAAGGTCTGGCTAGGTTCCTTTTCCTCTTCCTTTGCTGGTGTTTTCAAACGTTCATGCTCAGGTGCCAGAAATGCTGCTCGAGGCGTTTCTTCGTCCATCTTGCGCTCTTCTTCATCCGCAGACGTTGCAGAGGACGGCGTAGCTGTGTCTTCCATATGTTGCTGTTGTTGGGCAACGTAGTCCCATAGGTTCTGCAAAGTCTCAGCATCTTCGTCCCCCTCTTGCTCTGCCTTCTCTTCTTCCCACGTCTTCTCTTCTTTCTGCTGTCGTTGCAACTCCTCACGTTCTTGGATTTCCCTTTGTTCTCCTGCCTCTTGTTGTCCGAAGGCGATTCTCAGCAGCTCGGCTAATTGATCGGCGCGGAAATTTCGAAACCCCTGCTCGTCGTCTTCCTCGCTCTGCAATTTGCGCTGCTGATACCTTTTCCACAAGGCATCGTTACGTTGGAGTTCAACCGCCGCAGCGAGGCACTGTCGACAAAATGATTCTTCTTGCGCTTGACGGATCAATGCCTGTCGACGATACATGTCAACATAACGCTGAATACGACGACATCGCTCGCGCCTGTAATGTTCTTTCAGCGCTTTCAGATTTTCTAATGCCTGTTGGAGTCGAAATTTTTCAACTTCGATCCTTCCCCGGCGAGCCGCCTCTTGTTGTAAGAGAGCTTGCAGTTGTAAGAAGTCATCCAAAGATATATACGTTTGCAGATCAGATTCTACAAGCGGACGAATGATGATACGGGTAGGTGTCGATGTATCACGAACGTACATGGATGGGAAAGATAAAGAAAAATAAGGAAAAACAAGAGCACTTGCCACTTTATGCTAACAGATTACCCGGTTTCAAACGAAATGTCGGAGGAATTTTTGCTCCTGCCGGTGTCCTTGTGCTTTGTGTATGTCCTTGTCTCCGTGTGCACACATAAAAATCTGTAACCACTGGTGGCGTTTTATGATGTATGTGATGCGATTGACCAACATATTTAGGTCCGCGTTCTTCCATAAGGGAATGTCGCTTATAGCCTTCGTTTCTTTTTTTTTTTTTTTTTTGGTATGAATCGTTGTAACTGTATCGTTTCACTTCTGAGTGTCCACGTTAGATCTGGATACGAAACCGTATTCTTCTATGGAAGTGACGTAGATTCGGTAAGAGACTTGTCAAAAACGCCGTTCTTCATATTGCTGCATCTCAAATAGCAGCTAGTGCGAGTAGATCTTATTTTAAATCAAATGACTCCGCGTAGATTCTACACGTGCTGCGTTAATCCGAATAATGTTCTTATTGAATACTTCAAAAGAAAAAAAACCACAGAAGGCTCGTATTGTCATTTACCAGGACATGATCTGCATGGGAATAAGGCTGTAGGTCCATAAAATTGTTGAGAGATTTTCAAATGCGGACGAGATTTGCTAGTGATCAAATCGTGCAGGTTTTGATCTGAACAGGCGATTGTTTGTAAAGAAAAAAGTTATTTGATTGATAATCAGTGGCAATAACGGCGCTCCATCATTCGACTGTTCGTGAACTAAATGCATTAGTTGCATTTATTCTATGCTTTACCAGGTATGTCAGAAAGTAAGAGTTCTCTGCAAGTAGCATGTTTAGCTTTTAATACAAATTCATCCATGGCATCATTCTATCGTACCGGTGTACAGCAAAGGATTACGTTATTATCGCGTTTACTATGTCTATTAACGTTATACATGTTAAATACGGATACTTAGGGGTTGAAAGCTACTTTGGAAAACGAAATGAGGGCAGTATAGAACAATGACCCCTGTGCAAGATACGGGCAAAGACCAAATCACGAAAGCAGGTTTTGTCTTCTACCGAAATAGTGGATAAGCCCAATGGGCAATCGTTACTGCGTACAGGACCACGAACTTTCCTGGAAGTATGAAGCTAAGATGTCAGCGCCTTACAAAGCAAGTCTAACGATTCAGCGTTCGCCTTCCATCGCGGTATTTGAATTTTGACCATATGGCTGCTCACACACCCGAGAACTAAGAATGGTATTCCGGCCGCCGAGATCGCCAACAACGGGTGAACGACTTATGTTAGTCAGTCAAAAGAATGCTTAGTTGTATGATGGTAAGAAGTCGTAGATTTTTCCAGTCAATTCTACATTGTTTACGTAAAACCTGAAACGAAAGCATTATAATCTATTCTGCTTAATCAGCCATTACAATCATACCCAATATGTAGACTCTGGCTCTCTTTTTCTGCTGATCAAACAAACTCCGCGATGCCGTAATCTCTGACAAAAGGCTGCGGCATTTGAAATAATCGGAGCGACTATAAAAACGGGATACTGACCCCACATTTTGCAACAACAACACACACTATTTCAAACAATGGCTACAAGAATTGCACGCAAGATTATAAAATCTGTACGCTCTAAATCACAAATGGATGGAGATGGAGCTGAAGGTTTGACACTGCTTAGCACGATGTAATTGTACCCTGACCCCCAATTGTTAGTTTTTCGGAGCATTGGCAGTTACGAACTCCGCAATTTGGATCCGTTTCTGATGCTTGGTAAAAAGAAATTTTTACACGCATACATACCCGATTAGGGTTGCTCATATACTTGTTTTAGATGAATTTGATGCTCGTGCTCCAGGAGGGTTCCCGGACCATCCACATCGTGGGTTTGAAACAGTAACTTACATGTTGGAGGGCGAGGTCTGGCATGAAGACTTCAAAGGGCATAAAGGAAAAATTGGCCCAGGTAAAATATTAAGGGACAATTTACATACGTGTCTAACATTAGAATGGCTTAGGCGATTTGCAATGGATGTCAGCTGCTCGAGGAATTGTGCATGCAGAAATGCCCGCCACGAAAGGACGAGTTCATGGTCTTCAACTTTGGGTCAACCTCTCTTCCAAGGATAAACTTGCGGAGCCTACCTACCAGGAATTACCCAAAGAAAAAGTAGCAAGTGTTTCGCCTGAACCAGGTGTGGATATCAAAGTCATCGCTGGTGAATCGTATGGCACAAAAAGTCCGGTTCTGACCCGTACACCAACCATGTTTATCGACATCCAAATGAAGAAAGGGAAAAAGGTCGAACAGGTGATTCCAAAGGACTTTGCCGGATTTATCTACACCATCTCCGGAACCGGCTTATTTGGAGCAGACAAATATAAGTCAGATGCACACCATACCCTTGTGCTTTCCGATAATGGTGGCACTGTGGTCCCGGTGGAATCTCTGTCAGACGATTTACACTTTGTTGTTATTGCTGGTCAGCCAATCAAGGAACCCATCGTCCAACATGGGCCATTTGTCATGGTAAGTAGTATCCCCTGCGCCTCTCTTTCATTGTCGCTCATCTTATCTTAAATAGAATACGCGTCAACAAATCTACGAAGCCTTTCAAGACTACAGTCAGGGCCAGAATGGATTCGAAGGAGCCCCAGAATGGAGATCAGAGATCAGAGATATGTGGACAAAATAAGTAGCACTGTAGTATAATCCTCCTCCTGTTTCCCATTCATCATCATTTCCATCCACTTTGACATTGTTTTTCCACTGTATAAATACAAATTGTCCTAAAATCAAGCACTATGTTGAACATCGCATTAACGTTCCTAAGAGATAGCATTTCTCTTTGTATTCGGAATCAATACCAGCGGTTACTTAATTATACATTATGGAAGATTCATAGTACGTGCTGAAGAAATGGCTCTGCAAATATCCCGCCTAGAAGTTATTCTTACTTGTTTACATTTTCTCGTTTTGGTCCTTGATAACAGACTCATTCAGAACTGTCTATACGAAAGTATTTCTTCGGAATCCAAGTTAAAGAAACAGTATACAAGAAGATCTTTATGTATCATCAGTGAATATAAGTGAACTAAACTGTAGAAATGCAGACACCCAAGTAAACTTCAGCATACAAGAAAAAAATATAAAGTATTGGATAGCAGTTATGTTGTCCACACTAAAACCCGTCAAGCTATGAAATTAAAAGCACGAATTTAGCCTTGTGAGAGTTCATCTATTTCCCCCAATTTCTTACCCCTTCCTGTTGTCCATTCTCAAATGCTTGGGCTATGCGAGGGTCATGACCATAATTTGGCCATAATGAAGCCAAGAATGTGTATGCTCCTCGTTTCAGTGCCTCCAGAAAGGACGTCGGAGCTTCTGGGGCAGGTTCGGAAGTGGGTTGTGCAGGGGCAGTTGTTGGTTGCTGTGGTTGTTGTATATGTGTATCGGCACCTGGTGTTGTTGACGTTGTGGATTGTGGGACAGTTACTAATCCCCGGTTAAATGTTGAGTCATGTAACCGTCTAGTTAAATATGTGTTACCTCTGTTCATCCGGCCTCCCCGATTGTTCAGATCCTCGATCCGGACACGACGCACTACGACCCGTAATCGTCCCGTCTGATATAAGAAAAAGAAAAAGGCAATGACATGGAAGAATATCACACGCTGTATGCTTGCGCCTTGACAGAGAATAAACAGAATCACTACAAGCTTCATAGCAAGCCAAATTGAGGCTGCCCGTTGCGCATCGATACGGCCTCGGATTACAGTTGGGGCCGCTGTCGGATGAGGTTGTTGCTGCTGCTGTTGCTGTTGTGGAAGATATGTATTTTGTGGTGCCGGGATTGCGTTGGGCTGGAAAGATGCGGTGTTGTGTGCAGGGACGAGGACAGGTGCAAGGAAGTATTGGCCACTGCAGTTCGGTCGGTCGATGAGATACCTTTACTAATGACAACCTATTTATGCAATGACTTACTTGATAGCTACAACTTGGTAACCTCCAGGCAACAGCGATTGATAAGGGGGTGGTGCAAGCGGTGGAGAAGTAAAGGATGCTTGTCCCTGCTGAGACGAGGGTTGAGAGAAAGCTTGCTGTGGTTGGGCCTGTGCCTGCTGCTGCTGGCGTTGTTGTTGATCTTGTGGGTCCATGGTTGATGAAGTAACGTTGCTTGTGATCTTTGCGGTTGCCTGCACCGACGGTTTGACCACCAAGTGAAAAGTCGGTATTGTATTCATATCCGCCTGCAAAATCACCATGAATTTCTGGTATTCTCACGTTCGAATTACTTTTTGTAAAATATCTTTAAGTACACCAGCATCTTCAAGCAATTTTCCACCGTAAATGAGGCGCTGGTCGCTTATCGCCGGTCGCTGGGGATGTATGGACTGCATACGGCGTTTGAGCAGCCGTACAGTCGAATCGGAAGAGATGTCAACTGTGAGCGTTTCATTAAGTGATGGCGAGCGGATGCGCACGGTCAGATTTTCGGAGGAGGTACTCTCTTGCTTCTCAGAATTGGTCATCAGTAAAAGACCTGTATGTTCAATACCAAGGCGGAAGAGATGCGGTGCATGGTAAAGCAGTCACTTGCCACGTTGTCCAATCACATTGGTAGGTTTCACATTGCCAAGACATGGCCTTCAAAAGTTTGTATCAATGTGCTCGCAGGTGATATTTGACCTCACAGAAATAGGGCTAATATTAATGGTAAAAGGTATTACAATAAAGAGGAAAGGCGACAGATAGAATTGGAACAGAAAAAGCATATCAAATTGGGAAGAAATCATACACAACGAAATGGAGGAGTAAGGCATGATAATAGTGCTCAACTCACTTTACCCATGTATGGGCATTCAACAAAGTCCTAAGATTCACTCTGGCTTTTCCTCTGGGGGTTTGATTTTTTGTATGATAGTCAATACAACCAATTATACACCGTATACGCAAGAAATTCGGTCAGAGCGCAATATAGGTACACGTACTGTTTATCTAAAAGCAGTAAAAGAGAAAGATCAAAATAGCCCACTCTTGTTGTCTTCATGCAATACAAAATGACCTACAGAATACAATAAAATTTTACAGTAAAAGAGAAAAAAAGTATCATGTTACGAGGAAACAAAAAGAAAGGCTTTATACAGAGGATTGATAGTAACTAGTGGCATAATACAAAGATATTAATTTTTTCTTCATTGTCTCACAAATGGGGATGGCAAGATAAGCGGTCGTGTATCATACAAGGCATCGGCCATAATTGCTCGTAAAGGTGGTAGTTTTTCTCCCCAATGATGATATTTGACGTCGGATAGTGGTGGGGGAGGCGGCGGAACCCATGGAAGTTGATTACCCGAAACGTGGCAACTTTCTAGCAGTGGGTCGGGATTAGGTAATGATAGGCATGTTGAAGTATATTTGTCGTCATGTCGCATCGACCAGGGTGGTGACAGCATAAATGGTGGTGTATCGTCTCCACTCTGAGAATGAGAATGAGGTTGACTTTCGGTCGAGCGGGGGTATAAGCTTGGGGATGGGGAACGAGTGTTTGATGGATGTACAAGTTGCGGTAATGAAGGTGAGGGCGAAGACTCCAATTTGGAAAATAGACGGAATCGATTGGTTAGTGGTTGGTCATCCGAAGACCGAGAAATGACACTGTCGGAGGAATTGCGTTTAGTAGAAGATTGCCAGCGTCCGAAATGGAATTCTTGCGTGGTAGGTGCATAAGGTGGCACAACGCTTTCCTTTCGTTTAGGCGAACGATCTGCTGTTGTAGCAGCATCGGTTTTACGTTTACGTCCGCTCACCCTAAATAATATTTAATGCGTAAGTGGATGAATATGTAACCGAAATAAGAGATTACATACGACTGCAAGCGGTGTTCTTTGCGTATACGCATCTTTACACCTTGATCAGAGAAGTTTCGTGAGAGGAATGTTGCTTCGACAGGTCCCGGGAATCGTTTAGGCAAGTACACTGTGAAGGGTTCGGATAAAATCGTTTTTCGGTTTTCAATAGTTCCACTATTAAAAGCAAGTCATCAGTCGTCAAATCTTTTACCCTCTTGCATGGCTGAGGCAGAAATAACTTACTCAACAATTTCAAATAAGCTAAAATGGAGCTTATACTGTCCTTCCTTTTTAACAGCAATGTCACCAAAAACAAAAAATCCTCCATCTAAGATGATTTCGACAGTGTAAGTGGTACAGACCTTTAAGCTAGAAAAAAAATTTTTTTTCTTCTTCTTGCGTTACCTGTGTCATCGATGTCTCTCAGACGGTAAAGGGACGAAACAGTTGATCCTGATAGGTATTCTTCTGTAGGCAATGTGATATGATCGTTACTTGCTTCGACAAGATTTGCCATCATAAAGTAGAATGGGCTTTGAAGACATTTTCTGGATAAAATTAAAGTTTGAGCTTTGCGTCACAAAAAGATGGAAATAATAATTTTTTTTCGTACTTAGTCTCTTCAGCTGAACAGTTTAGCCATCGCATTTGTAGAATGGGAGGAGGTTCGATAGGACGTCGATCTAAATGAAATATCACTTTAGCATCGAAATAGATGGCATTTGTTTCAGTATATACCTCTTTCATTCACCACACTCATTTTTGCTCGTTGTGGTTGTTGACGAAGAACGAGCTCATAATTTCTGAGGACAAAACAAAAAGAATAAGTTACTATGGTTGCTTTTTTTTTTACCATGGCAAGAAGCTTTTACCTTTCTGATGATATATCAGCTAAGGAACTAGATATAAAGCGATAGGTACAAGTGTTCATATTTTGAGGATAAAAAGAGTTAAAAAAAGATGATGAACGAGGGAAGAGAAGGAGGAAATAAAAAGGTTTGTTGACGGAAAAGAACTTTCCCGTCAACGTTTTGATCGTCCCCTTTTTGTTTTTGGGCAAAATTATTCTTTTTTAGACATGGTAACCAACGGATATGAACAATTTTCCTATATCGGGGGAATGCCAAGACTTTTTGATTCCTGGTTTTTTGCCTTGATTCAAAAATGGAAACAAATCCGCGCTTCTCACAGGCCAAAAATCCCTGCACGTGCCCTACGTAATCAAAGAATGGTTTCGGTGGCGACCGATCCATCTTTATACACTGTCGTACAAATACAATAATTTAGGTAGCTAAATCCAATGCTGTTAACCTTTTCAATGAACATGCTTGTTAATGAAATCTTTGGTCAGAGGCACTGTGAGAAAATATCATATCTCCGACTTTTCTGTCGCAATTACTACAACGCTTCGTTTCCTGTCATATCGCATCACGCTGCATACCAAATTTTGGTTTTTTTTTCTTTCAGAAAAGCCCCTTAACCAGAAACACCGATCCAATTTTCTTGTTGAGTTGCCCATTAGAGCATCATGTTTGGGACTCCGTCTGGCATTTTGGACGAGAAACGACAATCGTTTGGTTCAAATCAAATGGGGTCGTCTTCTTGCAAAAAGTCCGCTATCGTAAAGGGGCATACATTTCCTATCAGTAGCAAGGGGTATTAGCATGTTTGCTTCCAAGTTTAATTTTAAGAAGAAAACAGCAACTGCGAAATATCTGACACAGATGCAAATCGTGCGGATATTCTTCTGACGTTGCACGCATGATTAATAAGTCGTTTTAAATCCTCTTAAAGACGCATCAGAACAACCGTAATATGCGACAGACTAGTAGGACGAACCAGTACGATCAACGCTAATACGAAGACCGCCGCGTTTCATCCGATTTTGCCACACCTAGTCAGACCTTCATTTCCTTAAAGTAGCACACAACTGATCTACCACATTACGCTCCACCTTATCGTTTTTATTTTGCTTGTAGCACCTGGGAGTTTCGTGAAGCAGAGATTCCATGCTTTACAAATATTCATGAGCTGGATCGAACAGAATTCGGTAAACTGCTCAGACTCTATTTGTCTTGGTGATTTAGCAACTATTTCTCATTTTAAAAAACACTTGACTGAATGCTTGCTTCCTATCCATAAGCCAATCGAGTTTACTTGTTTCTAGAGAACGGAATTCATTTCGAAGCTTCTTGAACTATTTTACAAAATAATTTTAAACACTGTGCTAGAAGTAGTTACTACAATTCTCCGGCAGCAACCGACGCGGCTGTATATATCACTGAATTACTGTAAAGCACTCTTCACCTCAAAAGGAAGCCAGTTGCTTGGGTTTACAAGGAATGACGTAGCACAAACAGGAGTTTTCGCCTGGGGAAATCGCCAGCCACTACCCTTTTTTTTTTCATCTACGCCATGACTTGGTTCCAGAAGCAAATTCGGCTAACTGCACGTGAACAAGGTCTGCTTTACGGTATGCAGTGTGTCATCATCATCTAATGCGATGGCATGCACAGGATGCCATCTCGTCCACAACGAGATTGTTGGCCAGATCCCCGAGATTAAGAAGTATAAAGTCGGTTTGGCTAATATCTTCTGTAAATAATCGTTTCCTTTTTTCACGCGGGACCACGACAATGGTACTTATTTCTCCTATACTTCTGCAGTGCAACATACATCTGCGTCATTAATGCTTAACGAGAACTGCGACCCAGACGTGCGCACTGATATGGCTATGGGCTTGGATAAAATTTGCCCGGAAACGTTCCCATATATTCATACAGATGAGGGCCCCGATGATATGGTAAAGTTGACTTCCCAAATCGAGAGTAGATACGGGTAAGAGCGCTGACGGGGTTGATTTTAGCCGGGTCACCTGAAATCGGGTCTGGTTGGCGTTTCCCTCAATATCCCGATTACCAATGGTCGACTTAATACGGGTACTTGGCAAGGGTAAAGTTGTTATTTGTGTATCCTTTGTGTACGGTTGTTAAGAGCTTATGACAGAATCTATCTTTGTGAGCATCGCGTCCACGGTGGCTCCAGAAAAATTGTAGTTACACTACAAGGCGAAACCGCTTGAAAAGAGAATAGTCAAGTGGCACCAACCCAACTTTTGTTTGCTGATAAAGAAAAAGAAGTATCTCACAAATATCAAACATTAAATTGTCCGATTTCTATTTTTTGCTGCACAACCGGTCCACCACTAACCACTGTTCCTGGTTGCGCACGGACTATCCATCTCATGGAAAGATTGGTGGAACAGGTCAACGACAGTGTATCACCAATAAGAGAACCTTTTGCCATAGGACTGTTATTATACACACGACGATCTTTATGAAGTCGGGCACATACCCTTACAAATTTTTTTCATGGATCTTATGCAAAAGGACCTGACACAAATCATGACAAATATAGCTATTCGTCACACAGGTCTTAAACAAGGCACACGTCCCGTTATCCTCACTGTCTCTTACATAGTGCAACCAACTACGTATTGGTCTTGGCAAAAAGAAAACCCATGCATGTATCTAACAGCGAAAGATTTCATGCATAGATCTAGATTCCAACAGTTTATTGAGTCATTTTTCACGCTACTCTGAATAGTCTTTGCCTCCATAACAAGCCAAGCTTGCGCCAAGGAAGGGATCGAATATGCGACCACTAGTATATTTATTTCTTAAAGATCAAATAACTTGTATGAGGATGGTTCCCAGTGGACGCAAAATGTATCGCAATAGTGTCTGAACGCTAGTTCATGGTCAGTAAAGGGAACACCAGTTGGGTGTCATCTTATTCGCCCCGAAAAATATCCCTATCTCATAGGGAAGACAATCACTGCGCTTGCTAACCGTGTGAGCGGCGGGATGGGCATGCTGACGTGGCAGGGAGTGGATCGTAGAATGCAGCACACTAGAGGATCTGGAATGATGCAACATCTGGTCGGCCTCGATGTCCAACACAAAAAAGTAAGTGCAGATATCAACTTACTTTGCGTTTAACGGAGACAGCCAGAAGAAAGGGAAAAAAGCTGAATGAAGATATGAATGACCTTGGGGCCATCATAAATTGATTCATTACAGTAGCAGTTGTACGAAGCCAAAGAATAAAAGAAATAACTAACGCTCCCGCGTCTTAACATCACAAGGATGAAATCTGCCCCTAGTATGAATGCAACACGGAAAAATACGACATCCTAAATCATAGCATCATTGTATGGACATAAAAAGATGTACTTCACCAGTGCGAAGTCCATTCTGAGCTGACGCCAAATAGACTTTGAACGGAGGCAGACTTATAGGGAAAATCAGTGGACCCAAGCCATCTTTTTGTGGGGCTGAAGAAGTAGATTTAAGACGACATAAGGTAAACTCGCTACACTCAAAGTGTATTATTTGGTTGATCCAACGCATATACTGACAACATCGTACTAAATGAGAAAGTGCAGAGAATCCGTAGCGCGTCGTTCGTTTGGTCCTTTCAAGCTTCCCATAGAAAATAGGAAAACTCATAAAGAAAAACTTTCAGTCTTATACGTCGCTGGATCATAACTGGTAGCAGAACTAATCAAGCCTCAGCAGAACCGCTACAACAAATGTTTTCACTTTGGGCGTGCCTTTTATATTAAACCGTTTGGCTTTCATTAGGCGTACTGTTCGCATTAGACTTTTACGGTAATATCATTTGGGAATAAGTTTAGCATGGATTCTATCCAACATCATCTTCTCTTCAGGATCTAGTACTATATGAGAGGGATATTTTATGGGCTGATCAGGCGACAGGAGGATGCCTTGCGTATATGGGTCAAAAGGCATATCGATGCTGTGCGTACGAGTGACCTCTTGAACCGTCTCCAGGTCGTCCTCCCTAGTTGTGGTCGGCTGAGGCTTAGCCGTTGGGGTCCACCAATAAACTGGATATCGCTTTTCGATGTTGTTGACCAATAATGCAACGGCAATTTGCAGTGTGACAGATAGGACCACCTGAGCAATATAAAACCACCCCTCTTCCACCACGCTCTCTTGCACCACGGCAATCAATGCTGTAGCTCCTGCTGGAGGGTGGACTGTGCCGGTGATCTGACTGAGAAGCAAGGTAAGTGCCATCGCAGTGGCCCCTGCAACCCATCGGACAGCATCGGCTTGTGCAGTTGAGGAGAAGTGGGCGAGTTTTGTGAATAATATATTGATGATAACACCAACGACGGAGCCGATCAGGTGGCCACAGAAGGCGTTTCGAGGTTGGGCCAGTGGCGCGTCGATTGCACCGTAGAGTAACACGGCGGAGGCGCCCTAATTTAAAACATATTGTTCAGCTAATTTCCTTCGGTAGATGATATAAACATACAAAACTGGGCACAATCATCGGTGTTACATATCGCTGAAACTCACTGCCATAAAAAAATGTCACCTCGAGGACAGCGATACCTAGGAACGCGCCAATGAAGGACCAGAACCAGACACGCCAGGGAGGTAATGGCTTGGCTATCGATCCAGGTGATCGGTAACCAAGCCAATGCGAGATCCAAGGTGGAAGGACAGCCAAGGAAGACATACAAAGAAGAGGTAACAGAGAGAGATGTTTCGGTCGTTTAAAAAAAGCTAAAAAAAATAGAAAAGAAACCAGCTACGGTGACGAAACGCCAATGGCCGCTAATGTGAAAACCCTGTTGTTTCTGATTTTTTTGATCGGTATTTATTAGCTTATCAGATCTTTCCGTAACTGGCTATTCAAAAGCCGAGTATAGCTATAAGAAGTAAATTTTTGTCTTTGCACCATAGAACTGTCGTGGAGACTCGTTGATTAATAATGTGGACCACGAAGAGCTGAAAAAATCTGTGTCTGGGTCTGAATTTGTGTAATGTGGCGGAGAAAAGTGTCAGTCCACCGATTGCTATTGGTTTTGAATTTGTTTGTTATTTGAAATTCGTTGTCAGTCAGGGATAAATGTGCTGCCGACATCGTCAGCCATCAGATAACAGCAAGCCGCGCTCGCTCTTGGCCGAGCTTGACCGCAGGTCCGGTTTTCATGAAGACCAACACGTAAACTGTTCATGTCTCAGCATCATGTTGAAGAGGATGTTCCCGTTACGATCCAAACAACAAAATATAGATAAGGCGCTCTGGCTAGCTTGAAGACAGCAGCATTGTGCAGGCGCCGCTCTGCCTAAAAGCTGCGATGTTTTGCGAGCCGCTGCTGTTGGGTACACATGTACTCTTTTGTCAATTTTCTAGTCCTTTCTTTTTTTTTTTTTGCACCAAAGCAGTGGTAATATGACAAATCAAACAACCACCAGACTCATCCATATCTGATTTTGTGTCATTTCCCATTATAGGCTGGGTGTGAGTCACTATCCGGATCTGATAGGGGCAGTAGAAACGAACATCGAACAGAAACGACATTTTGATCTTTACATGTCTGCAAATGCACCTCAATGCGTGGCGCAAATAATGTCTATCGGCAATGCCTTTTATTGTAAGCGGTGTTGATCCAAAAACATTTATCTTTTTCTCCTTGTCTTTCTTCTAGTATTATTACTTAGAATCTAAGATAAGGATTAGATATGGGAAAAAATCTTTTCTCTGCAGTCCAATAACTTACCGGTTATAAGCCATGTTGCCACGGACACGAGTGTAGTCGGTCAAACACTCGACAGGGCCAAGGCCGACAACAGCAACTTCCTGATCCCAAAGGTACTTTTCAGCTGCCTTGCGGATATCACCCACGGTAATCTTGTTAATCGCAGCTTCTAACTCATCAGCGTTCAAGCGCTTGCCAGCGGTAAGCACCTGGCTACCAATGTCCTGAGCAACTGCACAGGTAGAGTCGAGGCTTAGCAACAAGCCAGCCTTCACCTGCTGCTTGGCACGCTCGACTTCATTGGCAGTCACGGTAGTGGTAAGGCGGACCCATTCCTTCTGGGTGAAGTGAACAAAGTCGTCGATCTGCTCACGGTTCTCCGTTGCGAAGTAGATACCCCACAAACCAGTGTCCTTATATCCCTTGGTGAATGAAGCGAACGAGTTGGCGAGGTGGTTTTCGTGTACAACAGTCGACAAGCGCGAAGACAGGTTAGCGGCGGCACCTAAGTTGCGATCCCAGGAGCCAATGACAGCCTGCATGACAAGCAAGTTGAAGTAATCGGCCGAGAAGGCAGGGGCACCCTCAACAGCCATTGCAATATGGGCCTCAGGAAGGACATCATCACGAAGACGGATTTCCGAACCAGTGAAGGTGGCCTTCTTTGCTGGTGAGGCAGAAGAAGAGGTGAGACCACCAAACTTGCTCTCTGCAAGCTTCACGAGGGCTTCATGATCCACGTCACCTGCACCGACGAGCACCACACGGTTTGCTGTGTAATTCTCCTTTTGAAAAGCTTGCAAGTCCTCGGCAGTAATGCTTTCAACGCTTTCCTTAATTCCAAGAGCAGGTCGAGACAAAGAGGTGCCCTGGAAAGCAGTAGCGTACAGATGATCAAAGACAACCTGCTGCAAATTGTTCTCTGCCTTTTGTTGTTCACGCAAAACGTTCACGAGTTCGTTGTTGATAGCAGACTGATCAATCTTGGTATTCTGAACAAGGTCGGATAAAACGTCGACGGATTGATTCACGTTGGCTGCCAATGTCTTGGTGGCGAAGAAGGTCTGGTCGCGTGTAACGTTAGCTTTCAAGACGCCGCCCACTTTTTCGAAGGAAGCAGCCTGACCCTATCAAAGAAACGTGTTATTTCTCCTTCTTGAATATTTCCTCATTCATTTATCTTATTACCTTGGCGGCAATATGACCCAAGAAGTTGGCAGTGCCATTAACTTGCTCGGCGCGGGATCCAGCATCGATCCAGACACCAACGGTGGCGGCGCCAGCACTTGGGTTTTCCTCGGTGGCGACAGTAAGTCCGTTCGAAAGAACAGTAGTACGAGTGGAGTACGCCTGTTTGGCAGCGGCGGCCAGAGGGCGAACAAACTATTCCGTTCAATATATATATTTAGTCCATATGTCGATTGTCAACGCGTCTTATCGTCTTAGGGTGCCATGTTGATAAGGAAAAGATAATGTACCTGCTTGGTTAAACCAGCATGCGTCTGAAGGGTATTAGAAAGAAGCCGGGATGCCATGAAGGATAGGACAAGAGTGGGGGTTGATCGACAAATAATAGGAAGACTTTTTTTTTCTTTGCAGGGGATAGGTAAACTGCGTCTTTCCTCAACCGAGTTTCGCTACACGCACCCCATTGGCGCACCCAGCAAATGACGTCAGTAAAATCAACCAATCACGCAATTTTCTTATCTGACATATGCAAGTAGCAACACTAGAACCATCGCAGGCCTAGCGAAGAGGCTGGGAAAAATGGGAGTTCCAACCGCCATACCCTCTATGAGTGACTTGAAATGATCCTATCAAATTCTGTCCAAATGAATGCCTAAAACTTGGTTGCTATAGATGTCGACTCCGAAAACTCCTTCTCTGATCAGATCTAGCATTTCTTATTGCATAAAAGTAAGAAGGCACCACTTACTACTGACCGCTGGTGGAAGTTCCCGCCTAGTATGGATGTTTATCTTAGTAGGGTGATTTCTACGCCGGTTATGATCCAAAAATTGTGTTGTAATTAATCATTTCTAGATACAGCTGTCGACGTCATAAGGAAGAAAGGAAACAATTAATGAAATAAAAGAAAATCATAATTGACATATTACTCTTCTAACCAGTTCATATCTTTACTAATGCTGCTTCTGTCATATACAATACGTGCAAAATTCACGGATTCTAGACTTTGCCAAAGGTGCAAAATGCGTCATTTCTTTTGAAAGAGACATGCACCAGTATGGTGGGTATAGCACGTAACTTGGCCAGCGACAGCGAATTTATAAGTACTACAGTAGTAGGACACTTCAATGGGAGCCTTCTGTTTCCTTCAAATCAATATATATATATATATATATATGATTCTATACTGCGAAAATTGATGAAATAAAAGAACATCATAGCAAAAGATCTGCAAGACGACATATGCCTAGTTGCAACAAACGCGGCTTTGAGTATTGAAGTCTCGTACAACTTAGGTGAGCAGTACAGTCCACGATTAGCTGACCCTAAGCAAATTAAAGCCGCTGGAGGAAAGAAATTAGTGAGGACCCGAGAGGGCTTTTCATATAAAGTCTAACATGCATGAATAGAAACTGACTTCGCACGTGGAAATAATATTAAGCACGTAACTTTCTCCTTAAACTTTTTTCTGTTCTTTAGCAGAGTCAGAATTTTAACAACGCAGGGGTCTTAGTTATAACGAGTTGGATATCAAGCGTCCACAGGATTGCCTTTGATATAGTGATTCGGTTATGAGAAGCACGAGCTGTAGATTATCTCTTAAATTCACTCTCTAGACCTGATTATGCACCAGAGCTTAAGCTCCTTTCTTCTTTGATGAGAAAGGCAAGCTATTATTCTGCCATAAGTCTAAAGTGCTTTGAATATAAGGATCAGGAAATGCTTGTTGACATAACTAGGAGGAGAACTTTGCATTGCTCATATATCAGATTTTATCAGATCCTGTCAATGCACAACGTATAACATACATTAAGGAATAAGATAGCAAATCTGTGTCATCATCTATTACTGAATCAGCAACCATCCTACGGTCAATCTATTATTCACATTTTGGAACAATACAAAGATCTACGTCTTTGTTCCACTGAGAGAACAAACTGAATGAACAAGAAAAAAGAGACCGAGCGCTCATGTAAAAAGTCCATTTCTGCAAGCAAAGCAGGATATGCTCCTTAAAAAAATTGCAAAAATCCTTAATAGGGTAAAAGTCACTGGATTGAACAGCGTGCGTCAGATCACTGTCAGAAAAATAGGGTGCGTGCCAGGGCGCACGCAGAGCGCATATTTACTTAGATGCCTGCGGAGCTACTTTTTCCATGTATTTACGATATCATTTATATCACAACAGATCATCTTCTAGTACAGTGTATTGTTAGTGTTAGAATAGCCGTAGAAATTTGCGTGTGCGTAGTTTGTTGAAATATATATTCTTGAAATAGGGAGGAAACAGGTGTTGCTTTTTTACATACTAGCAAGTTACTTTGCTGCGGTCATTAAGGAGACCTCTGGGCACTCATACAACATGTCATCGGACGTCATACGGTGTACTCCTTTTCCCCTATAGAAAATCAGCATTTTTTTCTGTCGCACATGGCTAGTAAAGTATTGTAAATCAATAGCATAAAAATATAACAGAGAAGATGATTTTGTTTATTATAACAATGCAAAGATACTCAGGAAGAGATACAATAAGAATCTACGATCTTAACGATCTTAAAGCGAGACCATGAGAGCAATCATGGGCAATACAAGGGCAGAGCCAGACACAATGAGCGATGCGCCTGCATTGCCAGCGCCGCCTCCTGAAGGACTTTTAGTGGAACCTCCAGTCGAACCTCCAGCGGAACCTCCAGCGGAACCTCCAGTGGAACCTGTAGCGGAGCCTGTAGTGGAACCTCCAGAGGAACCTGCAGTGAGACTTCCAGAAGGAATTCCAGTAGAACCTCCAGTGGAACCTCCGATAGAACCTCCAGAAGATTGAGCTTGGCGCTTAGCTAGATTCTTATCTGTGCCGGGTGCGGCAGCGCTGTTGTTGGACGAAGCGTGGTTATCATCGTCACTGTCTGCCGAATCAGTTGTCTCTTTGTCGTCGCTGCCAGAAGCGTCAGCATCTGCTACAGAAGCACCTTCAGTCTCTTTGCCAGTGACAGGTGTAGTAGTTGGGGCAGTTGCGGTCGTGCTGGGGACACCAGGAGTAGGGACGTCGGCACGCTTCTGGGTAGGTTGAGTTGTGGTTGAGGGCCTGACAGAGCTGCTGGGTTTGTGCTTGTGCTCGTTTTTGCTTTTCTTCTTGCCTTTCTTCTTGCCTCCTTCCTTGTGGCCCTTCTTTCCCTTCTGTTGTTGACCTGGTTGGGTCGCTGGGTTCACAGGTGCTTGACGTTTGGCCTTAGTTGGTTGGGGAGACTTTTCAGCACTAGCATCTTGGGTTGAAGGAGACTTGCTGCCATCATCAGGTTGAGAACCAGCGTTACCCGCTTGAGCAGCAGGTGTGGACTGAGGGGAAGCAGACTTGTCACCAATAGTCAAACCACCCATATAAGCCATTTGTGAAGGGTTATTTCCGATAGCGAGAGCATAGTCCGTTCCTTTTGTAACATTTGAAGGTACAGTGACCTGAGCAGTGCCTTTCGAGGCATCAACATCTTGAGCGAGCGTTCCCACCTGCTGAAGGGCTGTAGGTGGACCTTTCATGAGATTGATGTTCACCTTGTCGACACCGGGTTTTGGAGTTTGCCAGCGAACGGTTTGACTTGATCCAGGGGACCAAGTGGCTCCTTGTGTAGGTTGAATGATGGAGACGGCACCCGTCTGAGCACCAGAACCAGGTGCATTTGTATCGGGCGTCGGAGCACTAGAACCAGGTGCTTTTGTGTCGGGTGCCTGAGGGGCTGCAATTGCGGTGCTTGTCACAGCTAGTAGAGTTGCAAGCAAAGTAAATCTCATAGTTGCTGTGGATAATGATGAATTCGAGTTGGGATAACTGAGGGTATTTATACTCATCGAGATCTTTTTTTTTTAGAACGCTCAGTTGCATTAGTGCCGTGATCCGAGGCTCACCTCAGGGATGATGTCAATTTGCCGCCTAACGAAAAATGATCGACATCTCCTTTATTATTTTTTCCTCGGCTTTCTATTATCTACCACGTATGTACGAATTTGTACCATTGTATTCACCGCAGATCTTTGCTGAGTTTCTTCCGCTGTGTTCCATAAGCCGTGTTGAAGAAACCACACAGTACAAACGACAGGCTTTCTTCTCTCTTTTTTTTTTTAACAATGGTCAAGTTGATTCTCGTTATGGAGATTGGTTTTTCTCTAAAAATACCTAAGAGGATCGCCCACTAAAAAACAAATAACCTAATTTTGCTTAGTGCCATCCGAAACTATACAATCTTGGCCTTTGCCAAGTAACAGATGAGACTAGAGAAACCTTTTTTTATCCTATGATTGAATTTGGGGAGAATGACACCTTCGGCTTGGCATCCACCAATACAAAGCGACTCTGCCACAGTTCCATTTCTCCGAGGTTTCTGATCGACGACACAAGATCGACAGGAGCGACCTCAGTAACACTTTCGCAAAAAAAAAAAAAACAGCATCAGTAGGAAAATGGCTGGTTAGACAATGTACTCTTCATATAAGCTATTACCACTCCTTTTTTTTTGTATGCCGTTATGTTTAGCTTTCAAACCTGACTACTACTAAAATCACCCTGCCTTGTTTATATCACGACATATTCTATACCACATTTAGAAATTTCTTCTGATCGGCAGGTCTCTCGAATCAGTTCACACCAAACCAAGTAACGGGTACTGTGTCTGTTTATTTTAAGCAAACCACTCTTATACCAAATATTTCGGGAACTGGCAGGTATGTTGTCTTTGTTAAACTCCGGCACATTCTACACCGACGTATCTCTTCTACACAGAGCTTTTGGTTTTTCAAGACAGAATTACTCGTGGAATGTTACAGACACATGAAAAGATAGTATGCAGCCATGGCTTTGCCGTGCCCCACGCCTAAAAAACAACAATCACACACTAAGCTTAAGGTAGTTTAGTTATGATTTACTCCGAATGAGCTAAATTTTTTCTTCTCCTTTCTGCAAAAAGTATGAAAGGTATAATCCAGAATCTGCCACCTTAAGAACGTATCTGGAACAGACAAATGCATAATGCTGAGTTTGGTATGAATAGCTCTATAAACACCGGGGCTTGGCGTAAGCTACAAAGTTAAAAATAAGTGCCGCTTCTTTGTTGGATTAAAGTTGTCAAGATTTTATGGAATCTTGTGGAAACAGCGTTGCAAGTAGATTTTAAGTACATCTAACCAACCACAGACTAATTTTCTCGTTTTGCGTCTCCCGCAAACCGACTTCATTCTGTTCGTTCTCCAGATGTTTAGTTGTTCTTTGTTATCCCCCCTAAAAATATCACTTGTGTTGGGATGCTCGGGCCCCAAAACTGATTTAGAAAAGAAAACACACGGACCAAATTTGTGTAAACAAGTGATGATCAACAACATGCTATCTATGAAGGACCACTCTATCTTCGTTTGAATCTGGGGAAAAGTTCTGTTGAGGATGGCGGTAAAAGAAGTCAACGTTGCCCAGTAAAGATAGCGTTTCTTGTGCTGTGCTACTCCACAGATACATCCAACCTTGTTCTATGTATATCTCGGACGAAACAGTCTAGGCTGCAAGAGATCAGTATTTATTTACCAAACGAAGCTTCCACGCTACTTTAAATAAATTTCGCATCCATGGAAAGCCGAGTTTGTATAAAAAAATGAACAGGAGATAACGCTTTTAGTAATATGCAAACGTATTTGGGCAGGATAAAGGATAAGTAACGGTAATAAATGAACAGTGCTGGGATGTCAAGCTACTTACCCGTGATGTAAAGTCTGCCATGCGCCAGATATAGTAGATTTATGGTGGCGCGGCAGAGCCAACTCGGGGAAAATTTCCAGTAAGTGGGAACAGGTAACAGTGGATGTGCATTGCAGAAAGTTCGAAGCGATGCTGAGTGTGACCATATTTCACTTGAGTGATGAGCAACTAGTATCAACACAGCGGGGACAGTCCAAGACAGGGGCTATGTAGACTAAACAACACACAAAAAAGATGAGTAATCCTGTACTGGTCCATTTCATGATAGCGGTATGTGAGAGCATTAACATTTGTAGTTTATTAGTATTCTAGCTAAGGGGTTTCATATCATTAGAAGAGAAAAGAAAAAAAGGACTTTACATAAATAAAATATCATAACTAATTTTAAACGTTTTAGCGGATTAGAGATAATACCCATCGCACAGCGAGGGAAGGAGTAAGGAAAGGAGGCGATATAAGGTATGTACAAATCTATGTAAGCATAATGTCTTTTTCAGTAGTCATCCAGCTAGCCTGTGCCGGTTGATCTTTATAGAGTGATTTTATGTAGCTGTCAATACTTCCTCGTAATGACCAGAATCCATCGCTCAGGTCGTCCCCTAGGTAATCCTCAACGCTATCAGGGAGGGACCCGCTGCCGGAACTGAATCGAGGCACGGAACTTGTACTGCTTGTATAACGCCCGCTTGTACTAGCATTGCGACCCCGTTTGTTCTCAGCTGGCGGCTCTCGCATCGCGCTGAGGTGGTCCACAGTAGCCTCAGACGCCCACGATTGGCTGAGAAGGTAATGGGTGGCTAACTGTTGCCGTTCTTCTCCATCCTCTACGTTGCGTCGGAACACGGAAACACCAGTGATACCATTACTGCCAAGAGAGTGGCTTCGTTGCAGCGCTCCAGAAATTACAGGTCCAAAGGGTTGGCGTTTACGCTGTTGGAAGGCACTCGGGTAAGCGGGTCCGGTCTGGTATGCATGCACGCGATCTAGAATGGCACGGATCCGTCGATCATTCTGTGGATCTTTTGAGGCAGCAAGAAGGTAGGTAACATCATGGATGAACATGCCTAGGAAAGGAACAATCGGCTTGGATTTTTGTGAACCTGCCATCTGTTCCAGATGGTCTCGGTAACGACCATAGTTGTCTACCTCAGACATCAGCTCATTCAGACTTTCTAGCCGGCTCATGCTCTTCTTGGGTACGTAGGCCCAAGTGCGCTTCAGGCGTTCAATTGGTGGCGTGGATAGGGCACACACAATGGCTTTCACGCTTTGATAGTTGTTCAGGTCGTAGCATTTGCCGGCGACTTTAATCCAATGATTGATGTACTGCGCTCGCACAGAAGACTCGGGTGGCAGTAGGATAGAGTGCTCAATTAAACGTGTCAGGTAATTGAAAAAATCGATGGAAGCTACGATTTGTGGATGGCGGTGTTTAGCCTGATGTGAAAGCAGTGCATCCGGTGGAATCTCTCGGAACAAGCCGGATTCGATCAAAGTTAGCTGATGAGCAATCAATGCTGGATGGAAGTGTAGGACACTCGTAATAGTCGACGCGTTCATATACAGAGCTCGTACACGTTGGATTGATCGTTGGGTCTCAGTGACATAAGGTGTATAGCGTTGAATTGCTTCTTTCAATTCCTGCTCGGACATGCGTTCTTCCAGGCATAAACTGCCATCACCATTGAGCAGTCGACGGTGTCGTACGCGATAATTCTCTAGAACAGACTCGATCTCTTCGAGTTTCGTCTGTAGATGACGGTACCGCGTTACTAAGGGCGCTTGTGGGATTTTTAGAGGAGCTATCCCATCGCCGTCCATTGGAGGTGGCACTAGGTTGGTTGGATCAACTTGACCATCTGTAGTGGGACGTGATGAGGATTTCCCAATTTTGACATTATCTCGTGTCTGTGCGACCGAAACAACGTGGTGTTGAGTAGATGAATCTGCAGCTTTTTCCTTCACGACGACATGCGATGGCTTCTTTGGCACAGCTGGTTTCTGAACTCGCGATGGTTTTGGAGGCAGCGGCGGCGGCGTGCTTGCAGTTGCTGCTGTACAAAGAGAATGCTTCTCTAAGATGTTCTCGATGTGTGTCGCAC
Organism: Saksenaea vasiformis B4078; assembly: GCA_000697055.1. Taxonomy (NCBI): domain Eukaryota; kingdom Fungi; phylum Mucoromycota; class Mucoromycetes; order Mucorales; family Saksenaeaceae; genus Saksenaea; species Saksenaea vasiformis. The sequence continues at coordinate 138,076 of JNDT01002297.1, read as the reverse complement.
ATGTACGTAGACTCGAAAGAAGAGTAGTATAGTGCGCTGGTTTTGATACAATGGCTACAAGCAAAAAAGGATCTTGTCAGAAAAAGAGAAAGAGCGTTGAAGAAAAGGAGAACTTACAGTGATGAACAAATTTGACACTGCTTAATAATGAGAGAGCTCCCTGTGCTGTTGATAAGTAGGTTACATATGCGTCCTTATCATCTGTCAGTTGAGTTTTGCAAGACTAGCGAACAAAAAAGATAAAAACCTTAATCTGGCCGGTGTCGAGGAGCTGCGAAGCAAGCTCCAGGGAAGATGTTGCATCCTCCATGACGACGATGTAGGTTCAAGAGATGATGGCGAACACGTTGGCGTGCACCTTTTTTTAAAAAAGAAAAATAAGCTTTGTCAATGGAAACACATAACACACAGACATTCAAAGAGAAAGAAATAGTACTCGTGCACACATTTACCGGTGATCTTTTTTTACTTCAGTCTTAATGTAATAAGTAGTGGAAGAAAGAGTTAGCGGCACTCGTGTTTAATTGGTTCATCATTTATGCATAGTCTATACCACTACTTGTTTCTTTCCATCAACATGGTTCTAGATGATATTACGGTACCTGTATTACAGCAATGTTTAACAGGGGGTACCAGTGCAACAGCGCGGTTGCTTAATTTATTGATGCATTTAGGCACCACGTGCAGAAAATCATATTCCCACTTTTTCTTTCCATACCATGTACTCCTGTCTGTCTTGGTCGTTGGAAGGATGAGTGATCAAATTACCGCTCACTGGATGCACCGGCCAACCTGCGATTGCTACTTCCCCTTGGGTATCTTCCCAGCTGTACACCAGCATCCGCACCTGGTTGTCTTTTTCCCTTATCAATTCGTCAGGAAGATAGAAGTCGTGCTGTGGTCCATCGCCGTTGCCATAATAACGTGCAATAAGTACGTCATTGACGAAAACATGAGCAGTCCATAGGCCGTCTAGGTGCAATCGTAGAGGCACATTAAACGCCTTGGATGCTTTGAGGCTGCAGTGAAATCGGAATTGTATCCACTGAACCCCCTGAGAAGTAGTAATTGGAACGCGATGAACTAGTCTCTTTGGCTCCGCTCTTGTTAACGATGTCCAGCCATCCTTCTGATCTTCGTCCGGAAATCCGGTGGTATTGTAAGGATTTGACAGCTGACGAACGTCAACTCCTGTAATTTGCCAGTTTTCCATCATGTGCTTCTGATCCTCGCTATCAAGCCCGCCCAGGCTAACGGAGATGATACCACGAGGATTGCGTACGTCATTCATAATAAACGCCTGACGACTTAAGCCAAAGCTTTCCACGATGATAACGAGCTCGTTCTGAAGGCGATCTTCATGCGACAGATATGGAGAGAGATTATAAGTTTGACTACCAAAGAAAGTAGGATCGGGCCCAATCTTGGCACCAGGCATAAATAACTGGCGGGAGTAAGTAGTGTGGCCACCGACAATTTGGCCGTTCAGCAATACAGTCGCACGGTTGCGTACATTTAACTTCAAAGTTACCCATGGGTTCTCCTTGGTAGGCGTTTGGAAGATTGTTCTGTAGAGAATGTGCTCACTGGTATAAAGGTAATCCAGTGCATCAAACGTAGGAGGTCCGTTTTCCGAGTTCCTTTTCAGGGGTTGCCACGGAAGGTTTGCAAATTCGACCGGGCGTACTTGCCAATGATCAAGCGTAAGACTGACAGGCAAAGGAAGCTGTTGATGTGCACGTTGTACCAATTCGATATCATAGGCCAAGGGAAAGTTGTAGACACCTTTGGTTGTAGGCTTGAAGCGGCTCGTCTTCGATGGCGGAGTGAAGGATATCATATGTACTTCGGCATCACCTCGTCGGTAATCAATGTCCAATGTATTTTGATGACGATCGTAGAAAATGTTATCAGCGCCCCAAGCAACAAGTTTGGGGTACTGTTTTTCTCCGTTGTTCCAATAGGCTTCCTGAAATTCAACATAAAGGGTACTGACGTCGTCTTTGGTAAGACCAACAAGGTACAAGTTACCGGACGACGTAGATAGTTTGGACCATCCGTTTCTCTTCTCAAACGTTACAATTGTTGCAGGTCCATCTCGTTGCAGCACGTCATGTTGCATGTTGCCGCTGATTTGCATTTCTTTGTGTTCGAAAGCAATACCGCCTATATCATTTGGCTCGATAAACCAAACTTCTTCATTGGTCCCTTTGTTAACCATTCGCGTATGAATCGGTATGGTACTAAAGAGAAGATGTAGACCATTGACAGTTTTGTAATTTCCGACGGCAATAAATGATGTCTTGTACGGTAAATAACATGACATGCTGAACAGGCCATCCTGTATTTTTACAGTGACATCAAAGGTGCTGCGTTTTTTCCGGTCAAAGTTACGGAGAAAAGTGAATTCAACAGGCTGATCAGACAAGACAGCAACACGTTGTGTATTCATTGTATGTGCAACGGATGAAACAACGTTGGGATGAGACACGCGTTCCGTCTTGGTGAAATAAGGATCGAAAGAGCGGGCAAACAGGACGGTTTGCCGCAAATTGCGCCCACGCGAAGATAGGTATCCATATTCACGGATACACGCGGAATAGTCATAAGACGTATAGACATCGCTATCTTGCCTTTTAGTACAGCCTCTGTTAGGAATGCTACTTACGGGTCACCCACCGATCCCCAGTTAGTTCCGCCATAGATCATATAGACACTTGCAATGGTTACACCCTGAGCGAGTGTACTCTCAACCAGGAGTTTGGTGTACTGATCACCGTAGTAATCGTAAATATGATCATAGGTATGATTCAGTTGGTAGTGATTAAACCATCCGCCCTGCAGCTCAGGGATGAACATGGGAGACTACAAGTCGTCAGTCATCGAGATCACTTATCATTTGGATTGCTTTTCTTACCTCTTTGGCTTCTCCGCCAAATCCACGCACCGTCTTCTCCAAGCCATCGATCGAATTTTCCATTCTTGCAGGATCCCAATCCTTCCACTGTCCCACAGATGTACCGCTGTCAATTAGCCAGCTTTTGGGTGAACTGGAAGGTGCAAAAACTGGAGAAATAACCACAAGATGGTGCGTTAAACGATGCTGGATCTTTGTTTTCCTTTACGTACCAACGTATTTATCAAATCCGTAGAGATCAAGACCAAACTTCTTTCGGCGCCAGAAACTGCCCGCTTTGTTATCCAGTTCCGGTCTTGCTACCCATCCACCTTCCTCAAAGCCGTCATTACTAAAGAGTGGCACGGTTATACCAGCATCTCTAGCAGCCTTGGCAAGAACGCGTATCTGGTCATGTAAACCGACTGGTAAAATGCCAGCCAGTGTCTCAAAAAGTTCGTTATCGATCTGGAGAGCAAGCACACAGCCTTTTCTATCCTTCGTGTTCTCAGTAATCTGGTGTCTGGCCAGGATTGGAAGGATCTGGTTCAGCCAATCAATTTCATGTGCTGCAAATGCTGGGTCAAAAGTGCGCCATAGCATGAACTGGTTATGTCGAATGTATAAATTGCGCTTGGCAACCAACCACGCAGGATAACCACCCGCTTGAGTTTCGGCACAGATATATGGTCCAGGTGCAGCAAGTACGTAGATACCAAGTTCCTCGCAAAGATTCAACAGATACTCTACGTCTCTGTTACCCTCAAAGTTGTATACACCTTCGTCAGGTGAATGATAACCCCAATGGAAGTAAATACGGATGGTGTTGAGGCCCATGGTACGGTACTGCTTCAGAATGGTAGGCCATCGTTCACGATCAGGAACACGCCAATAATGGAATTCTCCAGAAAATAAGGCAGTAGGTTCACCTTCGATGGATAACGCGTACTTGTCCCAGTCCAATGCAGGACCGTACACGTCATGATCATAGGCAACTGAAGATGTTGTAATATCTAGGTGACCATATGTCCTTTGATGCGTGTAAAATATAAATGCAGAGATTAACACTGGTATAAGTGCAAAGAGCGAATACATGGGTGTCAAGTCCGTCATAAGTTACTGAAGACGAGTGGTTATGCACGAAACCTCAGCATCGGAGATTCTACAGTAGTGACTATTTTGCAACCCACTCAGCACAAAAATGTTTTTGGGATTTCATCCAAGGGCACATGGTTTAAAGTTGCACAGATCAGCTTGAGCTCGAATAGCTTCCTAGAAATAGGCTTTATTATAAAAAGAAACATTAACTGACGGTAAAAAGAAAGGTCTTGCATGGTCACCCCGGGGGAAGCTTCGTTGCGTCAATGGAGGTGTCGTGCTCCTCGTAAGAATGTTCGGTCTGAGGCGTATACGGTTCATTGACGGGTGATCGTGGCATAGCCATGACACCTTACATACACAGTTTAACTCATAACATCGTCATGTTATTCTACCTTACCTGTTCTGGATGCTTCCAGGATGCCGAATGGCTTGCAAAGCTTCATAAAAGATGTAATACGGCTAGGTTTAGCGCATAGTTCTGCAACAATTGAATCTGAAGACACATCCACGATCTTCCCGCGGAATAGTCGAGTCAAATCCGTTACATCTCGTAGGTAGTCAAATGTATCACGTAGTGTCTTGGACGGAGATTCCGTCATCTGATTGGTCAGGTTATCATCCTCGAGTTTCGCCTTTTTCCTTCGTTTAGCTGTTGGCAGTTGTTCATGAAGATGTTCAGGACCCAAGATAGATATTCTGATTAACAAAAGTTCTCGTTCAACTAATTTTGTAGCAGTATAATCCAACACAGCCCACACAGGCACCTATTCATCATGTTAAAAATGCGTCTGTATATTGTTTCTGTACCAAATCTTCGAGCTGACGCCTCGCTTGTTCAATTTGCACGTCCTTTCCATTAAAAACAATAGTCATCCGACTGAGATCAGGCACTTCTGTATTGGCTACGACGAGCGATTCGATGTTGAAATTTCTAGCAGCCAGCACTCCAGATACGCGACTCAAGACTCCTGGTTCATTTTGAACAAGACAACCCAGCACATGACGTTTCTCAGGCTCATCTGTTGGGCCTGGGGTATTATATAAAATATTAGACACAGCTTCTTCGGCTGAAGGTGATGGAATCCTGGAGACGGGTCCAAAGCGACGCTGCCGCACATCGTCTTTAAATGCCAGTCCGGAAATCGAAGAGATCGGTCCTCGTGTGGACATGCTCCGTAGCTGTTGCCGTGAATAACCCGTTGGATTACTTAATAAGCGACAATAGGTTCTCCATAAGGTTTGGGAAGTACGCATAAAAGATCGTCAGAGTAGGAATTTTTTATCCTGGCGTTCTTTAATCCCTTTTTTTTTTTTTTGCCGAGGAAAGCGAAACGATATGTTTCACTTCTGCATTGGGAAACAAAAACTCCCCGAACCGATCTTGCATAATCTTTCTGGGTGGGCGACTTTTGGTTGACGGAAACGTCTACAGAAAGAAGCCTCGGGACGTGAGGAAGATTCTCCCATTCCGACAGAAGCACATGTCAACAACTCAAACCCGTGTAACAACGGGAATCTGGGGGCCTTACAATGTCCGATATGATGAAACCGCTTCTTAGCAGCAATACAAAATGGATTTGCCTTATCGGTGATGAATATATTAATGCCCATCTTCTGGATGCTACAATCCCCATTGCAGACAGAGAAGGCAAATGAATTTGTAGTTGGCAATGGGGGAAGTACCATTTTAATGCACTCATTATATATACCGTTTATGCGCGTCAGTTCTTGCAAAAGGAGGTCAGAAGTTAATGCAACGTTGAATGTGATCAATATAGACTACCGATATCTTTAGGTTGTGTTTCAAGCAAAGCACTTCCAACAGATTGACTGAAAATGTCATCAGCAAAGCGGACGTTGAATGTTGTCATTGCAACCACCTGAAGCTGACGAATGAAGGTGGCTATACCATAAAAGTGCGACTCATGTAACATTACTGAAGGAAATGAGTCATGGCAGGACTTGTATGCCAAGCATTATTTCTTTTTGCCACGATGAGCAAGATGTGGGCTAGATGTCTTCTTGCCGTACACTAGAAAATCTCTTCTAATTCTTTTGTTTCGAATAAGCTATTTATGGGATCATTCTCAGTTAATGTTGATCTGATAATCTATTCTTTTATGAGGCACGTTATTGTTTATTATGGGTAAATGTATTATTGACATGAAACCATACACAATAGACCTTTAACACACCTTTCTTGAACAATGAAGTTATATTGATAAGATCTCATGCGGCTTCAATGCTTAGCATTGCTGACTAGCTTTTAATGCCGGTGTCTTTTCACGAAACGGATAGAACAACATTAAGCAATCCCTGTTCCGCTGCATCAGTCGAGTCGGTAGTATTTCCTTGGTCATGCACTTTTTGCCTTGTCAAGCCCAGCTCAGCCTTACGAGTTTTGCTGGATCTGCTGGCAATTACAGAATTCGCTCCGTCGATGCAAGTCTCGTATATTCATTCCTTCTACTGCATTAATGAAGAGCATGACCATAGAGATCTACCGAAGTAAACACAATCTCCGAGGAGAAGCGGAGTCTCTAACAAAATGTTCCTTGTAAACCAGCTGCTCGTTCTAGTCTCAGTACTTTTCAAACTCATACAAGCGCTCGCAAACGATCAGATATATATATTATATTCAATGATGTAGTAAGAGTATTTGCAAAAGTAAGGCCCTTTATGTTTTGAGCGAATTTTCAATGTACTCGCGTCAAGCAGTTGATTCCCTCCCGGGCTCTTAAAAGTAGTGTAATTCCCCGTTTCTCTTCACGAAACCAGCCAATTGTCGTGGTGTGGCTGAAGATGAAATGCTGCTTACTGTGCAGCTATTCTGCATGGTGATTGGTACCGCAATAAATGGGTGCAATTTTTTTCAAAGGTCTTCCGAGGAACCACTTTCTTCGCGCTGGTACGAGGAACTTAGCCGATCAAACCCCAAAATTATAATAACTTGCTGTCAAAACCTTTATTCATAAGAAAGAATAAATAGGCGGGTCTCTCATTAGAGGAAAAAGCGTACGTGAAAAGATATCTGATCGATGGAGATTAATGAATGACATCAGATATTGAGAAAAACGAACGGAGCTTACGCATTTTTGCGCGTGGGTTTGCCTGGGGAATGATCGTTAGACACACAGACCACATCCCATTATGGTAGAAATGAAAAACATAAAAGACAAACAAACACTACACTACATGATGAGCAAAGTCTCAATGATCAATGACTTTGTTTACAGCACTCATTATGAATAGAATGCGAGTCCTCTTCCATGGAAAGCGGAGCCATAGTTTTTGAATCATGATGGTACGTTGCCCTGGTTTCGCTCTTGAGGTACCACGTACGGCTAAAATTAGACGCTAGTCTTTTTTTGGTTTAAGCGCGGGACCAATCACAGTATTCGTCCCCGGTAGCAGTATCACGGGCCCGTCGAAGAGGGTCGGCTGCGATCACACACGTGAAGAGGGTTTTCGTCAGGGTTCCGGATGTCCATGGTTCGAGCCAGCACACTGAGAGAGACACGGTGGTACCACCTTGAATAAACGTACGGGCTGTTTCCTCGGCCATCCACAAAAGGATCGCCCATTGTTTTCTTACTGAAAACAAGTCACGTCAAATTTCCCACGATCCAGACCAACAGGAACTGCAGATATTCACCCAATCTCTAATTCCTACCCCTTTTTCTTGGTACAGACCTTTCAGAAAGAGGCAGAAAAGAAGAAAAAGCCTCGATCTCCCTAATTCACATGGCACGGGCAGCAAGGCCAGGACCTGCCATATATGGGACGATTTAGGGAAATGTCGGAAGAGCAGTATCCGTCATGCTCCGACCGTGTCTCTCCGCGGAGAATGACGAAGAAACCATGTGTGGGGCCCCGAAATAGAGCCGCGACGAAAATCGATGAACCCCGTCAGCTCCCGCTTCCGAGGTTAGCCATTGCATGTGCTCTCACAGAAAGTGTATATAAGGGCCGCTGAATGAAATTCTTTTCGATTCAACATCTCGTTTATCCACACGCTTCCTCCAACAACAATGTCTCCCAGACCTCAATCTCCCTTTGGCCGTCCCAGCAGCTCCAGCTCTGTTCGCAGCAAAGTCGAAGAAGAATTGCACGAAGTCGCTGGTATTGACTACGACAAGGTCACTATCAAGCGCAACCCCTCTGTCGCTGTCCTCTATGAGGAAGCCCTGACCTACGAACATGGTACTGTTATCTCCTCAGCTGGTGCTCTTTGTGCCTACTCTGGAAAGAAGACTGGTCGTTCGCCCAAGGACAAGCGCATTGTTGAGGAAGAGACTTCCAACAAGGATATCTGGTGGGGTCCTGTCAACAGCCCTATTAGCGAGAAGGTGTTCTTGATCAACCGTGAACGTGCGATTGATTACCTCAACACTCGTCCTCGTCTTTACGTTTTCGATGGTTTCGCTGGCTGGGATCCCAAGTACCGCATCAAGGTCCGTGTGGTTGCTTCCCGTGCCTACCATCTTTTGTTCATGCGCAACATGTTGATTCGCCCTACCGAAGAAGAACTCGAGAACTTTGGTACTCCTGACTTCACCATTTTCAACGCTGGTGAGTTCCCTGCCAACCGCTACACAACCGGCATGACCTCCACCACATCTGTCTCGATCAACTTCAAGCGCGCCGAAATGGTCATTCTCGGCTCTGAATACGCTGGTGAAATGAAGAAGGGTGTAAGTAGTATTTTGGGGATTAGGTGATCAGTTGCTTAATGGGGAATGATTAGATCTTCACCGTTATGCATTATTTGATGCCCAAGGCTGGTGTTCTTTCTCTTCATTCGTCTGCCAACGAGGGACCTAATGGTGATGTCTCCCTCTTCTTTGGTCTTTCCGGTACTGGCAAGACTACCCTCAGTGCTGATCCCAAGCGTAACTTGATCGGTGATGATGAACACTGCTGGTCCAACGATGGTGTGTTCAACATCGAAGGTGGCTGTTATGCCAAGTGTATCGATCTCTCTGCTGAGAAGGAACCTGATATTTTCAACGCTATCCGCTTCGGCTCTATTTTGGAGAACGTTGTGTTGGATGAAGAAACTCGTGTTGTCGACTACTCCGACGATTTCTTGACTGAAAACACCCGCTGCGCTTACCCCATCTGTAAGTTATTTGAAATTAAATACGGAGGAAAAGGAAAAGAGAACTTATGAAGGCTGTAGACCACATCCCCAATGCTAAGATTCCCTGTGTTGGCGGCCATCCCAAGAACATTATCTTGTTGACTTGTGATGCCTTCGGTGTTATCCCCCCTGTGTCCAAGCTGACACCTGAACAGGCCATGTACCACTTCATTTCCGGTTACACGACTAAGGTGCCCGGTACTGAAGATGGCATTGTTGAGCCCCAGGCCACTTTCTCTGCTTGCTTCGGTGCTCCTTTCTTGGTCCTCCATCCTCAACGCTATGCTTCTATGCTCGCTGAGAAGATGTCTCAACACAAGGCTGACGCTTGGTTGATCAACACCGGCTGGGTCGGTGCTGGCGCTGCCAACGGTGGCAAGCGTTGTCCTCTCAAGTTCACTCGTGCTATCTTGGATGCTATCCACAGCGGTGAATTGGCAAAGGCTGAATTTGAGAACTACGACGTCTTCAACCTCCAGATCCCCAAGAAGGTTTCCAACGTTCCTGATGATCTGTTGAACCCTCGCAAGTTCTGGGAAGGTACCCCCGAGGAATTCAACAAGTCTCTTGCCAATGTTGCCACGATGTTCAAGGAGAACTTCAAGACCTACGAAGACCAGGCTGCTCCCGAAACCCTCGCTGCTGGTCCCAAGGTCTAAAGCCTCATTATCTCTTCATTCCTCCATTAGCATTAGCATACACAAAAAAAAATCATGTCAACGCTTTCGATCTTCCCTTAAATGATTCCCTTTTTGACCTGCCCTTTCAAACCACAATAGTCGCAAACCTGAATGTAATAAAAGAACTAGATTTTTTACATTGTCGAAAATTTATTTATTTGGTTCCATAGTGTTCTACTTCAAATTGAGACGGAACGTTAATGGACTTTGTAGGTCCATCCATCCTAAATTCGCGCTAATCGTGATCAGAAATACAGGATTTTGAATACCCATTTGCGTCATCTAAATACTACTTTGCGTTGGTACCAAATCGATCTTGCAGCGGGTAACCGAGGCCTTTTGCGCAGAGTCTCAGGTACCGTTACTTATACATCAAAGATGTATTGCGCTGGTCCATTGCAATAGGTTCCCCAACGAACCAATGGGAACGCGTAGAGTAACCGTGTTTAAAGGGACACATGAATCCTTTTTTTTTCTTTGGCTCCGTTTCCCACATGAAACGTCCCCGGTATGTACTGGGTTGATTATACACACGGAAACTCATGGATTTTGATCGATTGTTTAGACCATTGGTCGTTAAACCATGAAATTGGCCGCTCCATGAAGCCACGCATCTCTTCTCCCACCCCCACTAAAATGGTGCGAGGTGCGGCACCTGCAAAAGTGTGGGATTGCCCTTCGGGGGTAAGTAAAAATGACATCAAGTATTATTCCATTTACAAACCATGAACAAATTTTTATGCTGTGTATATAAATTTCGCGTCCATCGAGGGGCTGCGTTGATGTAAGTAGTGTATGAATTTGTTGCCAACTTATGTATTAACGAACGCATACTTGATTCTTTTTTTAGCGTAAAAGTGGCTCCTCATGGACGCAAAATTTATATAGATTAGCGTAAGCATTTGTTCAATAGATAGTATTAACATAATAAATCAGGATGAATGGATAAAAAAAGTTGGAAGTTAACATTCGATTTGTTTGCTACTTACAAGCACCATGAATTCCAGACGTTCCCCGTTATGTAGAGCAGTTAAAATTATGCGTGGCTGAATAAGCATTACTGGTCGTTGTCCTTGTTGAATCACAGCCGTAACTACCGTGTGAACGCTCATCGATTCGTCAGTAAACGCTTCCTAACCTGTCGCCCGTGCTTTGACATACCTATTTCAAAGGCTTATGCGCCTTATTAATACATGATGCGAGCAGTCATCGCTGTTGCCATAAATATTACACTTATTGAAAGCATTGCATATAATGTTTAATCATCCTGAATTCATGCTAAGGTTAGATAGCCTTCGCGCCTCTTCAATGTCTGTGTATTTTAGTTCACCAGATAGTTTGCCATACATTGGATTGATAACGGCAATCAACTTCTCAGATAATTGAAGATGAATACAATGTATGGAAAAAAAGCAATGATCGTTTCCTTTAAATACCTATCGCACCGGAACGTTTCCTGTGTCGGATAACGGAGCCAGTCTCGGAAAAGCAACATACCATGAAAAAGCACAGCGCGCGCAAATACAATGCATCAGATCAACGTAAAAAGGACTACTATCCCGTACAAAAGGTCATTTGGAGTGGAGGTCAAGTTGCCTTTAAAGTGACGCAAGATTGCAAGCGAAATCCTGTAAAATTCGTCTGAATCTGAAGTGGGAAAGCTATCGTTCCTTCTCCGCTTTTTTGCCATGCTTCGACCGCTGACGCGATCCATTGCTACTGTAAGCACCGCAGCGGCTTCAGCATCGGTAAAAAGAAAACGACCAACTCCCATCGTACTCCTCGAAACGCACGCGCCAAAAGAGTAAGCGATGGACCATACGCAAAGTCAAGTTTATCAACCATTTACTGCTCCATCTAGTTGGTCAACCACGTGGCAGCATCGGCTGAGTGACTTAGGATATGATTCCACAGCTATCCGTCTGGAAAATAGCACCCTGGATGAACATTATAAAGGTGAGCGAGAGCTAACAAGTTCACAAAAGAAAACGAGCCTTGTCCACTTTAGATCTTGCCGAAGCGACACAGGACTTCTCCTTTTTCCCGCCTCTTCTTATTGGTTATGGTAGCATTGCCTGGCGTATCTGTCAAAAATATGTTTCCAACAAGCCAGTATCAGCGCTGGTATTAGTTGAACACCAAGACACGCCCGCACCACCAGAAAACATGGCTTCCCACGAATTTGAACCTCATTTCCCGATTTTTATGGTGTCTGAACATTCCCCTCCTGCATTCCTCGATGGGTTTATTGATCATGAGAAAGGTCGGGATAATGAGGCATTAAATCAAGTAGTAGGTTGGATGGAAGACGTAGGCCTATAGCGTTGAAAGGGGAGACCATACAACACCTGCATTTGTCCGGAAGTGGATTTGTGGCTTTTTGCCCTTTTTAGCTTGTCATGGTTGCCACTTCCAAAGAACTACAATACAAAGTTTTACGTGCAGTTCTGCGCCAGTTTGGAAGTGCTCTGCCTTAGATTTACATGAGCTTTGTCTTGGGGAGTGGTTCTTTTTTCGTTAACGCGATGCTACGATTCTTTGCATTATTATTACATTTTCATGTCAGATTGATTGATATTCCTAGGAACGTAGGTGTCCTACCGGGAACTTTTAAGGATCATGCTGCTACACTCGGCGCAGGGCACCGTAGACATGCCCTAAGCGTCATTATTACTAGGGCACTTTAATTGACGTCAGGGCTAGAGCATCTGTTACAGCACACAGTACGGGATAGAGCCATAGCCGTGAGGAATTTGCTTTCTGATATCGATTATCAACCTGTGACACCTATGGTTCCCAGGGGCTCTAGAGATTGGTTTTGTTACTTAACAGAAAAGATGTTCCAGGTAACGGGATGTGTTGGGTAGCTAGGGGGAAGGGAATATTGAACTCTTTCGCCAACTTTTGTTCCGCTACAATGGACGTCCGGTATATATTTCGATTGACCCATATACAGGATTACTCATGCCCTTTAATGTGTCGCTTGGTCTGTATGTCCCTTACCTCGAACTCTCTCGGCTGCGTATGTAACTGTCATTCACCGCTTGAATGACTGCCACGCTCGGCATCGTTCATCTTCAACAGTAGATTACTAGAGAACGTGTCACTTCATGATCACTGTGATCGTTATCAATGAGATTGGCCGCGCCCAGGCGCCATGAAATAGTGCGTGATATGGCATCCTCGAATGTGTGGCACCATCCCTCGGAGTATGTAAGATGAGGTCCGAGTATCATTTCATTTACTAACCATGAATTCATGCTGCTCGAATAAAATCCGGCTATGGAAGGCCAGGTTCGTACAACTCCTTTTATCCTCTGAAAAGAAAGAGCTCATAAATTGATGAACTGTGGTCGACTTTTCCTTAATGTAAATCTATTCCCTTACGGAAAGCAATACTTCTTTAAAGTAGCGTAAAGATACAGTTCAGTCAACATGTACAAGGCATATACGAATATTATAAAACACAAAAACAGATTTTCATATTTGCCGGAAGAAGAGATGAGATTCGGATTCATATATTAAAGGGGAGTCACTGTCGTCGAGTCAGTCCTTCCATTCGAAAATCTAAGGGATCGATTTGTTTTATCAGCGCAAACAATATAGTATAATCATGGAGATGCTTCTGTCGTAACCGCAAGCTGAGAGTTTAACGACCTCAAAAATGTGAGATGTAGGGATATGTTCTTTTGAGATCGCGATATACACTTCATTTGGAGGAATCTGCCTCGGCTTAGACTTGTTTATGTTACAAGGATTAGGCTTACAATTAAAACAAACATTGGCCATTCTGTCATGTTCTGTAGCGTTTAATCTCACAGAATTTGAACGCTCATGCGTCTCTCATTAGTGTACACGGTGAGCAATTTCAGATTCTGGTAACTATGGTTGTTATGAAGAAACGCACAAAAGAAAGAATTGGCACTATTGACAGCTGAATTAAACAACGCATAGATATACAGCATCCCCGTACATATGTATTTCCATGCATATGCTTCCAAAACAAGACGTCCTGTTCCATCTCACAAGTCTTCTAAAAGCAGTTCGTTTGTGCACCTCGGGAAAATTGTTTCAAACGAGAGAAAAGGAGTTCCTCATAACGCGGAAATGGTGCATACGCGAAATACAAGTACATCTCGTCATCCTTGAAGGCGCAAAAACAACAATGAATTGCATCCTGTTACGAACATTACCGCAATCTCAAGTGTAGGGCACCCTCCGATCATCAAATTTAATCCGATGTAGCTGCGATGCTCGCCAGTTAGCTAAGTCATCTGCAGCTCATACCAGTGACTTGAGACACATGATAACATTGACCTGATTATGATCTTCTATAGGTGTCACGCTTGTAAATAGCATCTATGATACCTATTTTGGGACGTTCACGCAAATACAATATCCTCTCGTTTATGCGATCTGTTTAGACAATTGAAGCATATCAATGCTAGTGATAAACTCACCCAATTGCACCATCCTTCCATACCGGTGATCTCACAGCTGGTTCTCATGTTGTTAGTGCTCTCGAACATCGGTTAGCTGTCCTTTGATATTGGAAAAAGTTCTAAACATCTTTCGACCTAAAGTAGGCGTTGACCTTCGCATACATAACGCCAGCATGGTTGTCATGCAATTTGCAGTGCTGAAGGAATGCTACAACTTTTGCTGTACTGCACGTGCTGTCATCATTCACCTATTGACTGGTGAACATTGATTAACTGAAATCGGTGCTAGAGATAGGGTACCACTTTCAGCTTTACCAAAATCTGTAGTTATATCTCTAAAGTTCCTCGAAATGGTTCCATAATGACATGCAAGATGTAGACACGGAGTTTTTCCCTTGTGCAAGGGCAACGTGGAAACGTTCAATAACCTGTGACTTTGTACGGCGTATGTTTAGCAGTAAAAATCCCACCTACCTATATTGTACGTTGGTTACAAGCTCCTTTACATAGCCATGAGTCATCTCGAAGGGTACTGGGGGCCGATCACCAGTTCAGTGGATTGGTAAGAGTGCAGCTTTTCTTCAGAATGGCATATGAAATAACATGGACATTGCAAATCGTAGGTGTGAGGAGAATTATCGTCATTCTCATTACATTGCCGAGTTTTGGAACACTGTATCAGTATGTTTATCAATGTGGGAAAGAATAAGGAAGACAAATACAAAACAAACTACATAGAGTTTAGCAATGGTAACGTTAGGGATTATGGGCGTGTTGTTGCATCATCTATCTGTGGGCTGGCGCATATCGGTTGGCTACGTTCTTATTGTCATTGTGGGCATTGGAAGGTAATAAGAAAGATCACACAGCAACACCTGATGTACATATTATCGCAAGTGTCTTGTTTCATGCAACATTACAGTACGAGCACCAAATGTGGGATGAGGCATGTGGATCACAATGCATCATTTCTTGTTTCTTTTACTAATATACAGAGCGAAAAAAGGTACCTATGATTTGGACAGGTTGCTATTTGTTGTATGAACTACTGCACGAACATGGTTATGATCGGCAGCTGTATGCGATCGGGATTGCCTTTTATTGCGCATTGGCGACATATGTGACAAGTCAATACAAAGGACAAACACAATTCTTTTTGTTTCAAACTTCGTACGTTTATGTTTGACAACCCAAAATCGTCCTAATCAAAAAATAAGGTTTGGAATTGTCATGTGGAGCTGCTTTTGGCTTGTGTGGAGACTATACAAAGCGGTACAGTCTGAGCAAGTCATACGGTTATTCCACCAGGGTGCACTGTTCTTGGGATTAGCTATCGGCGTATGGCTGTTTGACTCTAACATGTGCTTCATCTACGATTATTTGCCAAATCCGCAGCTTCATGCATGGTAAGTAAAAGTAACTACTCATTGTCATCATGACACATTAAGGCTCATCATGTTTTAGGTGGCATGTTTTGGTAACACAATCGAATGCTACTCCATTTATAACTGAATCTCTTTCTCTTTTGTTACTTTTAATCTATCAGATGTGCGTGAGCCTTCACTACTTTTTCGTGGCTTGCGGTCATGAAGCATCGCGTTATAGAGGTGATCCTGCAAATATCGCTTATCTGGCTGGGATCGTGCCATATGTCACACTTGATGACGATAAACGTCATTCAGATTAAAAAGTAATTGGGTATCCCTGATTTTAGGTTTTTTTTTTCTGGGCAAATCATGCATGCCGCGATTTGAATTGACGTAAAACGATGCCACGCTATTTTCTTTTTGCCGATGATTTCTTCTTCTTTTCGAATAATTCATGACCACAATAGAGCTATCTATCTGCGTTCGATGATATCATGTTATTCCAAGAAAAGTAGTGACAATAAGCACTGGTCCGGACTCGCGCATAGCGCATAGGCAAAATCGACTAATTACCCGATATAGTGATTGCGGTTCAATGATTTCTGCGCTAAAGAAAGTTCACCTATCAACGCATAAATATAGACCGTTTTAACTTATTTTTTTCTTCTTCTCTTCCCTTTCTTCCTTTTCTCCAAACAATGGAAACTTACCGAGGCCATATCAAGACACCACAAGACGCCCTTCTGATATTGGAAGCGTGTAGAAGAGGTCAACTTCGACGTATCGACCGTCGCTTGTCAGCGAAAGAACGAGCACGGATCCAATCCGGCTCAGTGTTTGTGTTCGATGAACGAGAAGCTGGGATGCGACGATGGACAGATGGTCGGACGTGGTCGCCTAGCCGAGTGCTGGGAAGTTTTCTTACATACCGTGAATTGGAAACCAAACGACCGCGGCGCTTCCCTTTGCATTGCACCTATAAACCAGACGGCCTAATCAAGCAAAGCTTTTCTATTTGCACTGCCACAAACCAAAAAATTCATCTGATTGCGTATTACACCAAGACCGATGCCTTATCTAACCGTTTCCGACGACCTACAGCTGATCCTTCCCTGAATCATCTTATTATCCCCAAGGGTCTCTACCCAAAACTTAATCCTTTGGACGTTGGTGGAGGTCATATTGCCACTATCCAAACCATACAACCATGGTGGCAACAACAATACCATAACGATAACAAATCTCCATCACCGCCTCCTCATCTTCCACCATCACTTTCGTCTTCACCTGCTACTGCCGTATCAAATGACGATCTAATCGACTGGCCATCTCCAAAAGACATTGCTTGGGATCATTTACCCTGGTCCGAAGATAGGCGTCAGCTAAAAGCTATTCAAGAACAACTACGGATCTAATTCTTACTCATTTGTTTTCATTTTGCACGCTCGAACAAGCTTTATGCTTTTTTTTTTAAGAAACAAGGTTTTAAGGTTTATTCTTTTTCTCCACTAATTCATGTTGCACATTATCTCGTGCTTGTCATTCGCCGTCGGTCCTTGTTAATTTATATGTAATCCATCCCAATGCGTGCTGTTATTCTACGTTAAGCACTACACCTGACATGCAGTAGATCAAGGACTGACGTAAACCAATAAAAATCCCTTTAATCGCCCATAAATCTGTAAACCTTATTTCTCATGTTTCATTTCTCATTTTTCTGAGCAAATTATATTATTAGACAGTTTGGTTTAACATTTTCGTGTGTAATGTTCTTTTGCTTGAATATATGTCGCCCGTTTCTTTCTAGTTCCGTTTATCCTTTCCTTGTATCATTTTACGTCCCTGGTAATAACGACAGTACTAGAAAAATACTAGAAAAGGAAATGCGATTGGTATAGCCGATAGGCCATGTTATAATCATCTAGCTACATTTATATCCTTTTCATTACCAGCTTAACCTCCTTGCATTTCGCGGCAACACATTCCACTCCGCTTAGTCAACAAGAGCCATTCCGAAAATCCAACATAATGGAGGGTCAAATTGAACTGGACGTTTCTACGTTTCAAAGACAGTAACCCCTTTATAGTTCTTCATATCTTTCAATCATCATTATGCTTTACGCCGACAGACGGTATCTGTTCTATTTGACTAAGCTATATTGGGCTACATTTGCCGTACTCTTGCAGCTCTCCCCAATCAAAACTCGTTATAATATGGAAAATATCGGATGTCTTGCAAAGAACTACTGGTCATAGGAGACGTTATAAGGACACAGTGATGTGCCAGTTATATAGTATGAATAAAGTCTAACTACATGCCAAGAGACACGTGCCCCGTATATCAGCTCATATATCTTGGATCTGTAGCTATCGTACTGATCTCAGCCGGATGGGTAGCCAGTGTCACATCGTTAGTCTTTGACATGTAAATTGTAGTGTATTTGTGTTACTCTTTGTAAGCATTGGATAACAAGCTGCCGAGAGGCGGAAAAGGTCACGAGCTTACCATTGGTCAATGGTCAAAAAGGTGCAGCCCCAGACATATTACGATGCATCGAATAGAAGCTTTACCCTGTGGGAATAATAATTACCATTAGCGCCCTGGTTACACAGCCACATACAAAAGACTTTATGTTTATAGTAGTCTATAAAGAAAAAAAAAAGAAGGAAAGGGACATATATCTTGAAATATTTGATTATCGATTATCAATCACGGCACAGATTTGCATCGTAACTTCAGTTGAGATTAACTTAACAAGTATCGACGTTGTATGCTAGACTGAGCCTAGAGATCGCGCATATTGGAGGAAGCGCCATATTTGGACAGTGCTCTCTGCATAACGAGCTATCCTAGAAAAAGGCTAATCACGTCAAAGAGGAATGTACCAGTAACCTGGTACGCTTACGCGAAGCACAATACATTATTTGATCGCCGCATATTTGAAGCATGAATGAAATAGAGGCTTTCTCAGAAAGATTAGATAGGATCTGAGAATATGCATCACAAAACCACATCATCT
The DNA here is from genome assembly GCA_000697055.1 of Saksenaea vasiformis B4078. Taxonomy (NCBI): domain Eukaryota; kingdom Fungi; phylum Mucoromycota; class Mucoromycetes; order Mucorales; family Saksenaeaceae; genus Saksenaea; species Saksenaea vasiformis. The sequence goes on along the minus strand of JNDT01002297.1, from coordinate 119,427 downwards.
AGCTTGATGACTGATTCAGTAGTTGCTCAGTATCTAGATCTGTCAAGATCATTTGTGATAGCTACTGTGGCAACTCAGCCCAACCCCATAAGTAAGCACCGCTCTAAGGCACGTTTTACATAACCCCTAGATTATTCAATCGGTACTGCACAAGCGCTGGAAGGCGTACAGGGTTACGGAGTAATTCGACTAAAAGGGGAACGGATTAAGAAAATACATGGAAGCGTCGAAGAAGACACAAACGGAGAGCATTCGGACATAATGATTAAAAAGTCTCTGCAGCCATCTATAAAGTTCGGTTTAAGACGCAAACAGACGCTCCAAAGCAAAAGTCAAGATAGTATCCCATTCTGCCGGCTTTTGAAGTCTGAGAGCGGCTCTTCCACGTAGTGCACTTGAAACATATAGCTTTTTAAGGAAAAGTGTTGGAGTCAAAGTAGACGGAGACTGTTTTGAGTCCCTTAGGCTGGTCAGCATAACCAGTTTCAGTTTAACTAGTATGACATCTCTGTGTGAGATGCAAAGTCATTAGTGGAAATAACACCGTGTAGATTTCTGGGAAATAAACACACACTTGGCATTGAACCCACTTAAAAGGCGTGACGAGCGGCGAGCGGAAGATACAACTTTATCAGACATCCTGGTGATCGTCACATCTACATTAGCGTTCAGCAATCCTAGAACTGCGCAAGACTACCCTGAACGCAGGGGTGGCTTTGTCCATTCGAACAAGGTGAGCTACGGAAAAATGTAGAGCTTAGAGAAAGGATATGCAGAATGCCTACATTAAACAAATAAGGCTTATAAGGACCAAATCACACAAACAAAGCAAGTGTCTGCGGATGGGATAAGATAGCGGTGTATGACAGTGTCAATAAGTCTGTCAAGCATCGATAATGGTAGAAAGCTACTTTAGTTCTGCTAATCTTGCCACAAAGGTTCAGGAGTCTAACATCTAGTAGAACATCCTAGGATCTCTTCGTCTTGGCCGTATAGCTGTACCTGCATTATCACCTAGGAGAACCGAGGGTAAATCTAGTTCATCGTGATACTTGTATGAACACTTCGACTTTTTTGGTTCTTCCATTTTAGATTTTTGATTCGAACTTAGGTTATAAATGCCGCATAGAGAGTGCAGGTTAATCTTCTTAGAGCGATTCAAATGCTATATATCGTTAACATAAATCAAGCATCTGTGTCGTACTACGATCTAATGTGTCCTCAAAACAATCCCTCTACGCCAAATGTGCTACGTAAAAATAACAGCAATTGCATGTTACTGCCCCTCGTCTACTACGAAAACCAGGTACTACTGATGCCGTTACGGCGCGCTCTCTACAATGTTTTCATGTGTAAAGATGATATGCAAATGCGTAAACACACTAAAATGAAACTTACTGCGCTAGTTTCTAGCGCGTTGCAAATCGCACAGAATAAGCAATAGTGCACCAAACTTAGTTACTCCCCTATACAAGATGTTCGTGTAACTGTTGCAGAAGCCAATTATCCGTTCTAACATTATAGTACACACTAAAGATTTGTCACAAAGCGCGTAGTCGCTTCCCAAGAAAACTGCTGGCACAATACCTGGTACATCAATTTACCTAAAGTTCTTTCTTTTTTTTCGTTTTTCCTTAGAGAAGCATCATATTCCAACGAACCTCGATGATAGAAGCAGAGTAAAGGCAGAACTCTCGAATTCTTCATACACAAATGCCATTTCTTTTTTTTCGCAGAAAAACAGAAAAGAAAATGTAAAGTGGGGAAAGTGTGCCCAGGCTTTCCTTGGGAAGTATGCCAAACGTGACTATCTGCTTTGTGCCAAATCTTTTTGGGGTAACGCGTTGAAAAGAGGCGTACACATCTAAAACTTGGATAATCTTGAAGCATAAAATCCCGACGACCACTAATAATCAAAAGAAGCAGTATAGAGCATCTTCTTTGAGCAATACACGACTAAAAACATCTGATCTGTAGACAGATATGAAACGCCATGGACTAACCGAGAGACCCGGGTTTTCCATAAAATTACTTAAACTTGTGAATGGAATCTCCGATATACTTGGTTGGATCGAATGCTCTATTCCTTACTTCCACTGCTGTTTTGTAAACAAAAGAAAGGTAAGGCTTTGACGTTAATGACAAAACAAAAGGGAATCATGGTCCTCTCTCTCTCTCTCTCTCTCTCGAACTTTCTATACGGCTATAAGGCAAAGGGCAAATGGAATCATTGAAGGGAACGGCATGGTAACAGGGTGTATTCATCAGCGTCCATAAATGGTGTAGTTTTCTGAACATTGAGGTAGATTAGGTGCTGACGTTTTACGTCTGAAACCGAACAATTGCCTCGACTTGACCTTGGCTGGATCGTCGTAGACACCATGGCGGTAATGGTTTCGGTAGTAGTTCGAGTCTACAGGTCAGCTGGCCCGTCAAGCTTTCTCAACAAACAAGAATTTTGGGCCCCAATTTTTTCTTTGGGAGTTTTTCTCACCTTTAGCGTCATATTCAGGCAGAAATGGCCGCCGCTTCGTGTATTTTTCTAGTTTCCACATTTCGATTTGTGTTTTCAATTTATCTAAAAGGTGCGTCATGTTTCTTTCTGCTTGATAAAAAAAAAAGTCGTAAAGCAAAAGAGAAGAAGAACGTAACAGTGTTGGATACATGTCCCCTCATCCCATGGGGCTAGACTGTTTCGCTCTCCCAATTTGGTACCTCCGCGAATCAGATACCGGGAAAATTGTATAACTTCCTTCGAAGCAGACAACGATGGCACTGTATACCCTAACCAGTAGCTACAACAGTCCATCTTTGGAATGCAACGCTTAGGTTATATTAGTAAACCAGAGAACTGACATTAATATAACTATAATCTCTACGCTCACGAAGATTACCCTTTCAACAAATTGAACGATAGTTACAATAAACATTTTGATAAGATATACTTCTACAATAGAGACGTCTTCTCCACTGCTTGTTTTTGTCTTAGGTTACATAACATTTGTACACTTGTCCTCTGCAATGCATTTTAGTTCATAAGCTCGTGGTACCAACTAGAGCCAAATCATACGTCCCAGAGTCTTAACAATGTATTTCTTTGTGCATATCTCGAAAAGAAGATACTTTGTCACATTCCATATCAAGAACAAAGGCAGGCCACCGGAAACACTGTCATTTGCAAAATGCCTGATATTGGTTATGGTTCATTAGAGCAATTCTTCCCGCATTCTTCGCATATTTAAACGTGCTTCCACGTACTGGAACCCACATTATTTTAGGTCATTCCATCAAGTTTTATTGCTCTGATCATAAAACTAAAGGAATGCCTTTGTATGCCGCGTATCTTTGTCTGTCTATAAAGAAGAATGTAGAAAAATATAGCAAGCATGCTTTCGTGACAATTCAACGGTGTTAACAAGACTGAGGGACGAAACCATCTCGTAAACATATACGGACGTGTTGTTTAACAAAGAATTTCCAAATGAAGCTCATGCAAGCGCCATCCATCTTTAAGTCTACCGATGCTGTTGTCAAAGTCGTTCCGGAAATGAACATGTTAATTGTCAGCATGCAGGAGTTTATAAGCGTTTCTTCATCGTAAAAGAAGATGCGACTACTTTCTCAAGCATTACCCCTCAAACTATATATTCCAAAAATTCATCAGTAATCGAATCTTCTTCGTGAGAGAATGACAACGTGGAAATTAGCCCTCAAATCCTGATATCCAACCTGACGCAGCGTTGTTAGACTGGCGTTCCTACGGTAGCAGTTAGCATCTACGACGTCAAATGTCAACAAAGTTCGTTTTGGAACATCATAATCAAACGGACGGCTCTAATGCTGTGTATAGTGCTTGCGGCCACAAAGGGTTATGAAGCAAACATTCAGTGTGAAATGATGTAACAATCAATAAAACTGATGCTCCGAGCACAAGAACCACATGAAAAATTTGTGACGCGTAACTTTATAATGCCATCATTTGCAGACAGGTAGCGTATAACATGATCGACAAGCGACACGCGAAGAATTGGTGTCATCGGCGGCATTTCCTTGTTCGCGGGTTTGAACCAGCTCACCTATTGATTTGTGTAACTAACGGCGGTCCAAAGAAGCTCAGCGGAGAAAGAATTAGAGTTTCTATTCGGCTAGCAGGAGAGTTGTCCGAAAACAGAAAGTAGCTGAATTCAACAAGAAGTAGCATGAACGCTAGTCCGATTTTCAGCAAACTGCAGCTGTTGATTGTTCTTTTTTCCCTTTTGGGTTTCTGTAGTCTCCGGAGGACGCCTTGCGAAATTCCTGGAGGTGGCACTGAAAGAAGGAAGGCGTCCAATCATTTACCAGATTTCCTTCTGACTGAGGTTGAGTGCACAAGAGCTAGAGGTTAGATTGGCTTACCTCGTTGAACAATGTCCGCCCTGCTTATTCTCTCATACTTGTTAACCTCATGTAATCGTTTTGATGCAAGATGATATCTGTCTAATAAGCAAATGAATAAGATGTGATGTGGAGAGGGCCATCTGCTTAGTGTATTACCCCTACTCTATCTTATCACACAATAGGCGATTTGAAAATCCGAACCGAGGAAAAAGGGTGTGCCTGTTCTTTTTTCCTTTCTCTCCACCTTTTCTCCAGTGTTTCCTTCTTCATGACGACCCCATCGCCCAACAAGAATCGGGACACTGCTGTTGGCTTTGCCATTGGTGGACTGGCTGCCTGCGGTGCTGTTACATTCACAAATCCGTGGGAGGTAAAGAGATTGATCCAGTTTTTTTCTTAAGCGATGCTAATGACCAATACCAGGTGGTCAAAACGAGGCTACAGTTACAAGGAGAACTTGTTCGAGCAGGATCATTGTCAGAAGCAGCACGTCCATATCACAATAGCTTCCAAGCACTGAAAGTCGTTTTCGAACATGAGGGAATTCGAGGGATCCAGCGTGGGTTGGGTGTAGCATACGTCTACCAGGTCTGTTTGAACGGTAGTCGACTTGGGCTTTATGAGCCAGTGCGAGCCAGTGTTGTGAACGGTCTTGGTTTACAATCTGAGCATTCACTTTTCGCAGCAAGCGTATTCTCAGGTGCCTTCGCTGGTGTGATTGGGGCTGTGCTAGGTTCGCCGTTGTACTTGATCAAAACCAGAAGACAATCCTATTCACCTGTCTTCAAACAGATTGGTCATCAGCATGAAATGGGATCATCCCTGAGTGCACTCGTGACGATCTGGAAAAAGGAAGGGTTCAGAGGGCTTTATCGTGGTGCTGACGCAGCCATGGCCCGCGCGGGCGTCGGCTCGGCTGTGCAGATGCCAACATATATGATTGGAAAAGATGTGCTGATCCAACGTTTTGGATGCCCGGATACTATTGGAACGCACTTCGGAACTTCCATGTTCACGGGTGTTTTGGTGTGTTTAGCAATGAACCCATTTGACGTTGTGTCTACACGTATGTATAATCAAGGTGTCGATCCCATTACGGGGCAAGGTTTACTGTACAAGAATCCTGTCGACTGCTTTTTCAAAATGATCCGAACTGAAGGTGTCAGAGGACTGTATAAAGGCTTCTTAGCCCACTTTTTACGTATAGGGTAAGGAAAGCTTCACCAGTCTTCTGACAAATCTGATGTACTTAATTTCTGACTAGGCCACATACCACACTCATGTTCGTCTTTTTGGAGCAGCTGAAAGGACTGTACAACGAGCATTTTAACTAGACCATAGACATCATCGCTTTGATAGTGATTATTCTTTGTATTACTGCTTATCGAATAGCAATTTGCGCTGTTCTAAATAAATCCTGTATCCATGAAGAAATCAACTCTGCGCTGAGAGAAAACAAAATATATACAATGAAGATTTGCCTGTGCACAATGATGTTAGTATGCGATGAGTCTTGGAAAGAATATATCAGTTACAAAGAGAAAAAGAAAAAGGAAAAAATGTGGGAGGTCTACAGCACGAAAGTTCACATCGGTCAACTCAATATATTAATTCTACACTTAGCCCACATTAGCGAATTACTGCAGCAACCCCTATCGAAGAGATAAGCAAGAAAGTATCAGCAAATGTAACTAATGTCATTCAAGTATAGAATTCCGGTGTACTCTTGAATTCACGCATTGTTAAAGGGTGATTTTAAAGGACAAAATTCTTGTTATCAAGAAAGATCAACGTTTCTTGGCGTCGATCACTTCCTGAAACCATATTTTTGCTATTAGACAAAGAAGTCTGTCACCGATACGGTCGAGAAAATCTTGTATAAGGTACGCACAAACATTATTTTACTTGCAATGCAAGGCCCCTAATCAGACTGCATTGTGTTTTAGTTTGAGATCACACAGCCGAAATTGGGTCGATGCAAATCCACGCTCGTTAAACATGTCAAAAAGTATGAGAAAGTATCAACGTAACAGATAAGTTTATTACCTTTTGTTCGTCGAGTAAGAACCAAAAGAATTTATACGTTTCCCGTACAGCATTCTGACGACTTGCAACCCATCTTGTCCAAGTATTGTTTGCTACATATAACATCTGATTAAGTAAGGATTAATTAAAGAGATGATATTCCTGCTCTATCTGTTGATTCACGCTCCCACAATACATCAGCGGCGTTTGAAAGTGAACGACGTGAACACACGCACCAACCTGACACAACAGGAATACGCGTTTCATTTCTCATGTCCATTCCGTCAGAAGCACCCTACGATGACTTTGACTTTGACTTTAGTGACGATTGGAGAATCAACGAGGATAATTCTCCCCGGATTCAAGGAGGAACTGCCTCACGAAGCCAACAGGATTCCGATGAAGATGCTGATGCGCCAGAACAAATGCCTGACGATCATTGGGTACTGCCTCCCAATTGCACACTGAAGGAGCTTCTGGGGCCAGAAAGAAACAGAATGCAGGCTATAAGAGTGAAATATAACGCCTATTGTGTGTATAATCGTCAAAAACATCAGATTGACATTTGGGGTGAAAGAACGGCGATAGACAACACGAAAGCCGCTCTGGAGGTGATTGCTAAAAAATTGCAGAAAAACAAGGAGGCTCCGCGCAAGACAAAAAAGTGGGAGAGACCAGAACGCGAGCTCACTGAAAAAGAGAAACGACGCCAAGAACGACGCATGGCAAGAGCGATGGAGGAGAAGAGCTATCTATTACCTCCTACTACGCCACAGCCGTATATCAATATATTCGCACTTCCAGATCAGAAGATTGCCTTGCTGAAAATCCAAGGTGAAAAAGAGTCCTTCTTGAATAGCCTTCGCACCGACTGCAAATGTTATATGTGGTACGAGCAGCAACTAAACGCCTTCAAGATTACTGGTCAGGTCGAAGAGAACGTTGACAAGGCGACACAGCGACTTCGCAACTGGTATCTAAGGTGCTGCCGCAAACCTACAGGAGCGAGCTTGAGATTGCTAAGTCAGCCTACCAAGGAGCTGCTTGTCAAATTCCGCAAGCTCCCAAACGGCTTTGTAACGTACAAGTACTACGACAAGGAAAAAGAAGATTTCATGCTGGAGAAACACAGGTTACTCGAACCTATCAGCACCGGTGTCCCTTTAAAACTTGAAAACGCGAATCGTAATCTCATTGATTTGGAGGGTGACGAGGACGATGTGGGCCAGAGCGCGCAGCAGGCAGAACAGGCGTTATCTGAGAGGACTCGCACACTCAACCTACGTAACGAGCAGGCAATGACAAAGGCTTTGGCTGATGGTCTAGAAAGTCTGCGTCTATTCGACTGGGAAATACGTATGAAAATCCGATTCGGTCAAATTTGTCTCGTTGACTACCCAAAGAAAGACAAGATGTTCACAATCGACGATTTAGCGGACAAATATTTTCCGCGACCTAAGTTTTTGTCCGTGCTAGCTCCTTGTATTGCCACTGAAAGGAACCAGATAGAACCTTTGTTTGAATTCTTGTCGCATAACGGCGTCGAGTATTCTGATTCACCACGCACCTCCTTCACCATTGATGCGCTCCAGTATCCAACCTTAGCTCCAGTCTACTCTGGTCGCCATGATGGGCCTCCGCCATCGAGAGGTCAGCCGTGGGAAACGGTACTAATGGCGAAATTCAATAGTGATGGGCGTGTTGGCTTGTGGAACTGCATGACGGAGTGCGCTGATCTTGTTACGGTCAACTGTGCGGAATTGCAATGCGAATACTCTTGGGAAACCAAGCTTCAATATGCTCGACGTTTACCGTCGGAAACCGAGACCCCGCATGGACAGTTTGTTCGGGATCTCTCCCTCAATCCAGAAGGCCGACTGGTGTTAGTTAACGTAGACGATTACCAACCTAAACTTGTTACGCAAAAGACAAAGTGGGTTTACGAATGGGGCGAGTACGTTATTGAAGTCGGACGTGACGAGATATGGAACCTGGCGGATATCAAACAAAACGACAAATCGCTACCGATCGATTTAGGTGCTAACAATCCTGATCGTGTGCTTTACAAGGTGTCTATGTACCGTGAAGCATGGCAGGATCGATTTGCAGATAACCTATGTCTGGGGATCGGTGAGGCACCTCGATGGACACCAGAGGATTTCTTAGCAAAGCCTGATGAAAATATCCACACACTGATGGAAGATGCTCGGAAATTTGCCGACGTTCTACATAAGGAATTACCTGTTTACTGGAGCGGTAGTGGATCTCTTGTATAAAATAACACATTTATCCGTCAAGCTGACGCTTTCACGTATTTTTTTTTGATGTGTTTAAGGAGAGTGGATTTGCACAGGCTCAACTTTGGTTGAGCGCTCTTAATCCGGAAGAAAAAATGTGTCTGATCGAGTAATGTTGCGTTGACAAAAGAAAACGTTATACCTGTGCATACCTCGTGTCGTGTTCCTATCATATATCGATGGCAGAGTTATCGACACCAAACTATGCTTTCAGGATGTAATGTGTGCGCATTCTAGGATACACTTCGATACACTTCGATTATACTCTCGAATGACACTGCCTACCCAAGGCAGTGCGGGAGATTGGGGATTCATGTCGCAGATTGTTACTTTATAAACGACCCAGTAAACGTCGCCTTGTTTTGTTTGCGATTTGTTTGCGCTTTGTTTGCTTTAACTTGCTTACCGTTTATTGAATAGAAATCCACGCTACTCTAAATGAATTCCGCGTCCATGAAGGAATCAAGTTTGCATTGAGAGAAAATAAACTATGCGTGGTCAGTATATCGTTTATGAGAAGAAATAAAAACTTACTTACCTGAAACTCGATTCCCCATAGGCGCAAAATTTGTCAAAGTAGCATAAAAAATCATTCATGGTAAGCACACATGCGATGATACCTTGTTATCTCGCTTACTAAGATGTAGTCCCAGCGCGTGGGAGGGATACGGAAACGAAAGCACACCTCAACCAACTCGAACGATCAATTACACAGTTAATCCATATGAATGGACTACTGCATCAGCACTTACCGAAGAAATGGAGCAAAAATAGAATAATCGAAAGGTAGAAAAAAGAGGAAGGTATGGTAACATTTGCTGGACTGCTTATAAAGGAACCATCTGAGACATCGTTGAATCCTTCTCATGTTGCCTATCCAAGACTGTGCCGTTCATGTACAGAATCGCAGTGTATTCTTTGAGTTCACGCACGATTAAAGCTGAATTGACATGATATGAAGTACGATCAAATATGCTTTCTATTTTGTGAATGCAAGGTTTCCCAATCAGACACGTGTTTCCATTAGGATTAAGAGCGCCTAACTAAGGATGAGTCCGCGCAAATCCGCTCTCGTTAAAATCGTCGAACAGATATGAGAAAGCACCGGTGCGACGGGTAAATCCAGTGCTTTCTTCGCTACTGCCCTGCAGTAATCCATTCATATGTACTAAATGCACGATTAATGGTTCAAGTTGGTTCAAGTGGGCTTTTGTTCTGTAGCTCTCCTACTCTCACTTCCTTTTCTTTTTCTCTTTGTAACTGATACAGTCCTTCCAATGCTCATCACATACGGACTTCATTGTGCACCGGCAAGTCACCATTATTTATCTTCTTTCCTGATTTATTTTTGTTTCCTTCCTTTTCACCGTTTTGTATGTGCTGCAGGTCTCCCAGTGACCGACACAACCAACTACTTTCCGTACATGCGTTTCTTTCTTTCCCTTTTCGCTCCACGGGAGCACTAAGGCCTCCTAACCCAGCGCGTAGGCACTAGATGGGGACAACGGTCTTAAGCGCTTATCTTTGTGTTAAAAAGCAGTTTTCCATACTGACAAATTTTTTCCATCTGTAGCAAGGACCTGACGGGACAAGACGGGGTGAGACGGGACACTCCTTCATCTTGAGTTCGAACGGACACTTAGCTCAGCACGCTTCTTTGACTCGAGGGACGACGATATCGGTCGGAACGGGACAGGTTTCGGGACAATATAGGAAGTCTTAACTAATGTAGCATCGGAACAATTATTGCAACGAGTATTTTATGTTATCTTACTGGGAATCGAGCTTCACACATAAGTAAATTATACTTATAGATGATGTACTCACAAGACGTAATTTATTTTCTGCCAGCGCAAACTTGATTTCTTCATAGACACAGAAGTTATTTGGTAATAGCATATATTAACATCCAGTGAACGGTTACAGCGCATAACCGGAAGCTGATTCGTGTCGATCTTGAGCCCAGCGCATGGCAACTTCCCTGAAACCGGTTTATTATTTTAGCCGTGCCTCAACAATATAAAAAGCTCTACATCGACCTGCTGTTTTCCTTTAGTATCAATTTGAACAGGATGGCACCTCTTGAAGTTATTGGAGCAGGCTTTGGCCGTACTGGCACACACAGTCTGTGCGTTGCATTAGACATGCTTGGGTAAGTAGACAGTAAACGAGTGAATCCCGAGGTTAAAAGTCAAAGTAAACTAATTGCATGGTACGCAGGTACAAGGCTCATCACATGGTTACTTTTATACTTGATCATCAGAAAGACCCCTTATTCTCCAAGCGAGCATATGAACACCCGGAGGAAGAACATGATTGGGGCGAGGCCTATGAGGGCTATACTGCTGCAGTCGATTGGCCGACCGTGTCTTTTCTGGAGCCATTAATGGAGAAATATCCTGATGCTAAGGTGATTCTGACGACTCGCGATCCTGACAGCTGGTACCGTTCAGTAAAGGACAGCATCTACCCGGCTAGCCAAACAAAATTTTCTTTTCACCCAAAATCAACCGATCTTCATGAAATGGTCAACACTGTAGTCCTGGATGGCGCATTTGGAAATCCTGCACTGATTGAAGACGAAGAAGCAATCAAAAGGAAATTTGTAGAGCATAATGAATGGGTTCGTCGCACCGTACCACCCGAACGGTTGATCGAGCTAGATCTTGGTGAGGATTGGGACAGATTATGCAAATTCCTGGGTAAAGATGTTCCTAGCGAACCTTATCCAAATACAAACAGCACCGCAGAGTTCCAGGACCACGTCAGAATTAAGGGAACGGTGGCGGCGGAACCATAGTTACAAATTTCGACATATGAATAAGTTCGCTCTGAGATATTTTACACCTCATATAACGTCTTTTTGCGTCAAATCATCGTGTGTAACCGCAAGATACTTGAAGGAATAAGTGTTTGCGTCAACTAGATCCCCTTTATCTTCACGCCGAATGGATTTAACGCCGGAAGTGATGCGTATTTACGCTGAGATGGTTCATTTTGCGTTAATCCAAAGAATAATTCGCTCCTGGGTAACTAGAGTCTTGCATTAAGTCGCTTCAGTGGTGGATTTCTCGGTAGCCCATTGGAAGCAGTAAAAATGTCTCATGATAACGACAAAACAACCCAAAATGATCCCTATTTGAAGGGACTCATGAATTTCCTTTTTCTTTGGCTCTGTCTTCTTCAAAAAAGAGAAACCTCCCGGTAAGGATTTCAATTCTTCATCACGTACACAGAATCATTCATTTCTTTTTATCTATCGTTCAGCCTGCATGGCCCTTGTCTCGAACCGTCTCGGCTGTGGTGTAGCTCCTTATTCACCACCAGGTAAATAACTACAGTTGTCTGCCTTAGTGTCACTTATGTTCCACAAGAAGACCTCGCCGTCGCAGCCAGATCCCCTCTCATGCTGGCCCCACCGGATCTAGGTGCGGACTTGGCTCAGGTCTTTTGGCCTGATCACCCTTCGGGGTAAGTAAAAAGACATCAAAGCGTCTCCAATTTACTAAAACGTGAACGATTTTTTTTATCCTGCTCCAATAAATTTTGCGTCCATCGTGGACAAAGTTATGATATAGGTAGATGTATGATTTTGCTGCCAATTCATTAACTAATGACCGTATATTTTGTTTTTCTTAGCGCAAAGTTGATTTCTTCATAGACACAGAGGTTATTTAGGAATAGCGTATATTAATGTTCAAATGAACAGTAAAGCGTAGCGCGGTCAATCGGAAGCTGATTTGTGTCGGCTGGATTTTGAGCCGTTGGCCGTCCAGCGCATGACGGCTTTCCTGAGATCCGAACCATTATTTTAGCCGTGCCTCAAACAATATAAAAAAGCTCGACATTGACCTGCTGTTTTTCTTTAGTATCAAATTAAACGGAATGGCACCTCTTGAAGTTATTGGAGCAGGCTTTGGCCGTACTGGCACACACAGTCTGCGCGTTGCATTAGACATGCTTGGGTAAATAGACAGTAAACGAGTGAATCCCGAGGTTAAAGGCCAAAGTGAACTAATTGCATGATATGCAGGTACAAGACTCATCACATGGTTACTTTTACACTTGATCATGAGAAGGATCCTTTATTCTTCAAGCGAGCGTATGAACACCCGGAGGAAGAACATGATTGGGACGAGGCCTATGAGGGCTATACTGCTGCAGTCGATTGGCCGACCGTGTCTTTTCTGGAGCCATTAATGAAGAAATATCCTGATGCTAAGGTGATTCTGACGACTCGCGATCCTGACAGCTGGTACCGTTCAGTAAAGAACAGCATCTACCCGGCTAGCCAAACAAAATTTTCTTTTCACCCAAAATCAACCGATCTTCATGAAATGGTCAACACTGTAGTCCTGGATGGCGCATTTGGAAATCCTGCACTGATTGAGGACGAAGAAGCAATCAAAAGGAAATTTGTAGAGCATAATGAATGGGTTCGTCGCACCGTACCACCCGAACGGTTGATCGAGCTAGATCTTGGTGAGGGTTGGGACAGATTATGCAAATTCCTGGGTAAAGATGTTCCTAGCGAACCCTATCCAAATACAAACAGCACCGCAGAGTTCCAGGAACGCTTAAAAAAACTAACGGGAACGGCGGCAGTGGAAGCATAGTTGCAGTTTTTGACATATGAATAAACTTGCTCTGAGATAGTAGTTTATACCTCATATAACGTCTTCTTGCGTCAGACCATCGTGTGTAACCGCAACACAATTTAACGCAACAACAATGATCGCCGTATGAAAATAGTACCTCTTAAATTGTGCAGGACTATTTGTTTATCGATAGCTCGTTATTAGTACAATCCGCTATTCTCATGCCGAAAGCGCCCTCTGCATCGTACATATCCCGCAAGACAGTTGTACAATAAAAAGCCCTGTGCTTGTAACATTTTGGTCAATGTGCGTGGTGCTACGGCACATACAATAGATGAGCCAGCCTCGTTCAGTGAGACAACAATAGTACCATTGCATGCAAAGGATGAAGATACCGTCTATATAATGCTATACTTTCTTCGATAGTTCATTTTGTTGTACGTTCTATGACGTGTGTATGCCACTATGCCCTTTATATGGACACTTGCTGATAATTCAGCTTTCTCTTTCCTTCCCTTCCACCATAAGAGACCACCTGGTTTAGTCTCAAAAAGATTCCGACGCCCATACAGCATAAGTAGATCGTCACCGGTGAATAGATTTCATCCGTCGTACGACTTTGTCGTATGCATCCAATTTGGTTTACTTCTCCCAATGTATCATATTGGCAAATTACCTCATCTTTCTAGCTGAAAGGTAAGGACGCTTAGTTAAAGGATGCCGAAACCCGAGCAAAAAAAAAAAAAACGGTTCCACCGTATTGGTGCAAGGTGTTCCTGTTTCATCTTTCACCCAATGCCACGAAACAAAATGGATTAATTGGGAATGTGGTACAAGAGGGTGGCTTTTTTTTTCTCGGCTGGGAAAGGGAAGCAGCGCCACACACATCTTTCATACCCCTTGTTGACATGTCCCTCACATTGATCGTTGCCAACAAGGCTACACCTGTTAGCTATGGTAAAACAGCAAGCGCCCTGGTTGTATTTCATTGTCTATAACGATTTTTCTCAGGTATTCTTGCTGTTGCTGCTCGAGTGAATGCCGTCAAGCCTGGGGCTATTACGGTTGAACATCGTGATTCCAAAAATCTTGAAGCGGAAGGTGCCAACAACGCCGTTATCACCTACAACGGGTAGGATTTACGAAGCACGAATAATAATGACGCTCATGCCTGCGTCATATTTTAGAGAGAAATACGACACTGCCAACGCCCTTGCTAGACTGCTGGGCAGACTTTACCCTGAAGCTGGACTTTATGATCCAAAAGACCCTATCAGCTCGACTTTGGTAAACAAATAATCTTATACATCTTGTGTATCACTCAAAAACATCTTCTTTAGGTTGATCAATGGCTTGATTTTGCTGAAACAAAGTTGGGAACCTCTGATTTCAAGGGACTGGACGTTGCTTTCAAGGAACTCAACAAGTACCTGACTCTCCGCTCATACCTTGTTGGATATGATGTTTCGCTTGCTGATCTTGCTGTGTGGGGCGCTTTGAAGGGTTCGCCTGTGTTTGCTCGCACCCTGAAGACGAAGAAGGAAAGTCTTGGTGTGTACCTCGTTCGTTGGTACGAGTATATCTCCAGCTTGAGCATTGCACAGACCGCTGTCAAAAGCGTTTTGCAGAAGGAGAAGAACGCCAAGGTAACAGAAGAATCTCGGAGGTGGATAGGGAATATTAATTTCTGTTCTGTAGGCCAAGGTGGCGGATCAGGGCAAGTTCGAAATCGGCTTGACCGAAGCTGAGATGGGCAAGGTTGTGACCCGTTTCCCTCCTGAGCCTAGTGGTTATCTTCACATCGGTCACGCCAAGGCTGCTCTTCTTAACCAGTATTTCGCTCAAACCTACAAGGGCAAGTTGATCATCCGTTTCGACGACACCAACCCTAGCAAAGAAAAGACTGAGTTCGAGGAATCCATCAAGGAGGATTTGGCTCTGATTGGTGTTGATTCTTCCATTGTGTCTCACACCTCCGACTACTTTGATCAGATGTATGAGCTGGCCCTCAAGATGATCAACCAGGGTAAGGCATACGTCGACGACACCGATCAAGAAAACATGCGCAAGGAGCGCATGGCTGGCTTGGCTTCAAAGTGCCGTGACTTGTCTATCGAGGAGAATTTGCGCCGTTTCGAAGAAATGAAGAATGGCACTGAATTCGTAAGGAGATATTGAAGAAATTGGTTGGGTTTCTTACGTTATGCCTTTAGGGCCAAACTTGCTGTCTGCGCGCTAAGATCAGTTACAACGATCCTAACGGCACTCTTCGTGATCCTGTTATCTATCGATGCAACCTGACACCTCATCATTTCACTGGCGAAAAGTGGAAGATCTATCCTACCTACGATTTTGCTTGCCCTATTGTTGACAGTTTGGAGGGTGT
The DNA here is from genome assembly GCA_000697055.1 of Saksenaea vasiformis B4078. NCBI lineage: Eukaryota > Fungi > Mucoromycota > Mucoromycetes > Mucorales > Saksenaeaceae > Saksenaea > Saksenaea vasiformis. Next base: position 103,744 of record JNDT01002297.1, on the reverse strand, counting down.
GACTCACGCATTGAGAACCAACGAATATCGCGATCGTAACCCCCAGTACTACTGGATGCTTGAGACCCTTGGTCTCCGCAAGGTGATCGTTTGGGACTTCAGCAGAATTAACTTCGTCTACACCTTGCTGTCCAAGAGAAAGCTTACATGGTTTGTCGACCAAGGCCATGTTGGCGGATGGGACGATCCCCGTTTCCCCACTGTGCGTGGTATTCGTCGCCGTGGTATGACTATTGAGGCCCTCAAGCAGTATATCCTCATGCAAGGCGCTTCCCAAAACACTCTTCTTCTTGAATGGGACAAGCTTTGGGCTCTGAACCGCAAGGTGATCGACCCAGTTGCTCCTCGTCATACAGCCGTGATTAAGGAGAAGATGGTGCAGTGTACCATCCAGGGTGCACCCGCTACTGCCGAAGTGAAGGAACTTCCTAAGCACAAGAAGAATGCTGATATTGGCATGAAGAAGACCACTTACTTCCACAAGATCGTCCTTGATCACGAAGATGCTGCTTCGTTGGAGGTTGGCGAAGAGGTAAGCGGTGAAAAAGTAACAAAAGATAAGTGTTTCTGATCCATTGTTTAGATTACTCTTATGGACTGGGGTAACGCTATTGTGCGTGATGTCCAGAAGAACGCTGACGGTGAGGTTGCTGCTGTCAACTTTGATCTCCACTTGGAGGGTGACTTCAAGAAGACCAAGAAGAAGATTTCGTGGTTGGCTTACAACGACAATGTCGCTGACGCTGTCTTGGTGGATTATGACTACCTGATCACCAAGAAGAAGGTGGAGGAAGGCGACAGCGTCGAGGATCTTGTGACACCCGTCAGCGAGTTCAAGACGGCAGCTGTTGCTGATGCTAACATCCGCGATCTCAAGCAGGGAGATATTATCCAGTTCGAGCGTAAAGGTTATTACATTTTGGATGCAGTAGCCAACGAGAAATCACCTGCTGTGTTTATCCACATTCCCGATGGTAAAGTTGCCTCGACCGTCTCCAAGGCTGACGAGAAGAAGCCAGAGGCCAACAAGGCTAAGAAAAACTAGAACCATCATATACATATCAGAAACTACGTTGATATAGTTTGTAGAAATAAAGAAAATAGCGAGATTTGGTTAGTTGGACAGCCATTTTATTGTATTTTCTACATAGATGATGAAAGAATGTAATAGGAAGGAAAGGAAGTAGCAGCTCGTGGAGTAAAAAAAAAAAAAAAAAAGAAGAAGAAGGAAGGGGGAGAAGATCCTTTTGATATGGCACCGTCGTTTTCTTTCATAAATTTTTGCTGCAATTAATGGTGATCATGTATATATATATATATATATATAAACCGTAAATCATGCAAGGTATGAGATGCGCGTTATTCATGCGCTACATCATTTTGGGGTGTGGGGTGCGCCATAGGCATGCGCGTTCAGCGTCAGATCGACAACGATGTCACCTACATGGGTAACTTCCATAGTATCAAGTGCGTTTTGGATATCATCCATCGATTGATAAAGCCAGTCTAGATCGATGCCCTCGTTGGGTTCTGCTTGAAGAAGGATTTCGATAGGAGCAAGATTGTTGTGCAACGCATCTTTGGCCGCAGATTTTACAGCCAACTGATCCAGTAGTTCTCTGTACTTTTCTACGCGTTCTTGAATATCTTGTATCTGTAAGGGATCCGCTGTTGTGCTCGAGATATCAATCAGATTACTACAGAAACGCTTATGACATCAGTCTCTGTGTATTTCCACCCATAGAGATTTTATGAAACATACTTGGTTGTCCGCTCGAGGACATCATTCCAGAAGTCTTGTTCCATCTTTACATCGATCGTGCCGTATGATTGACAATTCATTCTGCTAAAATCATTTATCAACTGAATCTATAAGTAAATATAATGCATGACATTGTGGCAGGCTTCATTACCTATCCTCATGTGTTAACTCATGCCGAAGCAAGGGCGAAGAGAGATCATCCTAGAGAGGATAGTGAGTATACAAGGGAAACTTTTAGTACAAACAGGTTTTTACCTGCTCATGATTTTCTTTGCTTCCGCAGCAACCCATGGTGAACCGTAATTAACGAATGAAAAAGATGAAACTCGAACAAGTGAAAATGGTTATCGGAGGCAAACACAGCGGTGTATGAAAAAGTCAAGCGGTTTGTAAAAAAGAAAGTGAGGATTCCCAGTCAGGACATTTTTCAGGGCGCCGGGATCAGATGAACTGTCAAATATGATGGTAAGTTAGCTCTGGTGAAGTAACACTGCCAGATCACGAATGACCTGCAACTCAGTTTGCAAATACTCACAATACGATATTGTCAAGTGCATCAGAATTATAAGGCTAATACGAAGAAACTGTTTCAACAGATGTCTGAGTGTATAACATGGACCAAGACCCAGTGAATATCTGACAAGTGAAATTATTTGACCAGTTTGTTTCAGTCAGGAAGGATAGCACATACATGTACTATCATCAATAGCGTGTCATACGTTGCATGAGCCTTGAAAAGACATGTTACACTTTGAGTGCCATGTTCTCTAGCTACGATCCAGGACCTCTGTAGGTGCATTTCCCATAGACCTAATAGCTGACAGTGAGAAGCAGTGCACCTTTTTTCTGCCAGATGAACCTGCATATTCAACGCGATTTTCTGTTTTCTATGACTTGGTAGCTTTCTTGACTTTCTTCCGTCATAGTTACTATTTCGATTCTCTGCCGTCTTTCGTGTCGTATTGCAGAACAGCGGTCCTACCATTCTGTTGATGTGATAAATGGCACCACGTATTGCATGATCCGGAGCGAATTGCAGTTATTGGGATACCCGCTGTGCATAATTGTGATACGTTAAATAAAGCAGTTTCCTCATGCCATTTTCGATATTTATGATCAGGCGATTGTGACCCTCTACGTAGAATCTAAAAAAGGATAGCACTTACTGTAGCTCTGTCAGATGCACAACATTTACTTTTTATTTGTTTCGTACCGAATCCATTCCAGAAATCACCGAAATGCTGCTAAATGGCTGCACCGCGCTATTAAAGTGTTCAGTCCCTGATCAATTATGTAGCTATCCATTGTCGCCTTGCTCTTTGGCTAGGTAACATGGCGTGTAATGTACTTGTTGGTTTATTCAAAAGACGTATTCATGTCATCATTGGAAGTTTACTGTTACTATTGTTATTTTCCATACAAGGTAAAAAGAAGGTGCATATGAGCATAGCGTGACTAATCAACCCAGGCCTCCGTTAGCAAACTTCCTATATGATAGCAACTTGATGCTCGCATGGCTTGCCCTTATGGGATTCAACTGTCTGACATGGTTTGGCCCAGCTACGGAAGAAATGTGGGGAATAGCTGACAGATACACGCCTCACGTACTCAAATTCCAAAACCTTGAAGAGGTTTTAACGACCGATTAATGCACTGATCAATAGTCGACTCGATACAGTGGTCGCTCGATATAATGATATTCGATATAGCGATATTCTCGATATTATGATATTTTTCTTTGTGGAACAGAATCGGTGGGCTATAAATTTTGCATGTCTGCTTAAACGATATTCTCGATATAGTGATAAATTTCCTTTCCACCGAGGGTATCGTTATATCGAGCGACTAACCACCGTAGTATAGGAGACGTCGGAGTGTCTGATTAGTCATCCATCTCGAGCATAGGAAGCTGAGTCGTTTATGTTACGCCATCTTACCGTGAATGGCGATCACGCAATTCTAAATGAATCCTACGCCCATGAAGGAACCAAGGTTGGGGCTGCGCGGATCAAAACTCGTTCAACACCACCAGAAAGACATGACAAAACCCCACGAATAAATCCAGTAAATGAGGATATATCTTTGCCCTTGAACACAAAATATGTCGACTTGGAATAAAGATTGCCATTTTTTGGGTTAATATGTTTATTTTTCTATCTTCCTATTACTATTGCGTGGATCCTAATAGACCCAACTTTACATGAGCAAGAGGCATCCAATGAGTCCCATGTACTGTTGGTGTAGGTATTGGATATGTTCTTGCCCAAATAGCTTCTTGTAATCTCTATCATCGCTAAGATTCATCAGCGGCGGCGATACACGTACATGACCTGATTTGTCGATCAGAGATTTGTCGCGAATTGCTGCACCGGGTACAACAGTTGATACTAAAAATTTATCGTCTCCAAGAGCTGCATATCTATACATTGTAGCTCTCAGTATAACCGCGAGTTCAGAGATGTCGTCTGTAATTTTAATGGAAGAACTTTCAATCTCTTCAATAAACGTATCAACGATTTCATGGGAGTATAATGTTATCCGTGTTGCTGGAGAGCTGCGAACCGTGGCAATCGGAAGTTGGAAGCGTTTCGAAAAGAGAATATGCCTCGGGTGCCAAGATATAAAAAGCAGACGCCCACGTCAAATAGAATATATCTAGGAACAGCGAAATATGTTAAACGTAATAGTTGATCTTTGACTTCAAGTTGTTTTAAATGACGAAGGTATTACGAGATACTGCGTGGTTTGGCATAAATCTTCGCGTGATAGAGCATCCCATTGGAGTGTCCCTAGTCATTCCCGATGTATTGGCGTTTGCATGTTCTTAAAGAAGCCGTCCCTTCCTTCACATAATCGATCGTTCTTTTCTTCGCACTGTTGTCGTAAATGTCATCATCAATCATGTCCGTGACCTTGTGATATCTTGATTCTGCACCCTCAACGGCACGTAAAAGGTGAGCTGCCATTGATTCCTCTGCCGTAACCTGATTTTGAAAAATGTGCCTTGCAATGCAGTATAGTTGCTGGGAGATAGAATCATGATGATAAACATGGTAAGCCAAGGATTGCTTCTATTCAGTGAATAACGCGCCAAGAGCAACGATCGGATCCGATGGCGTCTTTTGTCCATATGGCAAAGAATTGATTCTTTGGTCAGGATAAAGCAGTGATTTTCCCACGAAAAGCACGGTAACATAAAGAAAAGAAAAGAAAAGAAAAAAGCTTTGACTTGTTTTCGTTGCTTTTTTTCATACGTCCATGTATGGCAGCTACAAGAAGGACAGGTGACGCGACAGTTACCTCACAATATCGCACAGTGTGATGCAGGAACTTATTGTTCACAGCGTATTGTATTTCAACAAGGATAAGTAGCGTGCCTTCGAACAGTCAGTGGCATACAAGACATCTAAGAGCTCAACGTTTCAAGACAATATGATCCATAGGCTCATGTCTGCCACACTCATCAACAGCATTCCCTTTTCATCTCGTCTAAAAATTGAACGCTCATTACGATAGAAGTTGTGGCTCAATTGTGTTAAAGGAACAAAAGCTTGAGGCGAGAACATTAAATGCATCTCAAAGACGCCTGGAAACCAGCAAGACTTATGCAACAGCACATCATGGAAAGACGATAGAGCTTGCGCCACACCGATTCCCCGCGACATCATCTCCCGGAACCACCGTATCTAAGTATAAAGCATTGCCTAGTGCAAAGGTTCAAGGAAAAAAGATAAACGGCAAATGGGTTAATTTTCCCATCCTTACACAAAAAAAAAGGAATGGGGATAGTGCGCCGGAATATTTTATTCCGAGCGATAACAAAAATCATGCCGACCGATATAGGAGGACTAGTCTGATTATTCAGCGTCACTGTGTCTGATTTTCTATATAAATAGGCCAAAATGGAGGACAATTAAAACATCCAGACTGCCCGATCATTTAATTTGTCATGTCGTTAACCTTCCTTGTTACTGGTGCCTCCCGTGGTCTTGGCCTTGAATTCATTCGACAGCTCTCGGCAAAGGGCCACACTGTCATTGCCACCGCACGTACCCCGGAAAAAGCTACACAGCTTCAAGAATTAGCAAAAAAGACAAATGTCCATGTGGTGAGCCTTGACATACTCAGAGACGATTCGATAAAGGTAAAAGGGGAAAAGGTCGACGTTGATATCGTGGTAACCAATTTGTATGTTGGTTAGGCTGCTGTCAGCGAAGTGTCGCGTATCGCACCCGATGGTATCGATATCCTTATCAACAATTCCGGAATCGCATCACCATGGAGTTTAAATGCTACAAACACGTAAGCGGAAATTTTTCATTGGAAGATGTGATGAAACTGACAGAGGAACAGATCTCCACAGGAATATGTGAAGGTGTTCGAAACAAACGTGGCTGGTACATCTGCTGTTTCACAGGCTTTTCTCGACCTTCTACGCCAACGCAAGACACGTAAGATCATCAATATCTCTTCAACCATGGGATCCATCGCAAGTGAAGGGCCAGGAAGCGTCGCAACCGCCTACCGTGTTTCTAAGGCGGCATTGAATATGCTGACTAAGATGTTTGCTCTCCAATTCGCAAACGAGAACTTTACAATCATTCCGCTTCATCCAGGTTGGGTTCAAACAGATATGGGAGGGGAAAATGCTCCGTTACAAGCACCAGAGTCTATCAGTGGCATGTTGAAGGTCATTGAAGGCCTATCAACGAAGAATAATGGCGTGTTTTATGATTATGAAGGCAACGAAGTTCCTTGGTAGATTATACACCGAAATAAAAATTGTTTTTATTACATTTGTACTTCATCATCCATCGAACCATGTCATTCAGATATTGCTTGTTGGCTCAAGTTAAACCCTATTCAGAGTTTGCTGTCAAGCGTCAAAGTGAAACAATACCAACTGACGCCAAGTGTGGATTCCGGGTTGGAGATCCGCTTTCCAAAGTTTAGGTCCCTAAAAGCCACTTTCACCCTTCTCGTTCCTGGCCTCCATGTTGTTCAATCGTTTTCTTGCTTTACGATTACCATTCTCGAGAAGATTCTTTGCTTCAAAGGTACCATTTTCTTTTTAGACTTGGCAGCAAACAATCCCGACATGACTTCATGGTTCCTAGACGATCGGGACCCATAATGGGGTGTTTCACTGGTAAGCAAGAATCAAGGAAAGCGATCGCGCCCCTGAATATAACTGTAGTGACGAAGCCCTGGCCGTCTATTTATTGCGTCGAACCAAGGAATTTCAAAATGCTTCGTTGGTTCGAACACGGGATCCTACATTGTTGGACGCGTGCGATGTTGTAGTCGACGTTGGTAGCGTATATGATCCTTCACGCTTTCGTTTCGATCATCATCAGGTGAATTGATTGAGTTGTGGAGTAGTAAGGAGAAGAACAACATTAAACGAGTAGGAAAGGCAGGATTCCTAGAGACATTTACTCCGAGAGGGGCCATCAAGCTAAGCTCAGCCGGGTTAATTTATAAGTAAGCGATATCGTCGTTGTATTTCGTATTGATGTTTTGGCTTCATCTAGGCATTTTGGACTAGAGATCATTCAAAACGAGCTGGATCTTCCTTGGGACCATCAGGCTATAAGCCTCCTTTACCGCAAGATTTATCAGGTTTGCAACTTTTGTTCATTTATGAGTTATCCATTCACTGATCATGTCACAGTCCTTCATCAAGCCTATTGACGCGTTGGACAATGGAATCGCGGCAAATGCAAGTGGAGGCTCATTGTTGTACAGAGATAGTACAGATCTCGGGTCCCGGATCGGCAGACTCAACCCAGCATGGAATGAACCGAGCGACGACAATTTGCTAATGGTACCGTTCTAGTTTACGGATCATCCTAAATGATGGTTGCTTATTTCTTCGTTTTTTTTTCCCTTTGCTAGCGTCGATTTGAAGACGCTTCGGCTCTGGCAGGTGACGAATTTGTAGAACATCTTCGAGCTGCCTATTCGATTTGGCTACCTGCACGCGAACTTGTCGAGAAGGCTTTCGATAGCAGAATGGAATGCCACCCGTCTGGGAAAGTCATCCAGCTGGAAAAAGCCTGTCCGTGGAAGGAACATCTGGAAGCCTTTGACACAAAAGCAGAGATACTGTACGTCGTTTATAATGACACCATCAATGGCGGCTGGCGTATACAGTGTGTAAGGGAGAATGGGACACACTTTAAATCCCGTATGCCTCTTCCCGCAAAGTAAGGCGAATCATAACTACCCACGAAATATTCACTCAATGCGGTTCCCGTTAGTTGGCGAGGTTTAAGTGGAGCACGTTTAAGGGAGGCCTCGGAAATCCAAACAGCCACGTTCGTCCATGCTACCGGGTAAATACTTCGTCTTCCTCCACGCAGCCAAAATAACATACCTGTCTTAGATTTATTGGTGGTTGCCAATCTCATAGCGATGCTCTGAAGATGGTCTCAAAAGCGTTGATCATGGCATAAACCGAAACTTGTTCTCATTTGTTAGATGTAGAAGATCGTATACCATCTAAATAGATTCATCGATGACGACCTGCGTAGACCGCCTCTTTTCTTTCGCCACTTTGAACAGATAACATGTATCGTAACTTTCAAATTCAATCACAACGGAGAATCTGGAGCTTAACAGGAAATCTATGAAAAGCGATGGATGATTTCACACATTTCAAATACATACGGGTTATGACCATCGGCGGTCTTATCAACCGAGACCGAGCGCACTCTTCAAAATATAATAGTGTTGAATGTTATAAATTACAATAAATGAGCGCTTAGTTGCAGGTCCTAATAAGAAGCCGAGATCTATTTGTCCTTTAAAGACGCATCTCTGCTTGTTCACCAGTCGCATCATAAAGCTAAGGTATCCTCATTAAGAATTATGCTTCTGCCTGGAAGGTGAGGAGAAGGAGATATTTACTGCGAAAAAAAGTACGAACTGACCTACATGCTAGTGTGAGGCGTCCCGGAAGATCTGTTGATGCCCCGTATCATATACCATAGCGTAGCGTACATTGTAAACTATATTAATACTACGGTTGAACCAGAGACGTGGAAAACTGTCGCGGAAGATGAATATCCGAGATTCCGGTCTGTTATTTCCTAAGACCCGACTACACACATAAGAGTAATCAAGATAGCCTCCGCTATCTAATGATGCCAATGATTTCGGGAAAAGGAATGGTTATGGATCCACCGGCATACGATATCCAAACGATCATCAAAGTATTTTCTAACTCATAGCCAACGCTCAAGCTCGCACTTTCGAAGTTTTAGTGTAGCAATCACTTCAGTATTACAAGCCCTACGTCCAAACAAGTCTTCGATATATAAGGATCGATCCGAATTCATGCTACAAAGCCTCAGCAACTGGAGACATAAGATACAGACATGACGATGCGATATATAAAAAAAATCAACTATCACAAAAATGAATCCTCACCTTGGATCGCTTGCAAGAAAAATCGGTTGTTCTTTGTATCGCCACAGGTTGAAGACCTAGATCAGGCATTGGCCAACTACCGCAACGAGACATCCATTTTGTGCACAATGAGAACGAGGAAGTGGAAGGTGTCACCTTCGTCTAAAAGAGCACCTAAAGAAGCTCAATACAGATCATCGTGCCTTTGTACCTCGCTAAATAAAGGTCTCTCTGCCCAATCATGACTTCGTTTCAGTTTCTCAGCCGCACATATCATCTGTTTAAGGATTTTCCTGTCGATCACACCGTTTGCTTGGCATATATATTGCAACCACAGTTATCTCGCAACGTCCAACCGGGTACGGTAGCAAACAGTGAAGAGGATGATGACAGCAGCGGGTATATGCAGGTCTCAATGTACACCACACAACAACACGCTCGACAGCTAGCACCAAAACTGTACGCAAGAGATTCTCATTTTAACAAGTTAAACAACACGCAAATGGGAGCCAATTCGCGAAAACGCTTAAGAAACATCGGTGAAAACCTCGTCATCGTTACGTGGAAAGCGCCAATATCATCAATTCAACTTTTCAAGCTACGGAAGATCTTGTCGCATTGGGAGTCGGAACGCAGCCAACAAGTACTGTCATAGGACCGACTGACAAATAATTTCATCAACTAGCGACATCTATTACTGGGAACACCATGTTCTCCAGTGCCTTAGCATTGTATTAGCGTTGTATAAATCACAGTGGTCAACAGTAACGGAACATAGATATGGGAGCCAAATGGACCTTTTCTCTCTTTCTTTTACACGTGTGATGGCCACTCTCAGAGGCCAATAAAAAATAGAGCTGTTACTCTTAGACATGTCTTTTATATAATCTTGCTTATGTTGGCTGCTTGTCAAGAAAAAACCTCGTCTTCCACTCCTTTTCTCCACGGAAATCAGCGTTTACCCGGACAGTAATAGATCTCACTCAATGATTCTACAAATTTAGAAGCAGAAAACTAAACATAATGCAATTCATTTCGAAAAAGAAAATGAGAAAACGAAGAGCGGTGACAAACTTTTTTTCCAAATTACTGTGGAACGGTATGCAGTTTGCAAGCACACAGAATGGTCACACATGTTTAGCAACCTTAGCTCTTGGCAGCTAGCATACTCCAGAATGAGACAGATTGCCTGTCTAACCGACGGTAGTTGTCGTTGCTCGACACAAACATGAATCAACCTAACACACAAAAACAGGGAATTAGATGATGTCTCTGTGCACATATAGACATCGTTTTGATGCTTACGTTGCCATACCACAAACACTAGTATTGGCGAATGTCCAAAACAGGCAGCGTGCTAGACACGACGTGTCGGCCGAAACCTTCAAGCCATGCGAAGAACGCACTGTCAGTGCTTGTGTGAAAGATCAAGGCATCACCCTTGAGCCTTTCAAGTTGCCACGTCGCAGCACCAAGCATTCACCTTGGAGATAATAATAAATCCAAGGCGCCATTCCTCTCCGGAATGGAACAGATTGCCTGTCTAACCGACGGTAGTTGTCGTTGCTCGACACAAACATGAATCAACCTAACACACAAAAACAGGAATTAGATGATGTCTCTGTGCACATATAGATATCGTTTTGATGCTTACGTTGCCATACCACAAACACTAGTATTGGCGAATGTCCAAAACAGGCAGCGTGCTAGACACGACGTGTCGGCCGAAACCTTCAAGCCATGCGAAGAACGCACTGTCAGTGCTCGTGTGAAAGATCAAGGCATCACCCTTGAGCCTTTCAAGTTGCCACGTCGCAGCATCAAGCATTCACCTTGGAGATAATAATAAATCCAAGGCGCCATTCCTCTCCGGAATGGAACAGATTGCCTGTCTAACCAACGGCAGTTGTCGTAGCTGTACTCAGATAAACGCACAGGAGTATCGATGTTGTCGTCGGGTAGTTGAAGATTCTTCCGTATAAAACAACATCTACAAATTCATCAATAATAACAGTATCTTTGAGTGTTAGTTCGGAGAAAAATAACTAAAATGTTTCCTTGACTTCAAAAAGTGACGTCGGTCAAACTTTTATTGGCGAAGGTATTTAAACACCGCACAATGCAGAGGCTTAAGCTCGCCTGCGTCAATAAAAATGACAAGTTAATCTTCGGAATCAGAAATCAGCGAATGAATACCTCCAGTTAATCTTCGGACTTCTATGGCGACGGAATTCCAAAATTAGGTGCCTCACTCCACCAACTCTAAACCCTTTTATTCATCAGTCCGTCACCTATGAACACTCCGCAATAGTAACATAACGACCACATGCATATGAACAAGTATTAGCTTCCATTGATGCCAACGTTTCAGAGGAGATTTTCGAAGAAGACGAGGTAGTAGCAAATCCCTTTGAGCCCTATTTTCAGCAATTGCAGCAAAAAATGAGTGGCGAAATAAGAAGATCTACCACACCAGTGGTGTAACGACAACAGTTAATGAGATACAAGAGTCTGACAGGAAGAGAAGTTCTTAATCTTTGTTCCTTTACCGTTAAATATTTTTCACAACAGTAAAATGGATGGTAGGCTGATATATGAGCTGCACAGACCAAATGCCTTTTCTTAAAAACGCATGATCAGTATTCTCTTGATCCAACATTGTTGTATTACCCATGTCTTATCTGCTTTCTGGCTCCTGAGCCTATCTATTCGAAACAGTATTGCATCATGAAGAACGAAACAGCAGTCCTACGAAATGGCGGATGCTCAGAAGGTTTGTAGATATGAGTTTGTTTTCCGAATCTAAAGATGACGAATAAATATGCAACGTTTGAGCGGCCGCCTATGTTCTAAGAAACATGATCGATTGAAATGATCGCCGCTGTACGATAGCATAAACGCTTCTAAAGCGGACACACTCATTTTATTTAGAAGGGGTCGTTTGAAAGAAATGACGCGTGATGTGCGAACGTGCAGCATTTACTAAACTTTCGGATGTTCCGATGAGACACGACCATCCTCCAATCACATCTGTCCCATCTAACCATTTGGCAACAATTCTCTCTTCCTTTTTAATAATCAAACATGGACAGACAACGCCCAGAAGTTGAAGAGCCCCCACCCCGCAGGAGACGATATGGGTACCAGAACAGCCCTATCTCTCAGTTACCTGGGCGCGACTATTTGATCGTTCGGAAGTTAAAACTTTGTAATTTCCTGCAGCATGGTTACAAGCCGCTTAGAGTACTGTATTATGAAATTCCCATCTAAACCCTTCAAATATATTAAACATATGTTGGTAGGGTGTTTCGCGTTCAGTGGCAGAAGAGTATGCAAACGCTTGTCAGTGTGCAATGTACCGTGTCAATTTGCACGTCCATCGTTGGATCGATGGCCAGTTCGAGACTTTCCCTCCTGTACAGAATGAATCTTTTTTTAGCACCGCGTTTAAAATGATCCTGGCCCGAGATGCTGGCACAAACCTTCGAGTACCGTTTGTATGTAGCGACGTCAGGAAATCTGCAGGATAAGCTAAATCTACTCTCCTGATCACAGTCCAATTACCGTTGGTGTGTTGATCTAAAGCAAACGTTCCAAAACTACTTCAATCTTTGCAGAATTAATCCAGAGACACTTGGTATACAAATAAAATTTGTAAGGCTAAATACACATGTAATTTTTGCAGTAAACTACGAGCTACCCAGTTTAACCGGCATTCTAAAAGAATTGGCGCCGTCCTTTGCAGGGAAAATAGTTGCTAGTAAGTGGAACTATTGGAGAAGAAGAAAACACAAACTTTTCGTATTTATAGACACATACCTACACATCACGTCGAATCTTCAAATATATATGAAGCGAACCTTCGTTGCCTTTTTTGATGAACTATTTGCGAACCACCCACAAAATCAGCGACATAATGCGAGAAGCCTAGGTATTACTCCACTGCTTAATGTATTTGCTTTACGTTGTTTACGTGATATCGCCTTGCTTCCAATTTATAGCTTCCCGATGTGTCCGGGGAATAGCAACGCAAGAAAATTTTGACCGTAGTGCATGGACAACTTTAGATGATGATCCAATCACCGAGCTTGAAGTTTTTTATGGGTATGATAAGTCAACATCTTGACTTATTTTCTTCCTCACTATTAATTACCGTTGGGTGCTTGCTAGAGAGTTTCAGAATGTTTACCAGGAAAGTCTTGGCAATATCGATATAACCGCAGACCTCAATGACGATGAAAAACAGCGGTTGCTTCCCTATATGCTTCGTCTCTCAGCATTGATGCTTAAGCAAACCAATGAACTCAATGGCAAAGGCTGGTCTCTCATTCCATTGGCTAAAAATCAGATAGGTATGCTTAAACCTGATGAACATATCTGAACCATAACATGGACTAAATAATAATATCGTGCTAGGTTATTTCCCTGTAACTGGTAAAATACTTTACTGGGCGCTTAAAGACATTACCACCACCAATCTCCCGGAAAACTTAGCAGTAAGTGTTTCGTAAAGAAAAGCCTAGTATACCTAATGAAAAATTGATATTCTTGCTCTAGGGTCCTTTGCAGGACTTTCGTAGCTTCAATAATGCGCACAAGGACATGATATACCGTGAACAGCTCTGGGAAACAATCTTCTGCCTCGATAGGGTCATGCCTCGCCGCCGCCGTGCACAAGGTTGGGTTAGGTTCAATTGCATGGGAGTAATATCCTTACACTTGTTCATATAAGGGGTAAACAATGATGAGCTACCAGAAGTCGAATTTGATTATGGCTTTGAAACCGATGGTGTTATGGTGGCGGTCAGATTCAAATCCCGCAAACCGAACCAAGGTCAGTTCAGTCTTTGCTATACTGAAGCATGCTGACGGAAAAATCGCATCTCAGCATCTTATCCCTCCTCCCAAAGAGGCTTCCAATTCCTTCCTCGGGACAGGGATTTCTCTAATTTGCAGCGTGGCATCTACCATTTGAAGAAGGAGCCTAGAGGCTTAACAGTCGCACGTGATTTGGACCCTGAAATAACCCGAATAGTGGGGATCGATCCTGGTATGCTCCTTGCTATGAAGAATCTGACAAAGACTATACGTATTTCTAGGTATTCGTTCCCTTGTGACTGCCGTAGACACAGCGGAGGATCTTCATGACGAAGATGCAAGAAATAGTCATACATTTTCCATCACGAACGGTTATTATCAGTAAGAACAAGGTCCTGTATGTAGTCAGCACAATAACTACATACTTTTTTAGAGCCAGCTCCACATTTAACTGGAGTCTTCAGATAGAAAGGAAAAATCGTGACATCGCCAACATGCAAGAAGTCTATGATCGTCTGTCGGAACACCCTAAGACGGCTTCATCTGTTCTGGAATTCCAGCGATTTCTCACGGCACAATTTAGCGAAAAACGGAGGTAGCTGTAGAATATTTTATCAATATGTGCTTGTATTGAATAGATTTTTTCCAGGATGGATGAGTTCAACCGTCATTACAGACACAGGGAAAGGCGTGCCTTGCAGGTCTCTTCCAGAAGTATGACCATGGACGTTATCGCAGACCAGGTCGTGGGATTTTATCCCAATTCAACTCTGGTGAGCATTTGACTGCTTACTCTTCATTTATTAATTATGTCTCTGTTTCAGCCTCCAGTTGCAAACGTCCAAAAATAGAATAAAAAGTCGCGGTATCGCCAATGTCGTCAACACCGTGCGGCTCAAAACAGTAGACATGACCAGCGCCGAGCGCTTGTGGCATACGGAGATGCCGACCTGCATAGTGGAGGCTGTAAGACGTATGCACCGTTACCAGTGAAGGTGAGAGTGGTGAAGTTCTCTTGGTAGTAAGAATCCTACTAATATTTATTATCCATGTGTAGTCCTTTCGGCAAGGTTCTAGCACAGCGATGTCCAGTCATATGCGTAGACGAGTACAAAACCAGCAAAGGATGCAGCATATGTCATCACGACACAGTTGATTTCCGTGACTATAACATGCAGCTGTGTAATCATCGGTATGTTTGGGAAACAAATGGGCACAATGGAAAGCTGACTCATACAAATTAATCTCTAGTAAAAAGTATATCAGGCGTCGGCATCATAAGCACAAACGTCGATATTGCTTAGATGACGACGAGCAGATTCTGCATCTTAGCAGTGAATGCCCCGATAGGCGCCGACCGGGTATGGTTTAGTGTTGCTTGCATACGTTTTTCTTTAACACAGGAATAGCTCGCAATAATTATAGAAATATTGTCTATCCTATCCGACTGTGTCCTCAGTGCGCGTATGATAGACGAGGAATCAGAACATCTCTAGTAAGTCGTACTGCTTGACTTGACTCATTGATTCTTAACTATTTGATTAGTTCTGGAATAGAGATGTTAATGCCGGGCGGAACATTCGTGATATCTTTGTTCGCTACATCGAATCCGGATGCCAGTTAGCATCTCGCCCGGCAGCACTGTCCAGGACAGTTAGGCAGTAAGGAACTGCTCACTCGTCACTTTGTATGACACGTAAGAATCGGGTCTGACTTCCGCCAATGATCTAACAATCGGATTTCAGGGCTACTAGGATTTTGGTCACATAGCCGAGACTTAACGTTCGTCCCTATGCTGCTGTTTTTTGAAACAACATTTGCGTTGCTGATAATGCTTTTTCACGTCGCTGAAAAACAGGATATGCGCTAGAGAAATACCACATTTTCACTACTTAGTAAATGGAGAAGCACTTATAAAAAAGCATCGTCTGGCATACTTACCATCTAATTTTGACGATGGATGGCATCCCCTTGTTTTTCGTTGACGCATAAAGCATTCCCAGCGTCGCATATGTCGCAATAGTGAGTATCGTATTTGGAAGCTTCAAAAAGTCTTACCAATATGGGGATCTAGAAAATAGCACATCAGTAAACGATCCCAGTTTGTATGGTACAACCCACCGTAATTATCTAAATCCATTGATAGGGACCCGCATTCTGAGCGGTGACGTGTCGTGCGAAAGCTCCTGGTCGCCAATGACCAGACCAGATGGCTTCGGCGATCCAGAACATGTTCTTGCTGGCATTAATGTCACACTGCCGTAGTACCCTACAATGTTCGCAAGCCAGGATACCATGGTGCGTGACACCATCGGCCGTAGTCACACCTTTCAATGTCTTTTGAGTACAGGGATTGCACACCTACATTATAAGTTAGATACAATAAGCCTTCCGTCTATGATAAATTTAGACCTGCGACGTATTGTACTCATCAACTTTCACTGCGACAAGATCTCGTCGCCGTTCTCGTTCCTTGATTTTTCGCCAGCACCTTTTAACAACCCCTTTCTTCTTTCCCTTGTAGCTCATATTGTTCAAGAACATTGCATCACCGAACGCGAGCGCGAGCAAAGGTATCTTCGTTGTTTCCTGGAATTGACTTTGCTGTAACGTGGACTACGGACGAAACTGGTTGATAAGGTACTCTGAAGAATTTTTGAATATAAGCTGATAGGAGTTACTTGTACCTTCCCATCGGAGAACTCTCCTTCGTTTTTCTTCTTCTCGTTGCTTCTTCCGTCGCTTCCGGTTTTGCTTTGTTTTTTTCCTTCTTTTACGATTGTACTTCTTCCCCCCATGGATCAAGATGTTGACCATTTCTTCTGTGGCGCGCTGCTTACCTTGATATCTACGGAAACGTAACTCTGCCTTGTCAGGTCTGTAAAATGAAAGAACACAGCCATATGCTGGAGGATATCATCGACTCGTTGGTGATATCTGTCTATGGACTGTGTTTTGCTCGTAGCAAGGTCGGTTTCGATGACCGTACTGCCTGCCTGGTCTCTCAACCCGCTCCAATTCTTTTTGTCGTGAAGCACTGCCAGTGTAGTGCCAGTGTAGCAGTAGTATTCTTTCGTTGAGCAACGCCGGACTTCATGTGGTTGGTTACCTGAACCGTACGACGCAGTAAAGGGCTGTGTGATGCCAGGGACGATGGCACAGGGACAAAACATCATTTCGACCTCTTCCTGTGTGAAAACGTCAAGATCTAGCTCGAGTTCCAAACTTTCGACTTGGCTTTCCGTGCAAAGTGTAAATCCACAGCGAAACCGTCGCTGAGAAACTGGTTTGTAAACAACACACCGTTCTGTGCTCCGTTCATCATTTGTTCAAGACTAAAATAGTATAAGTTCGTCACGTCATTTGCAAAAGGATTGTGTACCTGGAATAACCAAACCTTTGGAACTCAAGTACTCTATAAAATAATGCTGTATTCTCCTCATAAGTCCTTGGTGAAGGGAGCGATACAATCCGAGCAAGCGTTGCAGCGTCCACACTCACGAATCGCCATCGCATTGACGGTGTTGGACATATGGAAAATAGTCGGGGCAAATCGGCCGTTTCTTTTTCTGCCGCGCCATGTTCTTCTCCATAACTGCGTAAACTGTATTTGAGAATGCTGATGTAATCACCTGGAGATCTTGAAATGCTTTGAGGGGTAGCTGGCTGGAAAATTCCCGGCTTCAAATCCAGACAGATTCTTACAACCTCTCTCAGTACATCGGCAGATACCGGCTGAACCCATGAAGGCCAGCGAGGCTCTCCTCCTGCAATGCATTCGTAGATGTATTGAGACGCAGTAGCGCCAGCTTTCGACTTCTCCAAACCCTATAAATGACATTAATATAATAAACTCGAATGAAAGATGACTCTAGATCATACCGGCACGGACTTTAGAAGAGCGTGTTTTTAGTACGATGCTTCCTCTGAACTACGGGTGGGCGTCTTCCTTCATCTCAATTGTACGTTTTGACATAGTGTTGAGCAATCAAAGCATTTATACTCTTGATAAGCGCTGCTTTCTTTGCTGTCCGCCCTTTTCCAATTACCAAATCAAACAACTTTTCGATTTGCTATGGAGTATATTTCCGATATGAACCTCTCGTTCTAGCTTAACGCTCATGACATACACGTAGCCTGTTTGGAAATTGGACAAAGCCCATTAAGCCTCCATCCCTAGTTTCATCAGCAAATAAAGAGGCATATGCCAATGTTGGCATCCGCGTTTACACGACTACCTCCTTCCTGCCATCTTTCAGTCAAAATGGCTGGATTTGAACAAGACAGCTCTGCCCACTCATTTTGCACATCATTCTCAGATATATCAATATCAAATGAGGCGACACCATTTACGTTCAATAGAGTGCCATCAGCCTCCGTGTAGTCACGTACGTTATCCATATCGAAGAAGCTCGCTACCCTTGGTGAAACGCGGAGTTTATACAACGCAAAAACGTTCCCTTACCGGCGCTAAATTCATTCTCAGTCGACGCAAAATTACACGTAAAAAACTGTAAGTCTGGTTGCTATGTACAGGATTTCGAGGTCAATTTCGGCTGTCTGAAATATTTTTTCGTGCAGCTCACAAACTAAATTCGTGCGCATCACAAAGTAATTTCGTACATATCACAAACTAAATCCGTGTGAATGATAAAGCAAATCCGTGTGTATCACAAAGCAAATTCGTTCCTCTAAGCAAAAGCAAATTTATTATCTTAAATCATTGATCTTCTCTCAAGGCAAGCTTGAAAATGACTCATGGAATGCTGAATCCATCCACGACAATCCTCTGCAGTGATATTGGTAGAGCTTTCCTCCAGGCGAACTAAAAGATGCTCTGGATTCTGGAGAGCAGTACGCTTCACAAAGTTTTTGTACTTGGAAAAGCACTCCTCGATTGGATTTAAAAACGGCGAATATGGAGGCAGATAGAGTGGTGTATGAATGGATTGATCAAACTCTTCCTTGACAGTCTCCACTTTGTGAATAGATGCGTTATCCATTATCAAGAATTGTGGAGGAGCACCCTGGCGATCAAGTATGTTCAAAACCTCCTTGACGAAGTCAGCGAAGACATCACCAGTCGTTCCTCCGAAATGTGCACGAAACCAGACCGGACCATTGTAGCTAATGGCACCAAGTACCGTTATATTTCTGCCACGTTGGCTAGGGACTACCACGTAGGCTGGTTGTCCTTTATAGGATCTTGCTTGACCTCTCGTTGTCCAAAGATTAAATCCAGTTTCATCCAAGAAGATGCAATTCATTAGATAGGACACTCCAAGGGATGGCAATTCGGACACGAATCGGTACCATTTTTCGATGTTGGCTTCAGACATACGTGCTGCTGGATACCGCTGCGACCGCTTCAACGTGTAACGGAGCTTTTCTCCGATGTGCTTCGCAATGGCACTGATAGAGATATTCTGCATGTCGGGGTCCACGCTTTCAAGCCTCTCCTTCAGAGTCTGCAAGGTGATGCAATTGTCCTCGTCAATGCAATCCCTGATATACAACGAATGTTCTTCGAGCAATCTGCAGTTCCTTCTTCTTCCTCCGCGTGGAAGGTCCTCCAGGCGACCGTGGTCACGGAAGCGATTGAGAATGTCTCGGGCAGTCTGCGTCGCGATCCGCAAGCGTCTGGCAGCTTCTGGGACTGAGATATCTTGATCGAGCACCATCTCAACAAGCTTCTCTCTGTCACTGAGAGGAATTTTGGCATAAGTGTCGTATAGGACGACTCATATTGATGTATAAGTCATATCGGTAATGACCGTAATGAAATAAACTCAGAGAGTCACCTATAATTAGTGCAGAACTGAGTATCTTGATCTGAGTGAAATTAAAGATCAGGTACATGAAATAACTCCGCTTGATCCAAGATTACAGCAGAAAAGAACAAGAAGAATATGACAGACGAGATAAGAGTATCAAGACACCCGAAAGGACATGTTTTATCCAACCATGGCCTTTCTACAAGCTCCACTCTAATTCTTGAATATAAATAGGATAGAAAATGATGTACTAGAACGACATCCCTTTTTTATTGAACTTGACAATTAAAAAGAGTCTCAAAGGATTTTCTCGTCTGATTTTCCTATTTTTTGATCTATCCATTTATCACAATAAGTCTTTTTCTCTTGATGTTGACGAGGCATGTTGAATGATACGTGGTGAAAACAAGGATAGCAATAGATAATAGACAGTAAGATACAAGGAATCAACGACTTTATATATTCTGCACTGTCAGAAACTAATTAAACAGATATCAACTATCAAGACACGAATTTGCTTTGCGATACACACGAATTTATTCTGTGATACACACGGATTTAGTTTGTGATATGTACGAAATTACTTTGTGATGCGCACGAATTTAGTTTGTGAGCTGCACGAAAAAATATTTCAGTCAGCCGAAAATTGACCTCGAAATCCTGTAGCATCTCATTTTCAAAGCAAAGTAAATGCGCGCGTGCACATTCCTATTTACAATACTGCCTTATTTTATATGGCCAATGCCCCTCTCCTATCCTGCTGGCCCTCCTTCCACAACGCCGCTCTGGACCTCGGTCACTTCGGGCACTATTCCGAGCGGCAGACACTCTCCAGCTCCAACTCAACTGGTCTTGGTTGATGGTATTTCTCAACACATCGGCGCCCTTCCCATCCGCCTCAATGTTTCAGGTGATACGCTTTCCGTTTGGCGCAGCTGCCGGCTCTGAATGGCCTACCAAATCACTATCCTCGCACGACTCCCAAGGCATGGCGAAGCGTCTGGAAAGTCACATTTCCATTCAAGGCGCACACGCTACTCTGATGTATCTATCACAACAGTCTTCCCTACCGTTCTCGCATGCACGCTATAGCTCCCACTAGATTTCCGACAGCCAGTTGTTCCCCTCCCTGGGTCAGGATGAAACACGCGAACATATACTGTGGTCATGCTCACAAAAGCGAACCATCTGGACCCGCCTAGCCCGCCAGTTCCTTCTCTCTCCCACTCCCTCACTCCTGCACATATCTTCACCGTCGACCCAACCCCACTCCCTCTCCACGACCATCTCAACATTGATTTCTATTCTTTCCTCGCTTGTGTCACCGTGACTATATGGCATGCTCATTGGGACTCGGTTTTCAACTCTACACCTTTCACCCTTTCCGTATCACTGCCAAAGGTGCCAAAGGCATCCTCCTTCTCCGCAAGACAAGTTTAGAAAATTCAGTAAATCCTAGTTAGTTAATCTTATACATGTGACCGCAAACAGTGGCACAAAATAAATAACTGACAGCCAGCAGGTTGTCTCCTAGCTACATAAAGAAACACTACAATGACTTTTCAATAAGCTCTTATTTTAAAGCCACTAAAATCGGGAGTCGCTCGGTGGCCGAAAGAAACTTCAAACGGCTCATTGAAGAAATCGTTACAAAACAAATCAAGACGCCTAAACCAATTTTTTCTTGGGCTCGGAATATAAGGATGAACAAGTTTGATGTATGCGGAGCGCTGACAAGCGCCATGGTCACTGTTACTAAGTTCTTACTTTTATTTCAGATTTTAACGAGCCTGGAAGCTGATATGTTCTGGAGCGATTTGGCCCTCAAAAAAGAAAAGAATGCTGCGGCTGCGGCTCAAAAGAGAGGCGGCTTTGCGGAAGAACAAATTTCAAGCCGAAATTGACGAAGAAGTGCTGGAAAACGCGAAAGTTGTTGAAGAAGTGCAAGACCGCGCGAAAGTTGGTGAAGAAGTGCAGGACCACGCGGAAGTGGATGAAGAAGTGGGGGAGCAAGCGGAAGGTATAACAAACGTTTTAGAGTTAGAAAGGTTCCAATTTAATGATATGAATTTTTAGGTTCGAGTAGAATGGCCCCTCCACTTCCACGCAGGTCAAAACGCAAATATGCGGAAGCCATTGAAGTGGTATGTATTTCTTTTTCTGGTTTGGTGGTCTGCTTTGATTGAATGTGAAAAGTTGAGCTAAACGTTGGACAAAGGGGCATTATACAGAGACCGAAGAGGACACGGAAGATGATGCTGATTTTCCGAAAAAAGTACAAAAATTTTGCTGGCTTGCTGGCAACGGTGATATTGAAGAAGAAGAAGAGGTTAGAGACCACAACGGGGAGGTAAGTTTAATCTTCCAAAAGCAAGGTTATCATCCTACCCATATATCTAAACATGTATGCACATACTTATATGGTCTGCCTTAAAAAATGTAGTGGATAGCTGAAGAAAATGTTTCCGAACTTTTAAAAGACTACCGAAGAAGCGTGTTGGTCCTTGCTGAAGATGAGGATTTGGTAGAGGCTGGGGATATGCTGTAAGTTCAGGATGAGTTTGATGTTAATTACAAACGGGTATTTTGGCTTATTGCCTTTATATCTTCTAACATTATGTTCAGTGCGTTGAACCATGTTTACTATTTTCCACGCAATCGTAATAAGGGCATTTGGACAAAGCTACCGGAACGAATCCACAGTCAAATAAGTGACGATCTCCGCATATCTGATGGTCTGCATCACTTACCCGACAAGACCGTCATGATGTGCCGAGAATTTAACAAGGTGTGTTTATAGTCCCAAAAAAAAAGGCATGAGACCGAACTAAATTGAAGAAACGAGAATAGGTTTCGCAACAGATGCCGAATAATTTGGAGTCACGCTTGTTAAAAGAGCAGATGGAGACTTTGCAAGATCCAATCATAAAGCCGTTCGTGAAATGTCTCTATCAATTGTAAGTCTCGCGTATAGCTTCGTGCGCAGGTTATCATGTATTGGACGTTGGTTCATTCCTTGATTGCTAGGTTTAGTAACTACGAAAATATCGACGATATCGACGATTTAGAAGAACAGCAATTCACTGAGACCTCCTTGATGCCATTCATCCGATCTGTGTTTCCAACCATAGAGCACTTCACTATTAATGGGTAAGAGATCAAAATCGATGCATAATTTGTGTTTCTTGTGGTTGATTTGGTCTATTTGGCTGACTTTTTTTTTAGACCCACAAAATCTTCCAAGGCAATCAAAGAGGCATATGAACCGATCGATACGTCGTTGATAGCTTTGAAACCGGACATTACAATTTCAAAAGAAGGTCACGAGCACATTGGTGGAGAAGTGAAGAAGCCCAAGTACAAGTACTTTACCGTTTACACCGATTTGCCAAAACTTGGATTTGAGCTCAAGCTCATGCTTGATCACTTGGTTTCTGTCGATCCCTGCAAAGAAATATGGACGGCAGGTATTCTGATAGAAGGTAATTTCTATACGGTAAAATCGCAAACCCAAACTCACAGTTGACCATATTAACAACCGACCTATATTTTTATAGGGCTACGATGCACGACCTTCAAAATGGATATGACATACGATGGGATATATCGATTTATTGAAATAGCACAATTCAATTTGTTGCTCAATATGGACGATTTTTCCTCCGCAATTAACGCGTATGAACGGGTATTTCAATTAAAGGTAATACATTTAAAAACAACAAATGGAAAGCATAGGAAGGGATCAGCTAACTAATGTGCCGACATCAAAGAATATCATATCGAGCAACGCATCCACGGTTGACAGATCCAGCTGGCGAAGAGATTCGTTCTTGCCACCCGTCAAACGCATTTGAAGAGCCACCAGCAGATCTGTTCATATTTCCACCTATGCCATCCCATTCTGCACCACAACTAATAACCAACACTAACAATCATCAACACTTGCGTACTTATGCATACCATCAGAGAGCATAATCGAATTCTGGCTTAAATTGTAGCTGAGTGTATACAAGTGATTGTTGTTCATTATGTTCTTTTATCGATGCTGTTAACTCTGGTGGCTGTTATGCTGAAGCTATTAAGACCGATGGCATATATTAATTGTGGTGCGCAAGGTGATGGTGTTGACAGGACGAAAATGTTTAGAGGTGATTTGTTGATAGTTGGACTGAAGATGATTATAATCATTTTCAGCACAACTATCAACGAATCAATGCATGTTTTCCAGATAGACATTGGGAATGATAACAATAGGTCTGCAATTAGCAGTCTCTCTGTTATTGCTGCACTTCGACGTCCAGTGGAAAAGTATTATGGCTGTATGAGTATCTGTTGAGTCTCTCCTTAATAATCGTGAATGTATGACATAGTATCCATTACCAATACATTTGCTTTTGTCTAATATATCACTGCTACCAGCGTATTCACTGCCTGGTGTTGAAGCATGATTCATCATGTGTCATCAAGAGCTCATGTGCATATACTGTTGGAAAGCCACGTGTCAGTAAAAGAAAAATAATTTAGTGTCACTGTTGACACTGATTGTGAGATCGATACCCGACTGAACACTGTTCCATGGGATATTTCGAAGCAGCTAACTTTGCGATAACTCGAAACTATGTATTAGGAGGCTGCGTAGTATTCCATAAGTGCGACATGCTCCCTTGGTGAATATTTTTTAACCGAGCGGGTACTGTATATATCGCTTCCATGTTCTGTCGTATAGAATCATAGACGTAGGGTCACTAAATATATTATTCACGTACTATTGCCCCTTTGTATGCTTATGGTCTGCTTTAGCTCAAAGAAGTCTCGGTTGGTGCGGCTAAATTCTACAGCAGTTTCGAGTCGAAACCCAAGCAGGTACCGTGCTGGTGCTTATTTCAAAATCTTCTCTGTCTCTTTCTCTCAGAGTGTATACGGGAAGTGACAAGTACCTAGCATACATACGTCAAGGCATATCTTTCTAATAGGACAGGTTTACTTTCGTTCTTCTTTTTTTTTGTGTGCCTTTGAACATGGCTGTCACAAAATATCTAAAAGAAAGAAAGACAAGGAGACCCATTTAACTCCTGTATCTACGTCTAGTTACTATGGATCACGATAGAAGTGGGACAATGTAAATTGGTAGGGAAACTTGCGTTGCGTAGATACCGCTCTCATAACAAGCTTGGAGCAACTGATTTCATTTCTTTCTCATAAAAAAAGTGAAGATTAACATCTGCCGGTTCAGGAAATGAGAAGTTCACAAAATAAGATTTTATCGGTTAGAGGCAGTAAGCACGATAAATCAAGAAATGTCTTAAAAGAGACAAATTAGGGCATACAGAAGATACGGATGTAGGCGAGTACATCAGGTTGATGCAAGTATCAAAAGTTCTGAGATACGTGATCAACGTCCATGCTGGCGTCTGCTATTTCATTAACGTTGTAATTCTGAAAGATTGTATGCGGATGAAGTCGAGTACTACTTTTCGCACGATTTGGCTCTGAGCGGCTTAAGATGAGATGAGACAGCTTTGCTTATTTTGTCTTTACGGAAATTTGCTGAATCCTAGACAAGAAGAATAAAGCCACCTAACAGTCGTGTAGGATGCCTACTTGTCCATCTCAAAGATCACAACCTGTCAAAGGAAGTTTGTCTATGATTATGGATTGCTTTGGTAACCCAGTAGGGAGGCCTGGACCATTTGATGACAAAAGCTTGGTAACAACTTTCTAATGCCCGAAGGCAGTTGGATTCGGCTATGTTTCTATCCTCTAGGCTGGTGGCTTCATTTTAAGATGCAGAAAAGATGGTATAAAAATTAAACGACTACGATAACCGTGCGTTCGTCCTTTTATAAAGCGCCAGGACATCTGAGACTTAAAAAGTTCAACCTTCGAAGCGAATGAAACATGGCACTGATGAGATCCGTATCGTTATGCGTGAAGATTTCGCAGTGATCAGGATATGTTCATGCCCACAAAACTCTCTCATTCACTGGTACACTCCGTGACACAGAGATTTCTCGACGATCGATGCCGCTGGTGATCGATAAAGCAGGCACCAAAAACCCTTGGAAGTATTACTCCTTCGCTGCCGAAACCCTCCAGAACCGATAATCCCAGGTAATCGAGACCCTTGAAAGTATTATCCCGTGGCTATCGAATCCATACAACATACGAAGCACTCTTTAGAGTTGCAGCCATCTCCGAAAAAAAAATTTCATCGGTTCGTGCGAGCATAGTTCATGTAAGAGGTATTTGTTAAGATTTGCTACAAGCAATATTATGACAAGATCCAAGGGTTTGGCATCTGAGTTAGTGCACTTCACATAAAAACCTGAAAAGGTTTAACCGCATTGCGTTAAGCTTTGTCATGCCTTTAGTCTATCTTATCACTGGTTGCTCGAGCGGTATCGGCCTTGAATTCGTTAATCAGCTCTGTAAAGAACCGGACTGTGAGGTGATTGCTACCGCACGGAAAATAGACAGCGGCGATCTTAAAGACCTGGAAAACAAAGCAACCAACGTCCATCTCGTGAAGCTTGAAGTAGACAAGGAAGATTCGGTAAAGGTAAGAGATGCAAATTACCGGTGACGACATCAGTAATAGCATGTATGGCTAGGACGCGGTTAAAAAAGCGTCGGAATATGCACCTAACGGCATCGATGTTCTTATTAATAATGCTGGAATAATTGGAACCTTCAACGCGAAACTTGAGGATGCGTAGGTAGAGCACTAAGCTGGATGTTTAAACAGACTGACATAAAACAGAGCTACAGCCGAATATGTGGAAGTGTTCAAGACAAATGCTGTTGGCGCAGCTACAGTGACACGAAAGTTCCTTCCACTTCTACGTAAAGGCGAGACACGCAAGACAAGTAAGATAATCAATGTCTCTTCAGTGATGGGATCTATCGCTACCGCTGATGCGTGCAATGCTCCTGCCTATCGCGTTTCCAAGGCGGCACTAAACATGGTGAATAAGTTATTTGCGCTCCATCTCGAGAAGGAGAAGTTTATAGTGATAGCACTGCATCCAGGTTGGGTTCAGACAAAAGCTGGGGGCGATAATGCCCCGATAACACCAGAACAGTCAGTAAAGGGCATGCTGAAAGTAATTGGAGGACTGAAAGAGAGCGATAGCGGTAAATTTTATGATTACAATAATAAGCCATTGCCTTGGTAGTGTTTACACGGAACTTTTTCGTAAATACCTCAATTATTTGTGTTATCATATTAGACTGCGTAGCTTAATTGAAATATGTAGTCATCAATGCACTTCTACTGTTCATGGAATCAGCTTTTGCATTACATTAAAAATGTCCTGGTTGAGCTAAGAAGGACTGAATGTGCGTTGTGCGTGAACTTGACCCTCAGAGAATGCAAAATTTGTTCAGTAGCATAAAAATCATTCATGTTAGGAAATAGGATATCACTGGACTCGTAAGATCCCTATACTGTGCATCTTGCCCCGGTGGAGCCGACGTAATACCCGTTGGCCGTTAGTAGTGCTTGACTAGGGAAACGACCCTATCATCCTCTGACAGAAGCATACTTCAATGTAACGCGCTATTGTTCATTCTCTGATTTCCGGATGTTGTCAAACACATCCCGTACAAAAATTTCGTATCGCTGTTCCACACATTCGTACTCAAATATGGTTTCATGTTTGACTACACCGTCATAGGCTATCTCGATTTCACATATCGCTTTCTTGTTGTCACAGGCATTGTAGGTAAAAACGTTACCGCTATCTGTATCATGTACTTTTAGATGCTGGTGTTTATAGTGTCTAACAGTTGACGGGCCTTAAGTTCCTGCGCTTTCCAGTTAATAACAGGTAAGTACTTCATTCACATGCAAGTGCTGTAAAAGACTGCCTGCTTTTGGCCAAATTCGATAAGCATCGTTTGTCTTTGCATTATAACGTTTGTGATACTGATCTGTACAACTCCGTAGCGAAACGACTCGGGTGAGGTAGACAGGCACAAGTAGATCCTTAACATTGGATACTGGGCCCGGTGACTTAGGAGGCTCTCTCTCCTTTATGTGCACAGACCATTTCCCAGAAATCACTTCGCACTTATCGATTGCTTACCGCAAAAGGCATGTCTCTTTAGAATCAAGGAGAAATGCTACGATCCCACAGAATATAGCATGACACAAAAGGTATCCGTCTGAATAAGTAGTTTGTTTCCATTGGATTATGGAATAAACTCAATCTCAACAGTATGCACATAGAGATAAGGCAAAATAAAACTATTGTACAAAAAGAAAGAAAAAGCGATTCCTTGACATTTACAATTCATCTGCATCTTCCTCATCCGCTTGATCGATAAGATGTTCCTCAGAACCGTCATAATCATCCAGCAGCACATCCGTGTGTTCGTCTTGTCCTAGTGGACTGTAGCGAGGCCCACGATTACCAAAGGATGGCATACGCAGGTTCTTGAACACATTCAAATCAGACCAGGACTGCGGTCTTGGGACCCTCGACAAGACAGCAAGGATTGTCATAGGGATCATGAGCGACGCTGCCGCCATGCTAGCAAAGAAACGAGGCAAATGCCACGATTCTCTGGTACTGCTGTCCGGAAGACGGATACGACTACATCACCGTTAACTTTCCTTCCTTCTTCTTTCCTCAGACGAGTTACTTACCCAAATGCGACCTGTTTTCGATAACGCAAGCAAGCAAAGATACATCCTGCACCAATGATCGGTGCAAAGAGGTACACTACCCACATGGCTCCTGAGTGTGCCTTTCCAGGACACCAATGTTTCGTTCCTTTGTCCAACTCGTTTCCACCGACGCAGCTCGATCCTGCTGTCTTGCGATAACTAAGGGAGAAAAGTGTTAGTGAGACAACTCACATAGAATAAAAAAAATACCCAGTAGGTTCATAGTAGAAATCTATGGTTCCATCGCACTGTGGAATCAGTGGCGACAGTCCAGGCACAAGGACACATTTGCCAGATTCATCTCGGACAAAGTTAAAGTCGCTAATAGTATTATTTCATCCAAATTAGTATGACAACATCCATAACATCCGTGTTCCAGCATACCACTCAAAGTCTTCTTCTGTGCAGGAGCAGTTTCGTACTTCTGCTCGAGGCTGAACAAGCTTTTCACCAATATAGCATTGTCTGTCACGAATACGACGGTAGTAAAGGGTCTAACAGAAAATTCAGTACAACAGGTTGAGCACATACCTTTTCTTCTTTTTACCTCACGGCCAAATAGACATTTCTCACCACGGGTATCTTCAGGGCTCCATAGTTCAAAGTCGTCGTCTTCAGGATGTTCGAGGTCAAGTTTACCTAACGAACTCATGAGTACTGGTAGTTAGCCGATGAAGATGACAAACATACATTGTGTGGGGTGGATAGCGCTAAAGTCAATGTGGTAGGCTACCGTCTTTCCACTATTGCGCTCGGTACCGAACACGACAAACTTTTGGCTTGTGCCATCAGGCTGGGTAATGATATCGTCTACTCTGATCGCTTCACTCTTCCTTGCAAATTCGTACGTGCTCCACGACAGTCCCTCGTTCGTGGTATATCTTGAATTCTGTTAAGCAAACAAGGAAAACATCACCACGCAAGGTCAAACTTACTTGACGACGTTTGTAGGAGCCTCGTCATCCGCCATCAGTAATAAGGCACCTTGATCGGCAAATTCCCATATATGTGCACCCTTTAGCACTTCAAACCAGGTTTTACCGGCATCGCGTGTCAAGAACATGTCGCCCTCTCGATATGGCGTTAAGCTAGATCCGACATTACCGACGCCAACCATCAGACCGACCGCACTGGACAAACTGAATAGATCGCGAACGTTTCTCCTCTCTGAATAACAGTGAAGATGAAGTTTACAATCGTCACCCTAGAGAATGGTTTGGTCAAATCTCAGGAGCATCCTTTCATTTTCGCTTACCTTGCATGTATACTGCTTTCCGTCGCTGTCATGTTCAGGTGGAGTCAGAGCGTTCCAGTGTCCACCAGCATCAGCTGTTTTCATTGTCACTAGTTTCTTCGGATCGCCCGCGTTCGCTTGGTTGGGGTTGATCACCTTGTTTGCGATCGCCACACCTTCGATGCCTTGCATTTTCTCGAAATCAACAATACCCAAACTATTACGGTTCGTCGATGGTAATGATGCCACGTAGTAAGTGCCGTTTGAATTGGATGTGAAAATGGTACCAAATTCACTGCCCCGGTGAGTATTCGTGGATACATGGATCCACAACGAATTGAGCGATTCCATGATTGTGAACGCCTTAAATGCAGAAATATTAAGTATCTCACATTGTTCTTCTCACATTTACCTCTGGTTTTAGATCAAACGATTCTGGGAAGGATGCAGGTGCAAACGTTTCGCCATCCATACTGATGTGTAGATTAAGATTGGTACCATGGTTCTTGGACTATTAAACTGTTGAGCTACTTTGTTATCGTCTATGTCGCATTACTTACAACAGCTACCACCATGAACTTTCCGAATACGGTGGCACCCACAATGTCATCAAAGATATACCGCTTTTCAGCAAAGTAGTCATTGGATGACATAAATCGCAGTGGGTTCGAGTAGAACGAGCGCTGGTTACCCCTCTTGTCCCGATATTCTTCGCAGAAGATGGAATTCTCGTTTGTCAGCTCGATAGCACCATCACGTCCCCAGATACAGCTGCGGATATAGCTGCCAATCATATGCCATGTAGCGCCATTGTCTTGCGAATAGTACGCTTGTGATCGGCAGTCTGGGGATAAGAAAGAGCTACAGCCTTCTTCACCCAAAAACAACAAATTATCTGCTGCAGTCTTGTGGAAATTGAGTACTGTTCCTTGAATATTGGTAACTGGTGGTAGAGGTGTACGCATCTCTTCAAAGGTGTTGCCCTTATTGGTCGTTACGTAATGCACCAATCCACTGGTAAAGAAATATGCCTATAAGATAAGAAAGCATGGTTATAATTTGTTTCTTGCAGTATTGTACAACTTACGCGCTGCTCAAAGTGAGGGTTATGGTAGACTGCAATGATGTCAACGCCTTCAAACTGTCTGTTCCATGTGTGGCCATCATTATCGCTTCGCCATACTTTTCCATCTGCCGTACGAACGAATACTCTCTATAACAAAGATCAGTCTTGCTTAAAGAAACTGACAGAGACCATACATCAGTATCTGTAAAGTAGGTGTAGTCCACCACGCGATCGGTAAACTCAGTCTAATAAGCGATATGAGATTGATTGAGTTGTCCTGTTATCCTATTCAACGTACTCGAGTGCTTTCAACAGCTCCACCGCTACCGCAATCGAATTCACGCTCTTTTTCAAGATCAACACCTCCAGAGCATCGAGACTTGGAGATCTTTTTGTAGCCGGAACGACCTTTAAATTTGGATTTGGGATCACATTTGATAGGTCTATCAGGATGACGGCCGTAAGCGACACATTCACCACGATCGTTAGCCCAAAAGCCAAAATCACTGTGTAAATGGAGAGAGAACAGGGTGAGTATCACCAAACCACATGAGTTCAAGCACAGCATTACCATTCGAAATCTGTTTCACGGCATTCACATTTTTCCTCCACGACTTCGGGTTCCTTGAATCGGTTACCGACAATACAAACTCGGTCTTTCTTTCTTCTCCAGTAACCTTTCTTTTCTCCCAGAAGACAGGTATCGTGACCCTCGCTGTCTTGGGGTACCCATCGCTCAAAGTCGCTCTTATCCGGGTGGTCCTTATCCATCTCACAATTGCGAGTATGCGTGTCTGAGAAATCGACCGTGATAAAGACAGGCGACCGTTGTGCATCTCTTGTATGGCCAATGATCACAAATCGGAGTGTGGTCGACTTTGGATCCGTCGTGAGCGCGCTGACACGAACAAGTGTCTCCGAAAAGTGATAGTAGTGCCAAGTCACGCCTTGATCCCATGAATAGAGAAGTTCATTTGTTGGTCCTTCATCATTGATTAAGACGAGAATAGATCCTTGATCACCAAATTCGTAAAGGTGCTCGCCCTCTTGAATCATGTCCCAGTTTCGTCCGCCATCGCGTGTCAAGAAGGTGTTGCTCTGTTCATACGGGAGTAAAGCAGGGCCAACATTACCTACACCCATGGCGAGGCCAGGTGCACCCTTGGCCGTGAAAATAGCGCCTGGACCATGAATATCCGTTCGGCTGTGAAGGTTCAGCGTACAGTCCCTGGTCGAGCAGTCGTACGTATGTGGAGGCTTGAGTGGCTCCCAATGGCCACCATCATCCCAGCTGATCATACTGCGCACTTTTTTGGACGTCCCCAGTTTACCGCTTAGTTCATCGGTATTGATGACTTGGTTGGCCAGAATGATACCGTCAACACTTTGCATCTTTTCAAAGTCGACAAAACCTCGGGCATCGCCATTGGTGTTGGGCAACGACTGGTGGTAAAGGGTACCGTTCTCGTTGGACTTGAACAACGTACCAAATGCGTTGCCACGGCCTACGGAAGTGAAGACGTTCAGAAGAATGGAAGAAGGCGTCGATTGCAGAACGGTGAATGTCTATAACGAATGTGTCAATTACGCATTTTTTTTTAAAAAAAAACCAAAGCAAACTTACATTGCGATCAATGTACTGGTTTGGCGGGAACTGTGCTTCGCTGAAGGTGCTACCGTCGATACTGACATGTAGGGTAAGGTCGCCCTTGTTGTTCACAGCGACAACCATGAAGTCTTCAATAACAAAGTACTCAACAACCTTCTCGAATAGCGTTTCCTGTGTTCTTCCCCAGTCCGCGGTGCGAACTAGCTTGAGATCGCTGCTGATCTCCTTGCTATCAGGAACGGAGCAGTACACTGTTTCTTTCTGGATCTTAAATTCAGGCGAACGACCAAAGATGCATTTATGCACAGTCATCTTCAGGTTGTCCCAGGAGCCACCATGGTTTCTCGAGATATACGGCTCGGCACGGAGTCCAGATCCCGGATCGCCAAGGAACAAGATCCAATCTTTCTCCTGTGGATGGAAATCAAGCACCTCTTGGACGTGTCGACTGGGCGGCACAGGTACATTGATCTGTCTCCATGACTCTCCCTGGTTCTCTGTCACATACAGCGTCTTATCCAACAAAGCATAAGCGCGCTGGTCGTCAAACTCGTGCAAAACGTAGCCATTCACTCTGCCCTCATTCTGAAGCACACGGTTCCATTGTATGCCATGCTCTTTCGAATGCCAAAGTTCACCATTTGAAAGTCGAAGGAGTATCGCTGGCGAATTCCTGAAATACGAAAATTGGTCGATTTCATCGTTGAACACGGTCTGATATTTCTTGATAGCGTCGTTGGACGGCTGGGCAGCGGTGATGCTAAAATCACCATCCGCCGGACGTGAAGTGCTCGGAATTTGCGCGGTGTTATCGCTGCACTTTCGTTCTACGGGTTCATCCAGTACCTTGCCTCCTTCCTTATTACATGTATTGCCAGGAATTAATCGATAACCGCTGGACCCAGGGTACTTGTCATTCTTGGACTTGCAATCAGAGGGTGAGAGCCGGTCAGGAGCAACGCGAACACAGCGACCATTAGCATCACGCTGGAAACCATAGTCACACTCATAATCTGCTTCAGTGCAAGGGCAATTTTTCATCTCAAGCACTGGCTCTTGGAAATCACGCCCGACATAGCAATCTCTGTCCGCTTTCTTGCGATAGAACATCTGTTCGTGTCCCATTAAGCAGTCAGGGCCTGGTGTGAGATCACGAGCGAACCATTTTTCGAAATCGTTTCGTTCACTATCATTTTCGATCAACTGACACTGTCGCGAATGGACATTGGTGAAGTCAAGCTTGATAGCCTCGACATTGGAAGCAGACGCCCGAGCTCCGCCGAACAGCAAGAAGTTGCGCGACGTTGACGCGGGATCCGTCGTTAGCATACGTGCACGGATAGAGATGCCGAGATCAAGGCGTGTCCTAGAAAGAGAAGTAAGTGACCGATACGTTTCGCAGCCAATTCATTTTGAAGTACTACTAACCAGGAGTTGCCTCGATCTTTGCTCCACCAAACATGATCTGTTGCCTTTTCATCATCTACTACCACAAGAATGGAACCCATATCGCCAAATTCATACTTGTGGGCTCCTTCAAACACTCTTCTCCAATTCAGACCGCCATCCACGGACAAAAAGGTATCGCATTCGTCATATTCTAACAAGTGTTCTCCGTAATTGCCTACACCCATAACGACACCCACTGCTGCATTAGAAGTAAACACTTGTCCACTGTTATGTGGTGTTGTAACGGAGTGCATGTGTAACGCACACTAACAACCCAACGGTTAGTACGACGACGACCATTACGCCCTTCTTTCTTTTTCTCACCTCGCGACCCATACAGGTCATGTCTCTGCCGTCCTTATCCTTTACACTCTTGATTGGATTCCATGTGGAACCATCGTCAAAACTGATCCGCGTTTGGATTTCCTTCTTTGCGCT
Organism: Saksenaea vasiformis B4078; assembly: GCA_000697055.1. Taxonomy (NCBI): domain Eukaryota; kingdom Fungi; phylum Mucoromycota; class Mucoromycetes; order Mucorales; family Saksenaeaceae; genus Saksenaea; species Saksenaea vasiformis. The sequence continues at coordinate 69,510 of JNDT01002297.1, read as the reverse complement.
TCCTCTTTCTACCTGAGTGGGATTCGCGATAATATTGGCTAGCATGATTCCTTCGACGCCCTGCATCCTTTCAAAGTCAATGATACCCATGGCATTTCTGTGGGTGTTCTCGAGGCTCTTGACAAAGAAAGTGCCATTGGAGTTGGATTTGTAGAGTGTGCCAAAGTTTTCATTGCTATCAAGAACATCGACAAAGAGCGAATGGCTCGTCGACTGAACAATGGTATAGGCTTTTTCATGCACAAAGGTGCCAGCTGGGAGGACAGCCTCATGCCAATTTTCACCATCCAATGTAATATAAAGGTCCATGTCCGGCTTCATTGCCGACGGTTTCACGGCTGCAACCAAGAAGCGATTGACAGTGCTAACAGCAATCACACCACGTACATCATTCCCGGTATTGAAATTAACAGGTTCTTCGGTACGGAAGAAATCTTCGGATTGAACTAAGCGAAGTGTTTCGGGTTCCATAAGACTTGTCAGCCCATTCTTCTTTGGACCCTCAACACACATGACTTCTTTGGTGGGAGCAGTCAAAAAGGTGCTGCTCGAAATGGACCAGATACAGGAAGTGGTATGCGTACGCAGTAACGTCAACTCTTCAAAGTTGTTTAGGGTATAATATGTCTGCATTCCGTCGTGTCAGTCCCTTATGCGTTCCTCGCCAGTCCAAAAAAAATTACTTTACCTCCGAATGGCAATCTACGCCAGTCCAGCCACCAAGATTGCACCTAAATCCCGTGAATAGAACATAGTTGGTGCGGGTGGCGTGGAAAGACAGGTGTTGTGTGCCAGCTCCAGGCTCCACCGGCGTCTCAAATCTTTGCCACGTTCTCCCTTTGTCAACCGTTTTCCAATGTGTATTACTTTTTCCCAAGATATATGCCTAAAAAAAAAAGGAGCAAGGATCGGTGGATGCAAAAAAAAAAAAAATGGCACTGCTTATAGATTGCTTACCCTATCTTTATCAAATGGATGTTCATACAGAAACGTTGCTTGATTATCAGGAACGTCTGATATTCTTGACCAATGATCACCATGGTTTTCCGATCGCCAAACAGTGTGTGTATTGGCATCCAACCATAACACAACCTACAGCACGGAAGAAAGAAAAGAAAGAAAAAATGCCGCGCTATTCAGAAATCCTGCGTGCGAAAATACAAGGAGGCCTTTTTTTACCGATGAATCTTTGAAATAAAAGAATTTATCTGGCATGTTAGGGAATCCTGTTCTTGCAATCGATTGAGCTGACACTTGAGTTATCCATGTGGCGGCCAGCGCCGCTATCAAGATGCCAAGCCATAAGCGCGGTGAAAGCCTTTGAGTATGGCGACGCCACGGTATGTCCGTCATTGTCGTCAACGTTTATTCCCCGTTTTCTTTACTTGTTCTGAAAACAAACAGCCGCAAGTTTTTCTTTTTTTTTCTTTTGTTTTCTTCTTCTTTTTTGCTGGCGTGTCTTATGTTTGAAACTGGAAAGGTTGGCGCCAAGATATTCATGAGCATGTCAAACTACGGGCCATGTCGAACAAAGGTGTACCTTCAAGCTAGAGGATAGTTGTGCTATGGATATATACTTCTGCACTTCTATAGCTTCCTTCGTTAAGTGTCTTCAAACTAAAAGACAACAGTGGAAAAGACACTGGTGAAAGGAGTCAAACGCAAAAGAGGCGGAGGCGCGGCCGTTGCCCCACTTGTCAGTGACGTTGCTAGATTGAAACCCAGACAATAGACTTGTTGCAACCGAGAGGCCCCCATTTTCTCGCGGCATTATGCAATAAACAAAAAGTACGGCGCGTAGTTTATTTTCCCGTGCCGTGTCTTTGAAATGTAGACTCGTTGAACAGCTCACTGCGTTCGTTAAGGAAGAATCACGCGCCGTTCGTTGCGGCAATCTCTGATTGGCTGGTCGAGTCGTTATGCATGTTAAAGTCCGAGTCCAATGTGGTGCAACCAAGGGAAAAAAAAAAAGAAGAAGGAAAGCACAGGCATTTATCTCTTGCATTAAATGAAGGTCAGTTGCGGCAAAGAATTCAATTTTACCTGTAGAATAGCAAGTATATGGTTTCAGATGGGTCCTAGTTTTATGAATCGGCCGCTACTTTTTGCCGCCTTGAAGCAAGGACACAGTTGTTACTTTATGGAATAGAGGATGAACTCTCTCGTCTGATCAAACTTGGTCAAATATCCTCCTTATAGGAGGATATGTATAAATATATATTTCACGTGTAGGTAAAGCAAGAAAGGGAGATAAAGTATCGATGTATGGTATAATGTACAATGGACTTCTAAGTTTGAGGACCCTGTGGGTTCCTGCCCACTTGATCACGAATCGTAAATGTATTTTCGCTATCATTGCTATTGCGTCGTTTTTGTTGACGGTGTTGATGGATCCTGTCAACAAGATCATCTCCCCATGACATCGCCTCCGATGGTGATACATGGTACTGTCGAGGAAAAGAGCCACTTCGTGGAGTGGATGATGGGCTACTTCCATCGGTGCAGATGCTTGTGCGACCACTAGCGATCGTCATACTTCGTCGTGGATTGGTAACCGTCAGATGCGCTGAGGAATTCCAGTGCTGTTCCTTGTAATCCATTGCATCATTGAACTGGACCCACTGAATGGAAGCAACGGATTTACCGCTGATCGATCCCGTACCGGATGCACGCGAGATCTGTTTTGATGATGGTCCGTTCGCCGTTTGGCTGGTATTGCCGGATATGATAGGTAATTGCAAAAGACGGAATAAGCTCGATCGTCGTCTGTTGGTTGGTGTCGGTGTTGATAACGGAGATGAGGAAGAAGATGAGTCTTGCGTGGGCGTGCAGACAGTGTTACGTTTGGACAACCGAGCAGACAATGGTGACGCGGATACTGGACTGTCATTACCACCACTATCATCCTGCAGGCGTGTCGAAAAAATATTGAGTGTGAGTCGTTTGAATGCCGTGCTCTCCCGGCGCCCTTTTGGCGGCGTTTCTTCCTCTGGTGGCGATCGCTGTGGCGGTGATGATGATGATAATGATAATGATGACGATGCAATAGCGTCCTCTTCGGTAGTTTCCGGGTCGTTCGAGTGCTGCTTTGTAGTGACATTGGGATCGATGGATTCTGTAGCTGCTGTTGTAGAAGCCAGGGGTGGTGGTGACGAGGAAAGCGGTAGTTCGTCTTTACCTTGGCTGACGCGGAACTGGGATCCAAACGAAATCGCACTAAGGCGGGATTGGATTTTAGCGGGTTCTGGCACGCGAACGATAAGACTATCTTCTGTTTCAGAATGTTGTCGCATCAGTCGACTTCCGATGGATAACTGTGCTTCGTTATTATTATTGCGCCGCGGAATAACCGGCGGTTGTAGACTAAAACGAGCTGAGAAGCTATGTTGTGTCCGTCGCGCTCGCTGGCGCCGATAGCCCCATACAAACAAAGAGATCCCGATTGCCAAAAATGCAAGTAAGCCAACAACGATTCCTGCGATTGCGCCTGCGCCAAGTCCTTTGTTATTGTCGTCGATCGTGTTGCTATCGCTGCCCGGTGAAATTTGTGGCTCGGCGGCGATCTGACGAGCCTGCAGCGTTTGGGTGGAGGAAGGTAGAATCCACTTTTGTTTCTGTACATCGAAGTAGAGTATGTCATTGGCTGTGCCACCGTAGTACATAATCATGGTATCATTAAGTAACACGTCGGCATGTCCTGTTCGGGGATGGCTATGTCCGAGTAGTTGCCAGCTGATGCGGTGTGGGGCTTGCGACAGATCAAGCTGCCACAAGTCGCCCAGGGCGGTTGTCTTCGATTGACCGCCAAAAAGAAGGGCGCGTGATTGATTACGCTCCGGCAATAAGGTCATGCAAGCATGGATCCTTGCAGGTGGATCTGCTGCAACTGTGCGATGATGAAGGGTTACCGTGTTAAACCAAGTACATTGGCGTAACAAGTTTTCTGTTCCTTTGGTTGCACCAAAACATGATAATAGCCAATGACGGTACGCAATGGTCGAGTGGCCAGCAAGAGGGTGATCGAGTTTGTGCAGGGCAAACCAAGTATTGGATTCCCATTTCCAGATATCAGCATAGAAATTGGAGGTAGAAGAACGGCCACCAACGACATAAATGGAATGATTCAGTAATGTGGAGGTATGGTGATAACGAGAAGGAGGGAGAGCGTTTTTAGTGGATTGATTTGCCAAGAGACCGTGTGGCTGCAAGCCAAATAACGACACAAGTGAGCGGGAAGGTGCATGCCAGTGAGTAGAATGCCCCGCTATGGGCTCTGTTTTATGTGCAGTAGAATGTACAGAAAGATCTTTGCCGATATGCAGGGTGAGCGCAAAAGAAGCGAAATTGTCTGAAGCGTGAACGCCGCCGAGGATATACACAGTTCCGTCAGGAAGACGTGTGGCTGTATGATGTCTGCGTATGTTGACGGCATAGACTATCTGGACGCAGAAAAGAAGATAGAGAACAATCATGTGCTAAACCTTCATGAAAAATGAGCGGAAAGGGGGGTCTTTTTTGCGGAAGAAAAGAGAAAGAAACAAAGAAATACCGGGCAATTTGCCTTCCACAAATAAACTAAAAATTCGGCCCCCGTTTCCCCAAAAGTAACACAGGCTCATGCGCACAATTACAGCAACTGATAGAACAACAACAAGGTTATTATTATTACTATTATTATTACTATTGTTATTATCATTACTCAATCTCTCTTTTTCTTTTTGCTTGTAATAATCTAAGCACCTGAGTAAACTGCAATGTCCACTGATATGAATCCATCAGTTTCTGTAGGTGGCGTAATTAGGGAAAAACAGCTTTAATGAATCACTTTATTGTTCCTCTTATATAAACCTTCATTCTTCCCTCCTTTTCGTTACATATCCCTCTTCCTTTTTTTTTCTGTGCGTTGATCATGAATGAAAATACACCTCTTTTACCAACCGCTAGGAAACATGACACATTCTCCTTTTTTATACATCCAAAAAAATACTTCTCTAAAACACATTGCTGTCGACTTGTCCCATCACTTATCCTTGGCACTGCCATCTGGTTTGGCGTCAAGCCTACAGAAGAACTAACAACAACCGCCGTCCATTTACTTGCTGTTTTTCTTAGGTATATTATCCCAAATCTCGTGTAGCTACTAATCTGCATACTGCAGCTGTATTTGTGCCTTGATCACGACGTCTGTGGACATTTCGGTCTTGGTACTGACAGGCTTGACTTTCTTGGCTGTTACCCATTCTTTTGAATGCATGGACCACGTTACAGGAAAAAAAATTGAATGTCGATTATGTGGCCAAACAAACCCGCTAACGGAAGATCCATATCAATGCGACGCTGTCAAAGAATCCTTTCAACAGTCATTGACAGGTTTCTCTAGTAGCATTGTCTGGTTGATATTTGCTGCATTTCATCTGGGCAAAGCCGTTCAGTTGACCCAGTTAGGTCGCCGCTTGTCATTATTAATGATCAAGATTTTTGGCAGTAGAGTCATGGGATTGGCCTATGCTATTGTCTTGTCAGGTAAAAAAAAAAACATATATATATACATATATATATCTATATATATATCTATATATAAAAGGAGTAACAAGAGATTGAGCAAGAAGTAAGTCGATAAACCATCCCAATAGAATTATTACTTGCGCCTTTTGTTCCAAGCAATACAGCGCGTGGTGGTGGTATCATTCTTCCGGTAGTCCAATCCATCGCCATGACGCTCGGGTCAACGCCATCAGAAAAACCCAAGCTTGGTGGCTTTCTGATCCTTGTGGGTGCCCATGCCAACTTCCTATCTGCCTCAGTCTACTTGACTGGCATGGCAGCCAATCCAATCGTTCTTGCCAAGGCCAATCAATTGTTTCCCCATATTCACTTTGGTTTTATGACATGGCTTATTGGCAGCATTGTCCCGGCCCTTGTATGTGCAGTAGCACTTCCTCATATCCTACGTTGGTTTTATGGCCTTGATCTAGATGATCAAAGGGACAAATCGTCTGATGACAGTGTCATCCGTTACGCCCAGATCGAATTACAGCGCATGGGATGTATGTCCGCACAAGAATGGGTAGGCTCATTAAGGTTCCATTCATGAACAAGTGTACTGATGACTTTGCTTCTAGCGGCTGTGTCTCATTCTTCTTCTATGTCTCAGTCTTTGGGTCACAACCAGTTATACGAAGCTCGATACGACCTTGGTTGCACTGCTAGGCATCGTTGCACTCTTACATACACGAACAATTACCTGGAAAGACGTTGCGAGTAACACAAATGCAGTAATTGCTTTTACTTCTTATTTGACTTCCCAAAAATTCATCCTTAATGTAGTGGGATACGTTATTCTGGCTTGGTGGATTCGTTACCATGGCGGAACAGCTTTCGGAAGCGGGTGCTTCGGCATTTCTTGGACGCAAAATTTCGTTTGCTATTGAAGAACTAGGACTTCCGCCTTTGCCTTGTTTGGCGATTGCTTACTTTCTCACTACATTCTTATTTTCATCACTCAGTGCTCATACGGTGGCATTTGCTGCGACTTTTCTCGATGCTGGTCATGCCTTGGGTGCTGCACCAATGCTACTTACGGCTCTCTTAGGTTACTTCGGTTCCTTAAGTGGATGCATGGTATGAACAAATTAATTTATACATCCCTGGAGAGGTCGTAATACTTAAACTTTTCTATTGTTATTTCCTTTTTTTAGACTAATTTCTCTTCTGGTAAGACCTTGTACCCACTGCAATGGAAGAAAACACTAAAACAACGATAAGGCGTAGTGGCAATGTACTTTGCACCTGGCTACGTGCCACGGTCAAAGTGGTTCCTCATTGGTGCCAAGATGGCCTTGTTCTATTTAGTCGTTTATTTCACTCTTGGCATGGCTTGGTGGAAACTTCTAGGATGGTGCTGATTCAACTTACCAATTGTGTCTTTCAAACTGTACAATATATACATATACATATTCCTTTTCTTTTCTTATAAAATGGAAATCTCGTCCGAAGCAAAGGAGAAGCACATGGATCGTGGCAATTTGTTTGTTTTCTACGGGCCTGCAAGTAGTCGAATGTCATATACGGCAGATAGGCCATCCTTTCTCCTTGAAGAATGTTTTATGCGAAGAAATTGCAAGAACCCCGGGATTAACTCTCACGGTGAACAATTGAATAATTGGAAATTTTTTTAAAAAAAAAAACGCAACCCAGGCTAACTTGGCTAAAAAATTTTTGAGGAGCAAATACTTCGCCCTGGAGAGCTTTTCCCTTTACTGCCTTACAAAAGATATTTCCCTATGTCAAGTATGGCATCATCACAAGTCCTAGTCATAATATCAGCTATTTCATGCTTTATATTACTATACGTGGATATTCAGTATGCTAATTACATTTGCTTACGAAAAGGCAGATACCGTTAGAAAGAGTAGAACATACCGCAAGTAACGTTACGATAGCCACACCTCCAATTTGTATATGTTTATTAGAAACAATTAGATTAGTAACTTCGGCGTGATCCGCACGTGGAAGTAGCGGAATATGGTTTTGTTTTCCATGTGCTGCAATGCCAGGTTCACAAGACCACTATCCATCTTATTTGACATGGATCCTTCATGACTTATGACGTTCATTAAACCTTCTTTTGCTTTTCAGGAAGAAAAAATATAATAACCATAGCATCCATATTACATGACAGGACCCTATTCAAGAAGGAATCTCTCTGTTTAGAATACTTGCATAGTTATCCTTCCTGAATACTTGAAGACCTCATTCTCTATCCCCAGATGTAATGCTTTTCATTGTGTAAAACTGTTAGGGGCAGATCTCGGGCGAATCAGCTGGGCCGGTCATTGACATAAAATGTGATGGCATAATGCTTCAACATGAAGGTTGTATACATATGCTTTATGCTTCTCGGTGCGATGCTATTGACACATCAGATACACAGCATACTGAGTGGCAAAAAAAAAAAAAAGGATCTTTTTAAAAGTGGCCACCGGCTAGTATGTTTTGCAATTTTCTCTGAGGGAATGATTATCCTCTATCTAGAACTATTTCTATGTAACTCGTTGATGAACCACGACCGATCATACATAACTAAAAGCAGGAGGGCGTCAGCATTGATAATTATGGCATTCTGCATCGGCAAAAGACAATGTACGTTGCTCGATGTGTTAGTAGTTCCAGAAGGTTACTGCTTATTGAACAACCTTTAGCGCTATTCTAATAATTTTTGCATCGCACGGAGGCCAAGATTGCGCTAAGGGAGAAACTGAATATGCGGTCATCAGTCTAGGAATCGGCGACAGCATTTGTCTAGCTGGTGGCGAACACAACGAATTCCTCCAATGCGACTCTCAGGTAACACAGACTCGAACTATTCCTTGGATTAACGCAAAAACAAACTATTTCTCAGCGCAAAAATTATTTGACTTGAACTTTCATTCAAGATCCCGTAATTGATGCCGCCGCGGACTGTAATCTCCGCTAATGACGGGCAATTACCTTTTCTTTTGCAGGGAACGTATGCTGCGTCCTTCAGTGGACCAACGTTTGATGATTTGTATGCATTGTTATGTAAACGAGGTGTCAAAAAAGAAAACAAATAGAATAGATAGCATAGTAACAATTAGGTTATCTTTTTGTTGTACACGTCGGTAATCTTCGTCAACCACGTGCGTGACTGAGAAATGAGCACTCCATCTCTCTCACCTTACATTCTTCATGGCAGCCCAACTCTACAAAACCGCAAGTGGACGTCTATTCCACGCAGGCGCAGTGGCTATTATTACCGTCGGGTAAAAAGAAAATACTCCACCGCTGATCCTTTCCATGTTGACATGGATGATGTTAGTCTTCCCGCCAGAGGCAAAACGCACGTGTCACGTTCGCTGTGTCGCTACATGCGATGGTTAGGTGTGTCCACCAAGGTGTTCAGCGTTGGCAATTATCGTCGAGAACGATTGGGTTCGATTCCAAATGATTATTTTGATCCAAGTACGTTTACATGTCCTCTCACTTCCATGTCTTGACACAAAAGGAACAAAAGGCAATCACGATGCCCTTATGCAACGACTCGCCATCGCGGATGAATGTCTTGACGACATGATTGGATGGCTAAATTCCGGCGGTGGTCAAGTTGCTATCTATGACGGCAACAATGTAACAGAGGGACGGCGGCGGGAAATTCACGATAAACTACTGGCCAATGGTATCCATGTAAGTTGAAGTAAATGTTTGGTAGTGCTCTGCGACTCAACATGATTATCATCGTTTTAGCCACTATTTATTGGTAAAGTGAATAGCTCCTTTTTCTATACGAGTACGTGAACTGACGGGGGACTTGCTTAGAATCGATCTGCAACAAAAACGAGATTGTTCTGGCCAATATCCGAAGCGTTAAAATCTCCTCGCCGGATGTAAGCAGGTTTGGATGATAATTCTTTCTTGCGTTGCTCATGTTATCATGTAGTATGTGGGATGGGACCCAGAAGAGGCTGTGAAGGACTACAAGGTATGTGGATGGAAATGCAGAGATGACCTTCTGAACCCCATGAGCAGCATAGGATAGAGCAGCACATGGCCAACTACGAAACAATTGCGGATTTATCCTTGCCGTTTGTGAAGTTGATGAATGTCGGAGAACAGCTTATTGTCAACAATGTGCAAGGGTATCTGCAGGTAAACCAAGACTACAGGAAAGTAAGATCATGTGGTTTAAATTAATTTGTTAGTCGCGTATTGTATATTACCTGATGAACTTGCATAATCGACCAAGAACAATTTATTTTGCTCGGGTAAAAAAGAAGAAAAGTCAAAGTTGAAATGAATTGCATAGAACTTATATTTCTTTTCTAGGCTGGTGATTCGGTTGATCCGCAGAGCTATAAAGATGATTCCGTTTTGTCGCCCGAAGGTGAAGCCTATGCAGAGAAACTCAAAGAGTTTGTGCTTTCCTATCGTGAACAGAAACAGACGGCCTCGGGCATAACCGAAGATCGGGAACGTCCCATCACTGTGAGCAGGACTTTGTTGTTAGTTGGTAATGAAAAGGGCTAAAAAAAAAACAATGGCTAGGTCTGGACATCGACTAGAAAGAAAGGAAAGCAAACGGCGATTCCTTTTGCCAAAGCTGGCATACCGGTGCGCCATCATTCAGTTTTGAACCAATTGAATCCGGGTGTGGTCGATGGCATGACGCCCCAAGAAATCAAGGTGGGAAAGAAATCGCAAGAGACAATGGACTAACGCCAAACACGCAGGAAAAATTCCCAGAGGAGGTCATTAGAGCTCGCGAAGAGCCATATAGGCACAGATATCCACGCGCAGAGGTACAAAGAAATACAACGATTTACGTGATTCTTCCGATTTCTTTTTTTCTTTATTTACCACCATGTTAGTCCTACCACGATCTTGCTATTCGGCTGGAATCTGTGATTATGGAACTTGAACGTGAGAAGAACGATGTCCTTATCATTGCACACGAGACAGTTCTGCGTTGTCTGTACGCTTACCTCTTTGACAGACCCGAAAGTGTAAGATTTAGCATGTCTCTTGCAGTGGATACTGAAAGCGTTTTACGTTTAGGAAATTCCTGCTATATCAATTCCTCGTCCTTGTCTGATCGAGATCACTCCTTCGGCTTATGGTTGTAAGGAGTCGAGAATGGAGATAGTCTAGATAAGGATAGATGTATGTATGTCTGTGTTGTCGGCGATAAACTTCGGTCAACCATGTGTGGGCCTTGGATCTGTGCGCCCCCATCAAACTAAAAAAGAACAGACGGGTTTGGCCCAAAACACAAAAATTTATCGTAACGACAATGGGAGTACGAGTAGCCGGCAAGATCATCCGATTTGGGGATAACCTATTTATCCTCACGATGCCATGTACTTAAACCAGGCATTCCGGAAAGAAAAAGACGCAAGTTTTTTTTTTTGTTGTTTTCCCTTGCCATCGGCTTTTCTTCCGGAAGAGAAAAGATTGTGTGTGAAATCAGGGAACTGTCTAGACTAAATCAAGGTTTATAGTTTGACATGAACCCGTTCCGCATGGAGCAAGCGATGATCATGTTATCCTTTACTTTCTAACAACGGAGACTGTTCATTGTGTGAAAAGAGTTCGTGTTTTTTGTTTTGGTTCTGAATGTCTGTGTGTATATATGTGTGTGTGCGTCTGTCTCTCTCTCTCTCTGTGTGTGTGTGTGTGTGTATGTGTATACATGTGTATCAAGCGGGTTCTCTATGTACAAAGGAGATGGGAAGTGCTATTATCTGAGAAAAGGACAACTTCTAGGTTCGTGGCCATATTTTCCGCACCAGGAACTACACGGAACGAAGTTGTCAATCAATAGACGATGCATTGAATATAGGGTGATTGCTCTTACCATTGCCCACCGGTTGTATTGATCGGCCGAATAGAGTTAGTCAAAGGGACGTCGTTATTCGTTGCAGTGACCATGAGAGTGAATAAAATGAGAAAAAGGAAGAGAGAAAGAGAAAAGGAAAATAGATGCAGTGTTAGTCTCTTATATGCGTTAGAACCGTGAATTAAAAAGTTTTCTTTGGTTGACGGTGATCGTCGCAGCTTTTTTTTTTATACAACAGTGTGTGGTTTATTTGTTTGCATAGCAGTCCGAACACAAAGGCAAAAGTTACAAAGAAAGAAAGTCGCTTGTAACCACACAGGTACACGATTGCAACTCGATTTGAAACACAACCCCAACTTCTTTACTTTTTTACTTTTTTTTTTTTACGACTGAAAGATCTAATTTACTTCCGTCAAGACAACGACGAACATGGCGATTAAAACGGCGAGTACACATATCGATCCAAACAAGACAGCCCCCCGACTAGCAGGGAAGAAGCCTTTTGTCAGAGCCTTTTGGGAATGAAAATACCGGACGTTGGCGAAATATAAAAAGAGAATACTAAACACGACGAACGTGGAGCCCAGGGCACGCCCTGCTGCTCTTGCACGACTGTCTCCTCCAACGGCAGGAGTCAGGTGGTATAGCTGGGTAATTGCTTTGGCCGAACAGATCAATTAATTTGTTCCCTGGGGTTTGAAGAAAGTCACTTACCAACACCCACAGTAATTAAGGATAGAGAGGTTCGTAACCATGCAAGAAACGTTCGTTCATTGGCTATCCAGAACTAAAATTCAGACCACCGTGAACACCAATTGGGTTTGTTCTACCTAAATGATCGCGGGCGACCGCCGCTTTGTTTTCCAAAAGGATGGATGCGGAGAAACGTTCATAAAATCGAGACACTCCCTCATAAGGATTTTTTAATTCTGCTTGCTCTTGTAGTTTTTTATGCAATTCTTCTTTTTCCGCTTTGGATTTGGTACGGACCAAAAATGGCGGGGTAAATTCATGGATCCGGTCTTCGTCGTTTTCTTCCGTACAAGGTCGTTCTGATTGCGAAATAGGATCGGATGTCACCGTCTCATTGTCTTGTGATTCTCTTGAATGTTGTGTTTTCAAGAGTTTGGTCGATGTTGTTGCATGAGGCTGTTGCTGCAACATTAGGGAAAGTAAGGGGGGAAAAAAGAGCAGCAATTTAGTTCTTTTTTTTTTTTGCTTTCTTCTTTTTTAGGTCTGTGTTTCGCTTCTGCGAATCATTTCGGGCTTACGTCATGTTCCATCATCAGTCGTCGTCTTTAGGGTTACGCGTTAACTCTCCATTGCTCTATTGTTACGGATCGATATGTCGTACCTGACGATCAAAATTGATAAGTGACATTCATGCAAAATGGCCATGAGAATGGTTACAGAAATGTAGTGTGGCATCATCATCCTGGATTTTTATTCGCCAGAGGTTTAGAAAGGAGATCAATTGATTAGCACGTGGGGTTTTGTGGGATCCCAAAAAAAAAAAAGAAAGTCAGGGAGTGGAACAACACCTGCATCACTGTTTGACTATTCGCCTGCTTTATCCCTTTCTTAATCCATGTGCAACGGAGCAGGAGTAAAGGAAAGGCGAGAAGATCAACTGGGGGAAAAGTTAATCCCCCTTGCATCCTGGTTTGAGAAAAGAGAAAAGAAAAAAAGGGAAGGGATCCAACCGTGCGGCCGATGTCAAGGAATTAAGATTTATTAGAAATTAAACACCTTCGAGTTGACGTTCAAGGTCTTCGAATTCTGCTCTAGAAGCTTCGTATTTAGCCTTGTACTCTTCATACGACTTTTCCATCTCTTCCAATTGTTGTTCAAGCTTAGTGGATTTCTTCTCTAATTGCTCCGCACGTAGATCGGCTTCACGGAAACTTTAGGAAACAAGGAATTATTAGTTAGTTGTCTCGGTTAACTTCTCTTTGTTTCGGCTTACTTGTTCGATGATTCCTTCAGATCACATTCTGTCTTTTCCAATTGTTCCTCGACAATCTTCAATCGTGACTGTAAAGAGGTCAATTCATGTTCTTTTTGGGTCTGTTCGGTTTCGAGTTGCTTGACTTTGGCATCAAGTTCATCTGCGCGTGCATTGGCAGCCTCAGCCTCTGCTCGCAAAGTGTTCAATTTCTATTCATCGCACATTTATCAACAACTGAGAAATCTTTAAGTACTATCTTCTTCTTTACCTCCTTGAATTTCTCCATTGATGAAAGATAAAAAGTGAAATGTAAAAGATAGCTTGTATTTTTATCCTTTTATATTTTCATTTTTTGTTAAACCCTGGGAGCGTCAATGTGCACTCCATCTTATTTAGTCAAGTCACCAACACCAACACGAGCACTAACCCCCACCCCTTCTTGCTGTATCGACAACCTTTATGAAGGACAAACATCGTGGTATTTTACACAAGGGATACACATAAAAAGGGATAAGAGAAAAAAAAAGAAGAAGAAGAGAGGGATTATACGACATTGTCGACACCTGAGCCTCCCAGGATCCTGTATAAGACAGTGAGCCTTCGTCCCTTATTTCCAACCTAAAACTTACTTGGAGCTAGCATATGCTTGACCGGTAAAAGCAGCCGCACCTAAAAAACCACAGACGTTTTTCATGAGCGGTCTTTGAATTATCGGATGTGAATTTTTCTTTTTTTTTTCTTACCATAACAGATGGCAGCCAGCAATAGACAAACGGCAGCTGCAATAAGCGGGCCTGTGCCCATCAAGTTCGAGAGGAACATTACGACGGCAAACCTACAACACGCTTCACGATGAACAAAGACTACACCACACAAACCCAAAAGAAAAAGATACCCAAACTAAGACTTACACAAGGTACATAGCCGCTCGGAAATAACAATTTTCAAAGTACGCAATAAATGTATCACTACATGAAGTCAGGATGTTGATTAACAAACAAAAGCATCTTTCTTGTTGGTCATTTTATACAAACAATTTGGGACTGGTTGGGCAAAACTGTAAGCAGCGTATTTAGTATGGGAGGAGGGAGAAGTAGCCATTCGAGTCACATTACCTTTATGCACAATGGGATTTCCGCAAACACCAAAATAAATGCAATGACCCTATCATTCGTTTCGTGTGTGAGATATCATGTCACCCATGAAAAAAAAAAAAATCAGCTTACCATCCAACAATACTGAATACAACATGACCCAAGAATCCGACAATACCCAAAGCGATCAGTACTATATATATATCCTTTAGTCAGTATGATAAAAGAATAGCGTTTATAAGGTCTTACAGATAATCGACGCGATACCGAGCCTAGAATAAAGCAAGTTTTGTTCTTTTAGTTTCTCTCTTTAAGCGTATAGCGTATCGTTTTTACCATTGGCCGTAAAGCGAGAAGTTCATTGACTTTATTTCGTCACCACAACCCATATTCAAGAAAAGTAAGAAAAGTGTAAAGAAAGTAAAGGAAAAAAGAAGAAGTGCGTTAAAAGAGTTGGAAGAGAAAAAAGAAAGTAGAACGGAGTTTGTTTCTGGCGGAAATCTTTTACCGACAAAAAAAGCGACGACGAGCATTGTTGTCATGTTTCTCTTGGCTTCAACTCACCCCGCCAAGACCAAAAATATAATAATAGTCGGCTGAGCAAATACTTCCATGGTAAGTAAGTAAGTAAGAAAGCCCTATAGCTACGCGTTACTTGGCTCTAAAGCCAAGAAATCCTGTTTCATAAGTTATGCTGGCAAAATATCCGTTTCTTCCTTCTTCCAGTTCATTTCCATTGACAATGCAATGCTGAATCGGAATGTTCCACCATGACCTTGAATAACGAGAAGAATAACAACAACTAGACCAGTTTAATTTATCTAACCCTGTTGTCAAATCAATGATTTTAAAGGATAGGGCATAGGGTACGGATAGTTCGGTCACCGGATCAATTTTTGCCATCCCAAAAGATAAGCTTTCTTTCTGTCTATCGCAAAAGATGTACATCTTCTTTATTTATAACGCATACTTAGCTTTTTGCACGGTGCATAGCATTTTAACATAGCGCGTATTTAATCTTAATCGTCTGTTTTATTAAAGGTGGAGGCGTAAAAACTACATCGATCCAATAAGCAAATCGTGTGTAACATCTGCAAGCTTCAGCCCAGCCGTACCTTTTACTTTCATACTGAAACAACTAGCTTTCCAAATAACTGTTTGAGGATACATGTTTGCTGCTAAAATAGGTTTAAAATTGGTCCATCGCGTAAAACTTCTTTGGTTCTCCTATGAACACACCAACGAAAAACCGCTATATTGCTGCATTAATCTTTCTCTAGGATTATTTGCCGTTTCATCATCAAACGATAAGTAACTTTCTACCAGATTACAGCCATTGTTGTAATAGTAGATACATGCCAAAGCTAAAAAGTCTACGTTCCCGCCTTTTTCCGTCACGTTGCGATGAATATATCACCAATCGTGGACCTGGATATATAGAACGCTTGTTCAGGCGTTGCACAGACCTCTTTTCTTTTTCTGTTCCTTGTTTTGGCATAGAAACGATGAATGGTCGGTGCAAACCACAATTCTTTATCTAATTCATTGGCATAGATGAATCATTTGAATGTTTCACGTTTTTTGATATAACCGTTGCATGCATACGTCTGCATCGTGCGACTGCCCTGGCAGATACTGCTGAAGTTTTGTGGCAATAACCTTCTGTGTATATTCGAGCCCACTGTAGACACTAACGGATGTAAATTACCAGCTCCGTTGTAGCCATGGCGCATCACTGCACATCTTCTCGCAGCTGTTGCAGCTATCTCTCCGGTTCGTTAGTTTAGTTTAGCCTCCCATGTAGGTTTTCGAAGCAATTTTTTTTCACAAATTTACGGCAAATGATATTGTCCATTAGTCGGGGATTTTTACCGTGTCAGAAAATACCCTCATCATGACAGTCCGCGTTAAGGAGTCGTTGTCACCGCAATCGGTCCAGGTAGGTAAACCCACATGACAGCCAAAAAAAAAAAAAACGTCTCAATAGCTTTCAATTGATCTAATGATTAAGAAAACACTAGATTGCTCTTCAAGTTCTTTGCGTATCACGAGATAACCGTTTCCATCTACCCATACTGAACTTAAAGTAAATTTATACAGCCGGCAGTTTATCGGCTGAATAGAGTCACAAGCATCATCACTTTGCCATATTTGCATCTATTGATTGATGACGGTACTATTGCTTAATCGACACGAGAATTTCCATGATAGAAGAATAAGGACAGCGAATTTCAGACACCTATGCGATCATATGATATCGATTAAATTATTTTCCTTGACCATGTGATCTAGATCGTGACATCATGAATCTTTTCGGTCTCCGCTTTTTTTTTGCCCCCAAAAAAACGATTCGGCCCTCCACACTCTTTTTTTCAAATCAAGTCAGGTGAGTTGAAGAAATCGTCACAAGTCACGAGCGATCCAAGAAGAAGTTGCATCCTCCCGCCCTCTCTGGCACGAAAGCATCATGACTCACTGTACCATTTTTTGTGTTTGTCATGTAGTTTGAGGAGCATTCTGTACGCTTGTGCTGAATTTCACCCCAAAAAAAAGTCTCATTGTGTGCCACATCTACCTTTATTTTTTACCTTCCATTCTTACCCAATTCTTGTCGTTTCCGTACACGCATAATCGACCATGTCAAACAAACCATTCATGGGATTGAAAGGAGAGCCAGTAAGTGCCGTTTTTTTTATCCTGAGAATTTTTTTGTTAAGGGGAAAAAAACCTCACCCTTTTTTTTTTTTTACAGCTCGATGAATCCTCGGTGGGAAAAGATAAGGTTTCGTCCCCCTCTACAACCTCCTCTTCCACCTCTTTCCCTGCCCCAGCCGTCACAGCAGCCGCTGAGTTGTGGTAAGAATAATAGAGCCGCCAAGATAATAAAAAAAAAGGAAAGAATGGGAAAATGAACAAATGGATATATTAGGGCTACTATTACTCCATCGCAATCAGCTTCGCTGCAAGCATTGCATCAATCGATGCAAGCCAGTGGAGCGATGAATCCTTTAGGAGCCTTGACAGCCGTTGCTCAGCAACATCAGCAACAGCAACAAGAACAGCAGCAACAACATCAACAACAACATCAGCAGCAATCACAACAACAACAACAACAACAACAACAACAATCCGCACCGCAAAATGACCCGAAAACGGATGTAAACCAAGAAACAGTAAAGCAAGAACATAAAACTCACCTCAATGAACAGCAACAAGCACACTTCCGTGAGATTCAACAACAACAACAACAACGTTTACAGCAAGAACAGCAGCTACATCCACAGCCATCACCTCAAAGACAGACAGCAGAACCCCGACGACAATCAGCAGACGAAAATGGCAAACCACCTGTGGTGAGTAGTATTAGTAGTAGCTCAACTGATGGAAAGGAAAAGAAAAAGGATAAGGAACAAATTTGAAATAACCCAATGCCGATTTGGTAGGGGTCAGCGGAATGGCACCGTCTGCGTCGTGAAAATCACAAACAAGTCGAACGTCGACGTCGAGAGACAATCAACGAAGGCATCAATGAAATTGCTCGAATAGTACCCGGTTGTGAAAAGAATAAGGGTTCTATTCTTCAACGTGCAGCGGCATATATCCAACAGCTCAAGGAGAACGAGGCCTCAACATTGGATAAATGGACATTGGAAAAACTACTAACAGACCAGGCCATGAACGAATTGAATCGACAAGTCGAACTTCTGAAAGCAGAGTTGGAACGAACAAGACAAGAAAACCAGTACCTTAAAAGACAACTTGAAGAAGCAGGTGGCAGTCTTGACCATAAAAAACTCAAGACAGGTCACACCGAAGAACAACAACCAAAAAAAGAACAAGAATAATAATAAATTTTGAATAAACGTTTTGCGTCATGCGAATATTTACTTTGCGTTGACGCCACGTCAATTCTGCATCGAGGAGCAGTATATCTTTGCGTATATAAAGCAGACACCTTTATTACTTGTAAATCAAAGGAGTATTTGACGCTGGTTCATTTGTAATAGGTTCCCCAACTTACCAATCGGAACGCATAAAGCGACGGTATTTAAAGGGACGCATGAATTTCCTTTTTTTTCTTTCTTGCTTTGGCTCTGTTCAATTCTTCGTCACGTATACAGGATCATTCATGTCTTTTTATCTATTGTTTAGCCTGCATGAGCCCTGTTGTCGAACCGTCTCGGCTGTGATGGCGTCTTTGACCATCACTTAGGTGAGTAAAGTAAATAGTGTCGCGCTCAGCACCACTCATCTTGTACAATAGATCGCTGGACGCTGCATCGCTTCAAATCCTCTGCAGTGCAATCGACACTAGCAGTATTGCCTCAGGATAATCTCCTCAAGTCGCTCCCACCCGGCCAGGGTGCGGGGTAGAGCTCCCGTGCCTATGCGGGATTACCTTCGGGGTAAGCAAACTGACATCGAAGCATCGTCCATTTACTAACCGTGAACAATCTTTTGTGTTGCTCCAATAAATGATGCGTCCACTCAGGGCTAAGTTAATGTAAGTGAACGAATGATTTTGTTGCCAGTTCATTAACTGAAGACCGTATATTTTATTTTATTTTCTCTCAGCGCAATCTTGGCTCTTCAAGGAACACACAATTTGTTTAGAGTAGCGTAAAAACTTGTTCAATGAACAGTAATAGGTACAAATTTTAGCCCACACACTACCTATGGTCTTTTTGAATGTATCAATTATTTTTCTTTTGTTCTTTGAGAATCGAACAAACAGCATGAATTATGCATTATATAATCAGAGAACCATGAAAAAGGGGGAAAAAAGGGAAATGGCTTTACATGTATGGGAAAAAGAAAAAAGAAAAGAGACAAGACTACACTATTGTACAAAGGGAGGAAGAGAGAGGGGAGGGGGAAAGGTGTTATAGATGAAAAGCAAATTTTAACGATTAATACGTGCATGGGGCGGCATTTCCAAAGTACATTTCGGCATTGGATTGGCCACTTCATTTGGAACGACCATCGGACCTAAAGTACTCGGAATTTCTTTTATCTCTACACCAATCTCTTTCAATTGCTGATGTGTCTCATCCTCGGAGACCTTTTTTCTGCCAAACAATTGGAACCGGGATTCCGATGTAGAGCTTCGTACAGTATCTGATCTGGACCGAGCGATCGACGCTTTGCCAGAAGAGAGCGAGCTGTAAGTACCTGACTTGGAAGCTGCTGCGGCGGTGGCATTGGCCAGGATGTCGGCGATGATGTCCATGTCCGATAATGGCTTCCGGTCGTTCGGCGGCTCAGCCTGTGTGGTAGGGGTATCGGGCCTGGAGAGCTGCATGGGCGATGGGGAAGAGGAGGAAGAGGAGGAAGATGACGACGAGGAGGAGGAGGAGGAGGAGGAAGAGGAGGAGCATGAATTAGGGGAGGGCTGTTTGCTGGGGAACTGGATAGACGCTTTTCCGGAGGATAAGGAGGACAAGGAGGATGCTTTCACAGTAGCAGTAGTAGTAGGCGCTGAGTCTTTTGCTATGGATTCCAGAGAATCCTGCCCAAAAAAAAAAAAAGAAAAAAAGAAAAGGTAAGTGGATGTCCCAGTTGGTTTTTCGGTGGTTTTACCTTGTTTAGCTCTTCTTTTTCTTTTTGTTCCGGGAGTACTTCTGAAGTGACCATGAAGCCAGCCCGTTTTAATAATTTGGGCATACTCGAACGGTAGTGCAGATGGCCTTTGATCAAGTCCGTGCAGTCCAGATTCTGAACCCGGTTACCTTCGATATACTCGAGAGGGCGGAGTCCAGCTACATTGCCCAAGCCTGCTGTAGAAGCTCTGAACAAAAAGCCAAGGAGCCAGTCATTTGTCGCATAACCATTGACGAATCGGCCAGACACCACGGTTGTGCATTCTTTCCACTGCGTTTTGGATGCACTCACGGGTGTACCGAAGAGTGCCACGTTCTCCACTAAGCCGTAGGCATTCATGCGTGCTAGCTCCAATAGACAATAGAAAATAACGCGTGCGCCCAAAGAATAGCCAACGAGGGTGACTGGTCTCGCTCCGAGATTGCGATTCATAATAGCATCAGCAAGGATCAGGCCAGCTAACCGTGCGCGGTCTAAACCGTTGGCCCAAGGATTATCTACTAAATAGCCTAATTTGGTCAAAGCCAGTGGCCATGTGAGGCCAGCAAGCAAAGCACCCATGATAGTGTGTGCTAAAGCCTGTTGAATTGAAAAGGTTACGGCTTCTGTAGCAAAGATTTTAAAAGCACTGCCCAGGGCTGCAAGCATTTCTGGCTCCCAGTACAGTGAATAATGATCTCCCATCAGTGGGTCTAATGTGCTAAAAGGTAGCGTTGTGGCTTCTTCGTTATTGTCCGTGTTAGGAAGCCAACTAGTTCCAAAATATCAACAACTGGAGGGGGGAAGTCCACATTTCAAGCAAACTTACCCGGTAATAGTGATCACGCAGTTGACACGTTCCTCTGCAAGGACAGGCAAAAATTCAAACGTATGGATAGCTTTCATACGCTTGTTCATGCTAACCGCTTTAGATAGACCATGTGTGAGAAAAAAAAATCGACATCTCATTTCTGATTATTTTACCTCCAAGTCCTATAACATGACATGTTAGTTAAAGCGCAAAAAAAAGCACTGATTATATCGAACTTACGACTGCCAGCAAGGGTTGCACTGCCTGTGATGAGAGCAATACCTGCCGTACCACCAAGAAAGCTGCTTGTGCCAGTGACGCCCACAGTCGTGAGAATTGCACCGAGGCCTCCTGCAATGACGGGGGCCATGATACCAGCACTCAAGCCTAAGATCAGACCGCCACCTAATGTGGCGAGACCAATCATAACGTATCGCTTTTTCTTGCGTTGTTTGTTTCTACCAAGTCGTTCGGTCTCATTACGCACGGTGGTACTTTCATCCATATTTGTCTGTGTTGTTGTGAACGTTGCTACCGTTTCTGTCTCCCAAGGGTCATTTTGTAGCAGATGGTCCGCAATTCGTTTTTCGTATTCCAAGACTTGGAACCAATCCAAGGACAGGTAGTATGCAACGCGCGCAATAAAGACGCGAGACCGAGCGTCATAGGTTTCGGAACTCAGACATATCAAAAAGAGATCGCACATCACCGTCCAGCGTAAATCAATGACAAAATCTTTTGTCGAGGTCTCTTCGTCCACCTGGTGAAAGTCGCCGAGATTCACAGTTGTTGTCTCGCCTTGCGCTGTAAATTGATGAACAAGATCGGAAGGAAGAATATGATGCTTCGACAAGGATTCAATCATTTCAATTTCTTTGAATGGGGGGAGGGTGTGAATCGTCACTATGTTTTTTGTCCCGTGATTTATTTACCTTCTTTGGAGATATCCATATGGGCATAGATCATTCGCATGATTTTCCGTTGCCAATTACCAGCGCTCATGCGCGCATAGGTGTATTCATTTCCTTGGTAATCGTGTACAACTTCAAGACTCGTCAGGGCGCATAAGCCAACGTATGCAATTTTCTGTGTTTCGGAAAATATATCTTTTGTCTCATGAATCTGTTTGTCGTCGGAGTAAGTAGAGGGATCAAGTTCCAATATGTGCGCACGGCCTTTCATTGTCTGAGATGATTCGGCCACTTCTGGAAGGTCTGCTGCCCAGGCACTAACTGCGTTAGGAACGGGTTCGAGCGCGGAGGGTGAGCGTGCAAATTCAGCGAGTGACTGTTCCGTCAATTGGGAGGGTTGAGACGATACTAGTGTCTGTGGTACATTGCAAGGATCATCCTCCTGTGCAACGTCTAGCGGAGTGTCCTCGACGTTATTCTTATCTTTCTCCTCCTCATTTTTTTCATCTACCAAAGAAGCTCGGTCGGACGCTGTACACGCACTGGAAATGTCTTTTTGGGTTTCACGCGTCTGAGGCGGTAGATTCGGTGTGGACAAGGAGTCATCACCGTTGAATGGTAATGTCGATGGAGCGTCCATTTCAAGAGGAAAGAAAAAGGAGAATCCAGGGAAATGGGAGACGAAAGGAGAATAACACTCACGCACAAAAAGGAAAGGTAAAAAAAGAAAAAGAAAAAGAAGGGAAGAAAAAGAAGGTCGAGTTGGCAAAAGGAAAGGAAAAAAAAAAAGGAAACGGGGGAACTATGCAGAATTTTTGGTTGCCAAGGCTTGCTTAATTATGGGTTCTAGTGGTTCGTCCAACGTCACGGTAAATTTAAACCCGCTTACTTCTTTTTATCCCGCTGATTGCTCAAATGCACACTGTACATGAACGAATAACATCACTACAAAGTACTTAGAAGACATTAACAGTCAATACAAAATGTTATACCATCGAGAATCTCGGAAACAATACAGACAACTAGGGAGTTGTGGTACGATTTGAAGATCATACACACTATCACCTTTAACGGATAAGATTAAAAACTGATACTTAGTTGTTGAAACGTTGATAAGAGCTAACTTATTATTAGAAGATCGGGCCAAAAAAAAAACTGCTTCTTTCTGCAGAAAAGCTGGCACCAAGTATAACAGTTTAGGGAGCACTGTTTCACGCATGCCAAGTAATCTGTCAAGCCTTCAACTATAAAATTTGTGCTTTTTCTCATGAACCTCTGTTTTGTTCCTTGGACTTAAATAAATAAATAGATACATCTTCACATTACACAAAATTAACATCCCTCGTGACAAACCGACCATTTCGGCGCGGAGATCAGAATCCAAGTTCTCTCGACGATCGATATCGGAGTCCCTGGTAATCTATACAAGATGTCTAGATCTTTAAAATAGACTACAGCCACAGACCCTCGCACTACACCTGTCTTTACGGCAAGGCGAAAAGGACACATAATAATAAACAGCCACCGTACCTCTCTCTCTTAAAACATGATAAGCCCACTGTTGTAAAATGAAAGGTTTGATCTACTTCGCTATATATAGCACCAATCGCTTTGGTTTGGAGAAAATAGAAATAGCGAACCAAACCCGTGGGTTTCCTCTTCTCCTGAAGTTCAAAATAGGCTACCTTGCCCACTTCTCGGGTTTCGCGATCAGTAGCCCTGGTACACAGAATGAAGATGAATGAATCTCTATTTCCTCTCAGTTTTAGCATGTATCACGTTTAGTGTAATAAACCAAAAAGTATAGAAGATTCTTTCTTTTCAACGCGTAAAGTAAACTACGAAAGAAGCATGAAGGAACGCGACCGCAGGACATTTATGAACTCAATCATCGGAGTTATATGTTACAGTTTTTGAACTTGCTTTGTTAAGTTTACACACTATATGAACTCAGCACCACAGTTCGGCTTGTAAAAACCACAACGTTGAATAGATCATGATACTATCTATGGTCTACAGAACGGGATTATCCGCTATCAATGTATAGAGAATGCAATCACCAGTGTCATATTTATGGCCGGACAGCCCAATAAGCGCCAAAGCAAAAGGGCTTTCCCTGGGTGTGATGAAATAAGAACTGTTTTCCCTGAGGGGCCATGTCGGCCTTAGTGCCATATTTTGCTGAAGCAGAGTAACGACGGTGGAAGCAGAAGTTGACACGTCAATCTACAAGATCCGGTCCCTTCCGTCGACGAGTAGGTACAGCCATCGTCCTGACTTGTATTTACACGCGAAGGAAGCAAATGCCATGTAATTGGGGGGGTGCCCAAGCCAGATACGCTGGCAAGACATTACCTCAAATCAACGAGATCCAGAAATGGTTAGCATTGCTGTTCGTTTATTATGCTGGTTCAGAATGAGCTTTCCCATAGATAAGGCCAAGATCCTCGCCAACAGGGCAGAAGCAAACCTGAAAAGGATATATTTGATTTGGACATACGAGTTGATCTAGATACGTATGTTTGCTGCATATATATGGTTGTTTATACCAACAAGACAGATTGGTCTACGAGCAGCAAATTAAGTTTCACATTGGAAGTCTGAGTTTTTACTTTACCATACAACCGCTTCTTTATATCAGCATAGGCCTATTTCAATGAACTTACGCATTTCGTTGATGTCCTAGTTATTTTTTATGCCAGCTCCGCATTGCAGATGTCCATTTTACATTTAGTTGTCTGCCGTATTAACCGCAAGGCAAAATCCAGTCTTCTACAACATCCACTTTATATTATGAGAATATGGTGTTAAGAAAGGCATTGTGGGAAAGCTAGTTCAGTAGAAAGCGGTTCCGCTGCTTTTGATATCTCACTACTGTACTTCAGCGGCGCTACGGTTCGCAGTTTTTGCACAATGATCAAGAGAAAAGAAGTGCGACATCAGTGTTCTTGCTCCTTTCTCTCCCACACTTCATGACAAACTCTGAAATGCGTCTGCTAGATCCTTGAGCTTTTTTATTCATAAGTTTTCAAGAGAGAAATCTATGTCGGTATATATATATAATATCTGAACAAGGTGTCAACTACCACTATACATGACCATTTGCTCTTGTCGCCTTGAGTGGTACAGCGTCACTGTATCCTTCTTCCTCGTCGTCATCCAAAAATTCAGTGTCGGCATGTAAAGAATCAGTATGGTCATTTGCCACCTCCGCATATCCGGAATTTGCACTGTAGTTAGTCAGTTTCTCCCAGAGGCAAATGAGAACCGCGGCAAAAAGGAAGATGGCAAACGCAAAGGCCAGAAGCATGTTGCTGTAGGAGCTTGCGTCGATATTCAGCGTACTCAGCAGCATAAGCTGCTCTTCTGTTGCGCCCATAAACATAACGCCCGCCATGACCAATGTCTAGTATACAAGTGAGTGCCGTGAATCGTCAGGTTACAGATGGCGTACCATGGGCGGAAGATACTGCCAGGGCGTGATCTTAAAGTCGCCTTCCTTCCAGACAAAACAAATTTCAATGATACGAGTGACACCACCTGCCATCAACAGATAGCCAAAGTAAGAATGAATTTGGACGCTGTTAGGTACATGCTGCGCGTGACCCTGGCAAGTGGGTGTCAGTGGGAGACCAGTTAACCAGACTATACATGCTTACTTGGAATGAAACCGCCGTCAGTATGATTAGAACCGCAGGTATTACTGTACGGCGACCGTGCGAACTGAAAAAGACACCCGCCATACCAAATACCCACCAAATAATGCCCATGGATGTGTGCTGGTAGTCGCCATGATTCCACGGTCGTCCCCACCTGTCTTTGGTTAATATATTTGTAAATTTGTGCGCGTCCTGTTCTTCAATTGCTTGCCGTTTCTTACCGATGTTCCGTGAATGTGTTTACTATGCCCCACAGCATAATCACCCAGCTGTCATACCATTCCTGGCTTTTACCTCTTCGCAAAAGCCATGGACCTCCTACACGTAGGGACAGTAACAACAATACACCATAGGCCACAAACGAAGAACCCATAATAAAATGAGCCAGACATTGACCTGTCTCCTCTAATAGATAAGAAGCGCACACACACACACACACACACAAAATCATCAGCGGTCTGCTTTTTCTTCTTTTCTTGTTACCTCCATAACAAAAGCCCAGACTTGCGATTACTCCCAGAACAATTTGTGTGTAGCCAATGACAGGAATTGCGGCGCCGAGGACCTTATGTACTACGACCATTGTCGGACGTATACGGCCATGGAACCCCCGCTCCCAGTGGAGTTTCAGGTACACACCAAGAGAAAATTGTGCAATGACTGACCAGATAACGATATGCGCAAACCATCGATGGGCGATGTGAGGTTCCTATTTTTGGTCAAATTGATACACTGCATTCCGAACACATTAACCTACATAGTTGCGGCCTCCATGCGCGTGAGCTAGAAAATAACCTACGACAAAACACGCCGAGGCCAGTATTTGTACAGGTACGTGCCACTTGTTCTTGGCCAGGCCGAGAACCATGCCTAGCGGATATAAAAATCCAAAAGCTGCAGAGATATCTTAATTCGTTTGAATGCTCAGTCCCGCTCCATGTCGTACCTGCAACCATGAATACAATGTGAAGTAACATAATGTAACCTATTGGTTCATCCGTAGCAGCACTTGATTTGAAAACGCTAGGGTCGAGGTCATGGCTGTGTCCATGGGCATGGTCATGGTCGTCCATTATGTGCTGTTGGCAGCAAAGAAAGGTTAGCCAATGAAGGTTTGCAGGGATGATGGCGTGTGGGACATGGTAGACGCTGGCAAGCAACGTGATTTGTGGGTATGGGTAAACTTTGCCCCCGGACTAATCAATGCGTCAGCCGAATTGATGACGGCTATGGTGTTACAGCGTGCACAGGGTCGTTGAGGTAGAAGGCTTAGTATGGTATCTCTCTTCTGAATAGCGCGCGTTCTCTCTCTCTCTTCTAATTGCTTCTATATCAAATTCCAATCGGAAAAAAGTCAGCTTCGCAACTGCTCTTCTGGACTCAATGCGTTTTTTTTTATTTTCATGTAATAAAGGCATAGCTCCGACGCACAGGGCAACTTTTAAAATAAGCGTGTTGTACAAGACGTAATCATATGTGAGACCTTGACAAGATGCACAAAAAGAAAAGATAGTAAATGATTGAACAAGAGGAGTGGTCTACTCCAAAAGACCAACATAGTATTAAACAATGGACAGCTTCGTTTTGGGCGTGTCAAACGTCAAGCTATGGAAACGCTACAACGCCCCGCCTTTGTCCGACGAAGCACAAACGGTAACAAAAGTGGAATATTCGGAAGCCGCCGATCGATTTTATATATATATGTATTATGAAACAAGAAACAGACCTAAACTCAGGAAGGGGCGTTGCCTCATCTTCCCCATCCTCTCTTCGGTACATCGGCACTCCCCGAAAGTTTAAATCGTTCGCGCTATTGCATGACAACGATGTGTGTTCGTCACTTTAGTATTCAATGCAGTTCCATGCCCCTTCTTTTTCTTCGCTCTTTTGCTGCCTGGGTAACAGAAAAAAGGACCGAGTTTTTTTTGGGGGGACATGTCTTATTTTTATTTTATTTTATTTTATGTTTTTTTTTCACAGTATGAAACATCAAGAATACGTGGATTAAATAGGGCACATTACTACGCATCCAATTAATGACATGAGCTTAAAAAAGGATTTGCGACATAAGGTTCACTTTAGAGAACAAGCTTATTACGCAATCTACAGGGCGTAAACTTTATTAACCAGCTGGAAATGGCCCAATGTACTGTTGATCGAAGGATTCATCCGCCATAGCTAATGAAAGAATTCCTCATGTCATAAATACGCAACGATCATGTTATCTGAGTTTTTAAGGGAAAAAGAGACAGAATATTCTACCGAATGGGACACCAGATCAACTTTGACTGACTTGCTGCAAGCAAGAAGGATATGGAAAGTGCAAATGCTGACTTTTACTTTAATTGATCTAGTTAGACTACAGAGAACCCTGTATTTAAAGAATTTGTTCAATTAGCATCATATCAGATTTGCGAATCTTGTTACTTCGAGGGCATGTGTCTTAGACAGCAAGTAATAACCGCATTTGATTGTTAGATTCCATTCTTTCGCGACATCTGCTCGATTTATAGTATCCAAACAAAATGATACACGGGCAAATAACTTTACGAAAAGTTACATCCATATATATAGATAAAACTTGCTAGACAAATATTTTAGGAAGTTAGACTGAAGCCGAAAATCGGCACGAGATTAGAAAAGATGAAGGGAGTACAATGCAATGCAAGCTTCTACATAAGGGGCTCACTTCCTTTTTTTTTAAAAAAAAAACAGATTTAAGCCCATACTGCAGCAAGGATCGACGAGAAGATCTGGCATCTGCTCTTTTTTTTTTTTTTTTTACTTGTCTACCTTAATGCATTGTTACGCTACCATTGCTGGATTGAGTCTTACACATTCGTTCCGATAACTACACTAAAGGAACAAACAGTCCATACGCTATAGCAAATCAATTACAGCGTGCATCGGAGATCGGGTTGATGTGTGTGGCCTTGAGCGACAATAGATACGTCTACGATACTTCAGATAGAGGAACGGAGGCGCACAACATGCGACAATAGAAATGAAATGAAAAGCGTGACTTAATTTCTCTCCTCGATAGGGTAGCATACAACATGTAATTATAAATATCGACAACAACCTAATTTCTAGCTACTTGTTATCGCATGCAGTCAAGTCGTCATGACTGTGAGAAATTAAGGCAAGAGGAAACAAGCGGCTTTTTTCTTTAAAGTCAGAAGAGGGACCGAGAATTCTCCATAATTTGTGTATCAGGTAACCATTTAAACAACGTATCCGAATTCCATTCCCAAAAAAAAAATTAGGGGGAGGGCGTTTAATATCGCAAGGCTATCATTGAAAAAAAAAACGCATCAGATTGGATGGCATTTCTTTAAGCCGATTGACCGTTATATATGTCGCAGAAAAATGCAGGAGAGGCCTTGCATAAGAGGTAATCGTTCTAATATCGAATAATGATGATCGAGTACTAAAACATTTAGCTATCCAGGTATCCGGCTATCCGGTTTTGTTGGACACTAAAATAGACCTTGTGGTGCACAATCAAACAGGGCGGACAAAAGCTCCGAAAGAAAAATTCACTGCCGACGGCCTTTTGCTGTCATGGTGATAGCTTGGAATTGGTTAGAGGAAGGAACGCTTTACATGGCGATCTAATGTCTAGGCTAGGGAACAGAGACTCCGCGTAAAAAAAAAAAAGTCTACAGCTCCGACAAGTGCTGCAATACTTTCAGCGGTCGTATCACATGCTGGCCGGTTATTAGAAAAAAAAAACACTATAATTACGAAGGGAAGCCAGCTTGTTTGTCATCCAAATAGACTTAACTTTGTGTAATGTAACATAGCGCCGTTTTTCTTCGATCTTTTGAAACCAAAAAACAAAGAAGATATCTAGTTAATGCTATTTTGTTTTGAAGATGAAAGGGACTAGAAGCTACAGTATGCACAATAATCTATTTTTTTTTCTGTTATGATCTAAACGTGTAGATAATCCTGCCACGCGTCAGGTTCAAACAAAAGCACAATTTAACGGACACACGCACAGTCGTCTATTTTGTTCTAGGTGAGAAATATAAATATGTCCTGTCACGCTTCTTTTCTTTGGAAATACGCTTCACACACACACGCACACACGCACGCACGCACCCTTTTTTCTTCTTTTTTTTCTTTTCTTTACACAAAACGTAAAACAAAAAAAAAGAAAGAAAAGAAGAAAGAAAAACTTTCCATTCATTACCGTAGTTGCCTCTTTATATATATACATATATATATATCTCGCTACCTACTTCGATATCACTCATTCTCTGCGTATCATCAGTAAGCTATCCTTTTCTTCACGCGTGTATTGCTAACTAAAGCAGCTGGTTTTTTTTCCTATCATTAATGTTTGAAATATGATTCCATTCTTTCCTCCATGTTTCTGGGCGTTATTGTCATTTGACGACCTTCGATTTCTTTATCTCTCTACGTCCGTTTCTCAGCGCTGCATTAACGGCAAATATTTACAGGATCTCTTAGTTGAGAGATCACTATTCGACTTCATCCATCCAGACGAGTTAGAACCCGCCAAGGCCGATTTGTCAAATTTTGTACGAGTGAATACCCTTGCTGCTGCAGTGACAAGGTAAGTAGTAAAAAAAGAGAAAAAAAATCGGACGACATAAAAACTTATTTTTTTTTCTCCGTTCAGGTGTCGTCTTCTTACATGGGAAAAGATTGCTGGCCAGGACGAACAAGAATGCACAAGTCAAAGCAATGTAGATAATTACGTAGGCATAGAAACAATTCTAAGAGGAAAAAAAGAGAACAGAAAGTTTAGTAATGGTTCACTATCAGGCTACTATGATAAACCATCATGTAAGCGAATGGACGGTAGTCGACGTCGTCATGTACACTGCTACTGAAAACATCATCTTGGCATTTTTCCACCGAGACGGAGGTAAATTGAAGGAAAAAAGAGAAACCCACGCAACCAACCACTGACTTTTTCTCTCTCTTTCTCTTTTTCTTTCTCTCTCGCTTAGATCACATTCAAAACCCACAAACTATGCTATGCGGAGAAAGGACCTTTCATCCTGAGGTAGAATCGTGCAAAGAAAAAAGCAAAAAAATCAAATCATTGTATCGCGATTTGGCTGACTAACATTCGCAGGATGTATCAGCCATCATGGATATTGTACAACAACATGCGCCGGAAAAATCGCCTGCTTTATCCTATCCAGAAAACGAACCATTGCGTGTTTTTCAGATTCGCAATACGTCTACTCGTCAATTGATCGCTTCGTGGCCACCCCAGCAAAGTATTGATCAACTTCCTTCTTCTATCGCTTCATCCATTGCAGTCCACCCGTCTGAATCACCTGTGCGTGAACAACTTTCCGACTTAGCCATCGACTTTACTCAGGAGATGAGCCGCAGAGGAGTACACACTACCAATGACAGTCTTCCAAACGACATTGCATGCACACAACATTTTCACTCGAGCTCGACGCTCCCTCTCCAAACTTATGGCATGTGTCGTTTTGAAAAGATCATCGTGCCGTATGGCATGGTTGCGTTTGGTTTGTTTCAAGTCACGGGAATCCAACGCAAGAGAACATCGGACCTGCGTCCCTATCAACATTACATGCACTGTATTTCCGATGTTACAAGTACCGATACAACGGATGCAGGGTAAAAAAAAAAAAAAAATGCAGACGGAAAGGAATCGATAGCCCTAATACGTATTCGTGTCTAGGACCAGGCCGTCCCTTCGTTCCGCATTCCATCCCACAAACTCTCCTTCACCGAACACGGTCAACAACGACTTCCCTCCACTACTGCAAGAACACAGGTACCTCATGGCAGGAACCCGATTAAATCAGCCCTGCAACCCACCTTTTTATGCAAAACATAATACGATATATAATGACACGTTATTCCCCGGAAAAAACAAACTGTTACCTGAGGGCCCTTCACCTCCTGAAAGACCGATGCGCACCTCACATGCTAATCTAACGCGATCACCAAAACGATGCGAAAACTGTAACACAGAAAGTAGTCCCGAATGGCGACGAGGTCCTAGTGGACACAAGACGTAAGGCACTTTTTTATTTTCTCTGGATCATTCGATTTGGCTAATTTCGAATTAGGCTATGCAACGCCTGCGGTCTACGATATTCTCGTCTCTTGGCAAAACAAGAACGAGCATTCGCCATAACAGACCATGCACGTGGTAAATGGAATAGGTACGGCGGACGTTCAGGATGCGTTCGGCAGAGATCGCATTGTGCTTGAAGAAAACTACTTGTTCATTATTTGTTGTATGTTAAACTAACACTGCCCATTCATTCCTTTTTGTACCCTGTATGTTTTTCTCCGCTCTTTCTGTCTTCTTTTTCTTTTTTTTTTCCTTCCCTCAGACGACGTATGCCATACACACACAAACACACAAACACACATACGCACCTCTACAGACACACACTCTCTTCCATCCCTTGTGTCATGGGTGTATCGAACACTGTAAAGATTGAAACCATTGTACGTTCAACATTCGCCTTTCTATTAGCTTTATTACGAAATTTCGATGAACATGTTCTATATACAAATTTACTTCCGCTTGTTGGAGGCACGCTTGCCCTGGCCTAAGTGATTTTACCCACGTGATGAGCAAAGAAAACAAAGAACAAATGACAGCCTTACCCTTCTTTGGTGCACCCTTTCCTCTTCTCTTTCTTCTTGCGATTTCGTCAAGACGTTCTTTCTCGTCCATGTCAATCAGGCCAAGCGAAGGATACAAAGCTTTAATGTCACGGAAATGCACCAGCTTTTGAGGATGGTACTGAGTCATCGTGGGTCCAAGCAGACGTTCTCGAAGAATTTTGTTTCCAGTTCGTGCTGCTGTCGGGTTGTAAACATTTTGGAAGATCTTGCATGACAATTGCGCAAGCTGCGCAAGTCTCGCCGGTGCTGGGGCGGCCATGAGTTCACAATGAAGAGGACAACTTCCACCTGGAACAGACTGAGAAAAACCCGCAATTTTTTAGACGTGACTGCTCTCTTCGAAGAACAAGGGAAGAACGGTTGCACCTTGTTCCTGTCCTGCATTCATGATCAGTTTCTTAATGCATTATTTTTTCTTGGTTAAAATCTGAAACAAGCATACGTTCCTCGGTAAAATTTGTTTTTGTAAACAAAATAATAACGTAGTCTCGTTTTATGGACGAGTCGGATAAACCGGCATAATGGAGCCACCAGTGATCTGCATCTCCTTCAATCACTTTTACGGAAGTCCCTAATTTGGGATTACAATGCCAGAAAGATTGTTCCAGGAATGCTTGATTACAAAAGAAGGTTGACATGCACGTTTTATGCCCTTGTCCCATTAAGATTTAGCGTCTTGCCATCGCTTTGGTTCCACTGCTGCTGCTTCCTGCTGCAGAATCTCCATTGAGTATGCAACTTAGACTCTAAAAGAACTATCAGATGGTATCTGCAGAAGCCATGCAAGTAGCTCCATGCTTTTTATTTTTATTTTTATTTTTTTCCGTGGCAATCGTTTCAGCAGGACGGACATTCTCATTAGCCTCACTCTCCCAAAGAGAATGACGTTAGGTAGGGGCGTCATAAGGTAAGCATGCATGCATACTACCAGACATAAACTATGACTCTTTTATGGAAGGGAATCTGAAAGCCCGAGGAAAACGTTTTATGTCTTGGCCGTTTCTGTCGATGGAAATGGAGTAGTTGCCGTGCTCCGAACGATCGAGTTTTGTGAACCGTTTCTTCGGAATAGTTTATCTAGATTTTGCTGTTGATTTCTTGATTGGATAAACTCCATATCAATAAAATATATTCATTGTTGCTTGCTGTGCACATAGCAGAGTCATGAGACCATGATACGTGTGCCCCACATAGTGCTTCAACTAACCGTAGCTGTATATCCCTGAAGGTCTGGGTATATACAAGAAGCCGCCTTTTTTTTTCTTTGCTGTAGCTTGTTGAATAGCCGACATGAGCAAAATATTTCATAAACTACTTGCCATCTTTGTATGCATATCAGGACGCTGTCAAACATGACCGATACTACCAGCCTAAAAAGGTAAAGTAACGTTCCATGTCCCTTTTACCGCATGGGTCTTAATTAAAGCAATGTGTAGTTCGTATTTAGAAACGCGAAAATCCCTCACGTTTCGAGAAGAATCCTTGCATTGCAGATAACAAAGCCTGACGTTAGTAATTCGCAATTAGCGTTAAAAAACATAATGGCTTGCACCCATTATTTATTCCATTTACAACAACTTTAACGCGTCGTTGCATCATGTATCTATCTAGATCTCGCATGCTCGCCTAAAAATCAGGTCAAGCCACGTCAGATAGGTTCTATTCGTTTTCTTTTCTTATGATGTTGGCATGACTTGACTCCCACGTTATGTGTCAGGGACTGGGATCGAATTCCGTCATATCTAACTTGATATACTAGGCAGGCTCCTCAAAGGCGATCGGAGCACTTCTCCTTCGTCTTACAGAGCAACCCATATTGTCTAACAAATAGTCCCTGTTGAAAGTTTTGGCGGGAAAGCGGTAAAACCTTCCGCTATTTTTGGCGAAAAAGGGCGCCTGAGTCGGCAAAGAGCAGCGTTCCTGGCGGCGTTGGTTTCGCGTTCTCCTAGGGCGTAACTTAGTTTCAAGCTGGGGGCGGTCGGGTTCGCATATCCAAAAGGACCACGTTTCATCTTGTTCATCAATTTTCAATTTGGGGTAGGATAGGATTCAGACGGGATACGGAACTCATTTGTGCTGCAACGCTCGTTGGTAACTTGTGGGCGTCTTGCATGCGAGTGTACCACAATGTTTTCTTCACGTCGCAGGTGACCTCCCATTTCGGTCGTTGCACCAGCCTCAGTTACCAGTACATAATACCAGCCTATCACGATTGCGACATATATCTTTACTCAAACATTAATTCTTATGAAACGTTATGATAAGAGGCGTCTATTGGTATTTTCCCACTGGGACGAACACCAGCCGACTCGGCCGCCGCTGCAAAGGACTGTTTCTTATCGTCGTCTACTTCATCGGAACATTACGTTTCCCCACAACACATGGTTAACAAGAATGTCTAAATGTACGCTTGAGAGGGACTCCTACTAAATAATGATGACATCGTGCAATCCTCGTCAATGATTGCTTAGTGAGGAGATGGCAATCTGAATATTAAGAAACGCCATGGAAGAGGAGTCCCGGCATTTTGGAAACTGCCACACGCTCGATACCAGCCTTGCGTGCGCCAGGGATCTGTGTTACATGATACAAACAAATTTGCGGTTCGGACGTCAGGATATGTGCCCCGGCCTGTCCCTCATGTTTTTTGTCGAGGACAGTTGCGGCTTCTTTCTATATGGGGCAGGGCTGAAGTTAGAACCATAACTAGTGTGTCAGTTGACAGTGGACAGAACAAAGAAAAAAGAGATAAACTTGAGTTCAAGTACTGCGTGCTCAACATTCGTCCTTCCGCTTTTATGCGGGAATCTCTGGGCCTTCCTGAATATTAGAAAAGAGGTATTCTCGGTGCATAATTCTGGATGACAACGACAATAAAGAGTACTGCAAACGGTCTGCAGCAGAAATGGGCTCGCTGTCACTGTAGAACGTAGCTTATGAAGAGAAGGCGTACCTACATCTTCCCACGTTATCATTGATTCAGCGACAGTCACTTTGTATGCTGGGTTCAACAGAGGCAAGTGGGAAACGATTATCGTGGAGAAACAGAAACCAATGTAGTGCCGAAAATGATTACCATGGAGAAAGAAAAACCAATATAGTAGCAGCTGCTTGCCGACAGCTCGTAATATTGCACTATGGCAAGTTAGCAAGTGTAAATCTCTGGTCTACATGTTCCTGAGACTTTTAGGCCGCCTGAGACAGATATTGGAATTTGTAAAAATTTTATGGTGGACGTTATTTCGGACACCCAAGGAGTCCTCTTGGACACCCAAAAACTTCGAACGCTGAAATCCATCAGAACTGTGTGGAAGGGTAATCAATCAAATACTGTTTATTGAATTACTTTTTACACTACTTTAAATAAATTTTGCGTCCATCAAGGGTCCAATTTGCGTTAAGGAAAAGATTGGACTTGCGTTATTACTTCATAACTTACGTGAACTTGGACCCTCCTATGGACACAGAATTTATTCAAGCAGCATAAAAAAGTAATTCCTGATTAGTAAATGGAATAATATTGGGATGCTATTTTACTTACCCTCGAAAAGTATTGCCATACTTTAATGGCGTCCAGCCACCGCACCTGACTCAGTGGGGCGGTTGTTATTAAACGATGGCTTCCATGGAGCGGCCACATTTGGAACGGCGTGCAGAGGACTTGAAGCGATACAACGTCTGGCGATCTATTCCGAAAGATGAGCGATCCTGAGAGTACGACAACATTTACTTACCTAAGTGAAGGGCGAAAAGCACCAACACGGCCAAGACGGTTCGGGACAGCGGTCATGCAGCCTAAACGGCATACAAAAAAATGAGTGATCCTGGATATGTAATACAAAGTTGACATCCGTACCGGGGATGTTTGTACCAACAGAGCCAAAGAAAAAAAAAGAAAAGAAAAGAAGTGCTCGCTTTAAATAGGCATCACTTTCCGTTATCTGAGACATCCTTTTTGTGTGAGATAAAAGGAACCTATCTTCAACACATTTTTTGCATGAGACGACGGAATCCTGTTTCTGAGACACCGTTTTTATGAGTCAAAAGAACCCGATCACTGATTCACCCCTTTGCATGACACGATGGTACCTATCACAGATGTGCCTTTTGCGTGAGATAACACATCCTTTGGCATGATGTAAAACAATCCGATCACTGATTCATTCCTTTGCATGAGACGATACTACCCTATCACCGACACACCTTTTGCGTGACATAAAAAAAAGTTGTACCTTTCATACACCTTTTGCATGAAATAAAAAAGATCGGATCACTGACATGTCTTCCGCATGAGATAATGGATTGTACCTCCCACCACCCTCTGCGTGAAAAAAAAAAGGAAAAGGACCTTACCTCAGGAACAACGTGAAATACATAGCTTTAAGTGCAAAGTAAGAGATGATTACATATGTTTACGTGTCTGACTGCAAGTACGCGACAGGAGTTACTCAGAGAATATAGAGATCGTCTTTCCCAAAAAAGGCAAGTCGATGGATCAACTTCCTCGACGTGATCCACAAAAAAGAAAGAAAAAGACGTGTGAACGCATAGGCATTTAAAAGGTACACGCTACCTGTCATCTAAGATAAGAGGACAATCTATAATGATATTAAAGTACTGTAGGCATTTTCCGATTACGATGAGTATGAGCTCAGCATAGTCATAGTGGTTTGCTGACCGTCTTTGTTCCTGCGTGTGAGCAGATCCGGTTTCAGGTGGTAGGTGACGTGCGACTTGACACAAAATTCCAAAGTGAATCCACTTGATCATGTCGTAAACTGCTCTCTTAACCACCTCAATCCTCGTTCACTGTCTTTTTTACCTTTCATATGAGTAGACGTCTTCGAAAGCAAAATGATATTCCGGATCACGTACCGTTACCAGTACGCCAAAAGGACGTGGGAAAGAGAAAGAGCAAGGATATCAACAAAATTACCACATCCGCCGCAAATACAAATATGAATACGGCATTTGAGAAGATTCTCTATAGCATAATCAGATCAATTAAGGTGATTAAGGAAAAGAAGCCTACCAAGAGTACGAGCTCTGAAAAAAGAAAAGAAAACAACTTTCAAAAATAAACGAGCAACTGGAAAAAAGAAAGAAAGAGTTAAACACCAGCAAACGGCTTCCACGAGGGACATGGGAGATGGCGGATGAACTGGACAATGTGCCTAGCGGGACTACTGCCAAGTCTTTGGGCAGAAACAGCAACATGGTCGAGAAGTGGAGGGCGTACTTGGAAGAACATTTCGATAGGATAGCTTCACAACAGAAGTGATTATGAAGGACGAAAACGGCGAAGAGACCAAGATTAACGTGCGAACCTGCACGGCCAAGTTGCCCAAATTGCTTCGTGACGATCTTCCCCATGATATCACCGATAGATTTATCGAAAAGATTGAAAATTCTTGCATTAAACTGACAGACGACATCTTTGAGCTCGCAGTTATACTCCGAGCTACCATGTAGGAATATGCAGGTCTTGGAGAGAACGAATTTTTAGTATCAAATGTTGTTCCGGATGCGGCAATTCGCGATAAATACTGGATTGAAAAAACAGGTTATGTACCTGTGTCGCCGCCCCGATGAATCTTAGCAATCATGACGACTACAAAAAGCTCTTTGGACAAGAGCATATCCAGCACCTGCATCAGCGGTACATGGGAACCCTTGGAACGAATTCAAATACCAGTCATCCATTTTGGGATAGGCTTGTTCTTAATACGTTTACAGAGTGCGCACAGGCTCCTAAAGGGATGTCAGCAACAGTAACCGCAGCTTTGGGTCATTTCTCAACCAATGTTGAGAATATCTGGAGCGGAGCTATAGTAGAAAAAGCAGTTGAAAACGTTACAAAAATACTTCTCAGGCTGCATCTCGCTCCCAAACGGGAAGAAAAACACAAGCAATTGGTACGTAGGCTAGCCATGGAGAAAGAAAGGAAGAGTGAGGAAAAGAAGCGGACCAAATGTAACGACCGCAGCCGGCGACGCCAACAGCAATACACAGAAAAGAAATTTCAACGAAAATGCGACGATCGACTAATGCTTGCTGGTGACGAAGACGAGTATCAAAAATGGCAAGCACGACGGTATCAGTCGCAAAAACGTTTAGGAAACATTCACGCAGCATGGAAACAAAAGCACGAAACGAAACAGGAGAAGGTAAACTTGGTGACATTCGGAAACACCATTATACTTAGTATTGTTACAGGATTGCAACCGAAAAGCCACTGAGGTGGACAACCAGACTTCGCAACAAGTAACGAAAAAGCAAGCACACGAACAGGAAGAAGATTCAATCGACGATGACAAGGTATGCATGATGTATGATGTCCAAATTGACATAGCTAATCAAATGATGCAATTTCAGGAGAATAAAGTGAAGAAATTGATAGAGCTGGGTTCAAGCGAAGAAGAAGCATTGGAGGCCATCGAGTCCGAAGATTTGGATGAATCTAATGAAAGCAACGTTGACAAAGCTGGAATTACAAAAGAACCATCTAGCGCTCACATCGACAAACTAAAATTGCTCACAAAGCAATTGTTGTTTTCAAAAAAAAAAAGCAAAGCGTTCAACGGAGAAGCAGGACGTCATTGACGGATGGAAAAGCGACGAATTTTTGGAGAAAAACCATATCGACACGGTATTGACAATCACAAACAGCTTGCTGCCCTATCTTACCGTTGCAAATGAACGCAAAGACAAAGTAATTGCAGACAATGTACCGTTTGCTGTTTTGGCAAGCACAATCCTTCGCACAGTAGGGTACCCATCGCTTGCAAACGAAATCTCTCCTATAATATCAACAGGGGATATACATTCCCTTCAACTAGACGCGGCGACTATATACGAGATATTTGGTTCTACGAGTGCCGAATTTTATCTATCAGACGGCCATGAAGGTTACATCACAAACATCACAGAAGCTCTATCAAACAATATGCAGTATTTGGAGCATTTTTTGATCATGAAAAGATCGACAGCGTCTGCGGTAGCTTCGGTATCGTCTTTGATCACCGCATGGCTGTCACACCATTCGGAGTGGCGCGCGTCTACGGGCATTTGAAAGACACCGTACATCCAACGGTATCACGATATGAAGAACGGCATTCCCAAAACAAATTTTTTACAGTAAAGGGCAATGAGAACTGCTTAGATACGATGGACGCTAGTACTGTGAATGTGGTTATACCGCGATTACATAACGAACTGTCGAATCTGCGGGAAAAGAATGCAACAATCCAGTCTCAGAAGAAAGACGCTGTCAGAGCTTACAATGACGCTAAAGGAGACAGCAACGAAACTGGAGAGCAGATGAAGCAACTGAGGAGGAGTCGCGCGATGGCGATATATGCGGAAAGTAGGTACCAGGTCCAATTAAGGGATACCAGAATGGCAATTCGTTCGGCGGAGTACCATCTCCGTAAAAGATCTTCCGAGAAAGAAACTAGCAAAGATGGGAAGCCCAGCAAAGAAGATAAAACAGCTCGACTTACTATCCCAACTCTCGAACGGCAGGCTTGCGAAGATTATACGAGTATGATCGATATATCGGAATTACGAAAAGAAGTAGCTGCTCAAGACAAGCAACTGATATTTAGCCGAACAGACTATGGTTTATGTACCCTTTGCTGTTACCGTCCCACTCACTATGGAACAATACGAATACTATATGAAGCTGTATACCTGGTTCTGGGAAAATGGTGGCAACACTGGATGCCAAATCGACATGCCCAAATTACCTCAACCTGTAAAAATTACGGCTCAACAACTGAACCTGCTATCACATTGCACCGAGCATGCAAGACTACGTGAAAAAAGAAAAGCAAAGAATTATGAAGTCGAAGAGGCGGAAAAGATGTTGCAAGGAAATTCTTTCAAATTTGCGAATACCGCGGAAATGGTGAAAAGCTCACAGATGGTATATGCATTTCTCGGCTTTTGCTGTAAAACCGATACTAACCGAGTTTCCGTAGGTTGTTCGGGAGAACAAGAACATCTTGAGAAATTTTTACAAGAAGCCATGTTTCAGGAGAGAAACACTACAGCAAGAGTTTTTAACGAAATCCATGTACAAAGGCGTTGCCGCCATGGAAAGAGCCACAATAAAGAAAGCAATCCAGCACCCGTCTCCCGTCTCCCGTCCTGGTAATGTTCATCGGAACAGGAGGGGCCTGTGTAGGGTCGTCCATCAAAGGCCATGCGCGGAGGAGGGGGGGAGGGGTTCCCAAGTTGCGTAGAGAACATAGGCAGTACGGAGTCGTTGGTATGACCGACGAATTCAGAACCTCTCAGACATGTATCGGTTGCTTGGTCCAGTGATAAGACCGAAAGCTATGAGGCGGAAGAAAGACGGTACCACCAAGGAAGTGTCTGTGCGTGGGGCGTCGTTATGCTTCAATGTGCAGTGTCCCCTCTATAAGACTGGCCGGGCGACACAAGGTCGAGACAAAGAGGCCGCCATATGCATTGCTGTTGCAGGCGCAAGTCGCCTTTTGCTAGTGTTGTATCGCGTGTAGTCGTAGAGGTGAAAGAAAACTGATAACTGAGAAGTACAATGAAACCGAAGTGTACTGATATTTATTCTGGAATCAGAACAAGAGATCAAGACTACACTAGGTGGTGATATTTATATAACGTTGGGTCGCGTCAGTAGCGGAGTTCCTGAGTTAGTTCAGATATACTTAATTAAACATCCGCTTATAATCGCACTAGACCATTGATATAGCTGGATACTACAGCTAGGAA
Source organism: Saksenaea vasiformis B4078 (assembly GCA_000697055.1). NCBI lineage: Eukaryota > Fungi > Mucoromycota > Mucoromycetes > Mucorales > Saksenaeaceae > Saksenaea > Saksenaea vasiformis. The sequence goes on along the minus strand of JNDT01002297.1, from coordinate 28,737 downwards.
GAACATTGCGACCTTTCTGTAGAAATAGCATGACTGCTCTGTAATTGCATATATATGTTAAAGATAACTAGCTATTCTCGGTACGTGGTTTCTAGTCTCCGGTAACATGTAACGTAATCAGACAGACGGTGAGATATGACCTTTTCCTGCAACTCCATATTGTTAACCATCACATCATAGTTAAGGTATTAAAGAATCTCAGTCTCGTGTCCGACATCCTCCTAATGACATTTCAACTATTACTAGTTTTACTTTCGTCTGTATTATGGGATAGCATGACGCAACGCCTGTGACTATTCACAAAACTTTGTCGTGTCGGATTAATAGGCAGAGTCTGCTGCGCGACGTTGTCAAAAGTAAAAGTAATTACCGACTACTACCTAAAGGGACAAGAGACTGGGAAGCTCATCCCGAGAACATCTTTTTCATATGAGGATAATACCCTATCACTTATACATCTTCCGCATGAGACCAAAGAACCGTACCTCTCACACACCCTTTGTATGACTCACTGTGAAAGCGATGTTCCTGCTTCAATGGAACATTTTTCTTATCTCGAGATATTTTTGCTCCTTCTGGTGGGATGCTGTGAATCCATCACTAGAGTACCCACAGTGCAAAAACGATTTCTTGTTTCAGAGAGACATTTTTACTGCTTTCCGACGGGATATCGAAAAACCATCACTGAAGCACTTTAATGCAAAAATGGGGTCATCAAGGTACGAACTGTTTCTTGGATTGACGCAAAATAAACTACTCCATGCGCAAAAGGTCGTCGCTTTCCAACGTGAAATTATTACACATGAACGTCTGAGGATACCTAACTGACGCAAATGCTTGTTCAAAATCAAATAATTGCAGCGTTTAATGCCTTGAAACCACACGGTCGCGTCTTTTTCTTTTCTGCGGCAACAAAAAGTGGGGCTTCAGATGCTTTTTTCCTCTCTTGCCGTCATATTTTTGGAGAATAAGTGTTACTTTCTTTGTAAGAACGCAACATAAACTAATTTATTGTTTATAAATCAATGATTATGCAAGATGGTTGAGAAGCCTGAAAGTAACAGATTCGCCTTGTTCTTCTGTATCACTTCTATATTACCGTATTTCTATTTATACTGAGCTTTTCCATATTGGAAATCGATTAAGCCGCATCTCTAAATCAGACACATCATACAACACGAAAGACACGGAGACATCGCTGGAGTATGTCGCAAGATAGCATCGTACATCTATCAGAGCTTATTCAATATATCGTCGTTCCAAAAAGACTGAACAACAGCCAATAGACAGATATTGAACGAAATGAAGATGTCCAAACGCTTCAAATGATTTATCTGTTCTTTTTTTTTCTTGAAGTCGTACTAATACCAGGCAAGGACCTTGTCTAAAGTATCGCATTAGTATCCAGCATAATCAAATCGTCTGACAGCTGATTACATTATTGCTTTATCTGTCCCCAATATTTGCCTTCTGAAACCTCTTCTTTTTGACAAAGAAAAGCAGAAAATTTCACACACTTCCTTCCTTTCTTCCCACCGTCCCACCACCTTTTAAGATGCAAGTATTGCTTCTTTTGCAAGAACATAATACGAACCAGTATATCGTTTATAAATGAGGCGCTGTTCAAAATGATAAGACGAAAAGCGACAAGTTCACGTGCTACTTCTGTATTCCTTTCGAAAAGTTAATTATTCGTTGCTTAAGTCGTCTTCTGATAACATCATTGATAGCTGTAAACGAAATCCGCGGGCAAATCGACTTAGCAAAAGGTGAATCAAGTTGAAGGTTAAGCGTGCTTTTCGCTTCTCTTTTCTTGACAGACGCACATCATGAGAGATGATCAAAGACAATATTTTGTGATAAGTATCTTCTCGTTGATTATTCCACAAACAGATATTTCATTGTACTACTTTTAGATATACATCGGACTACAGGATGGCATATAGGCTTCAGAAAAGCTATGATCGGTCGGCAAATCTTTAATTGATTTTGGCTGATTAACATTTGACTTGCATTCTGACGAATGTCATATCTATGACATGGATGCCTGCTTTCTTATAGTTCAATCGCTGGTATCACCGTAGATAATATGGTAAAATACCCAGGTATGCAATGTATTTTATGAATGATTTTTTTAACGAAATTTAGGTTTGTTGTCACTTTATGCCTTTCTCGCAAATCATTTACGCTTCAAACAAGCTTTTACACTAGTCAATTCTATACTGGATATATTTTACAAAAACCATGCGTCGCCGAATAAGGTTATTTTTCTCGAGCTTCCAGTGTATGGCTGATCTCTTTGCATACGTAGTGCACTATAGGGTTTCCATGACTTGCACTGGGAAAAAGCAGGCTGATGGTGGAATTTCCGTATCTGTTATGGGCGTCCGAAGGCAACTCTTCTATGGTCACAGTGCAAGAGGCCAGTGAACGCCAGCTTGGCTGCAGAGACGCTTACAGCCTATGATTGGTCAATTTTCTCAGCTCAAAGGCCCTAAAATTAACCACATTTTTTTTTTCAGAGTTAAAAGGTCTCAGCCGAGAGATTAGCATTTGCGCGAGTGGGACGAAGAAGTCAAGGTGATAAACGAAATTGTGATCATGTTACATGGGCAATGATCTAATCGAAATCGATCTGCAGATATACATGGATGCAACCGCGAAATCAGAACAAACAGATTTGGAGGACAATCCAAATGGACAGCAAAATCCTAACCATTTGTCTGGTGCAACTGCTTTCGACCTCAATGGACTAAATCTGACAGCGACCCAGCTACAACAGATCGATGCAGCACAAGCCGAAGCGATTGCGCAAGCGGCAGCGGCCGCTATGGCTGCCAGCGGAAGCAGTTATCAGCAACTATTGGCACATCTTAATACGAACGCCACATCGGTCCTGTACCAGCCACCTGCTTCAGAGAAAGGGCAGTCGGCAGAGGAGTTGTTAAAACGAGAAATGCTCAATGAAAAGGTAATAGAAACAAATGTGATGTTGTCCTATTCAACACGAGTATATAGGTTCGAGCAGAAAACCGAGAACGGAAAAAACGATGGAGAGAGCAAAACGAGGAACGAAGTAAGGGATTTATGCCGAATAGCCTAGACATATTTGCTGACCGTTATTACAGACAAAGACAATGATCTTCGTTGTCGCGTAAATAAGCGAGCTCACAAACTTTTTGGCTACGAAGACAGCGAAGCTAAGAAACGGTGGGTTAACGAGGAGTTTATAAAAAGAAAGATGAAAAGACACGAAAAGGAGCGACGCAAGAATGGCAACAGTACTGGCTCTCCTGATCACACGGTGATGCCGCAACTGTCGATATCTCAGCAGCAACAACCTCCACACATACAGCCAACTCAAGATTCGCAATATCTATCCCTGTTATCCAACAACCTTGCCCTCTCCTCCAAGCTATTCAATATAGACTTTTCGTCCGAGAAATCCAGCGAACACCAGCAGCAGCAACTATCGCAGCATCTTATCGAGCTTTTACAGCAGCAGCATGAACCATCTTCGGACCAGCAATCCGTATTTAGGTCACCCGCTTCTTCGACAACCAGTACAACAGTAACAACGCCAATTCAACCACCAGATGAAAATTCAGACGCATTGCAGAATGATACAAATTCTAATTTGCCGGATAAAACACATGACGTGGGGGATTCTCCTCCGGTGGACCAGAAAAATACGGGCCAGCCGTCGGGAGAGTATCCGATGGAAGCCATTATCACATTGATGCAATTAAACGCTGGATGGCGACAATAGTAACCGGCATTCTAAGGCAAAACGTAGAATTTATATAACCTTTGCTTTGTTCTGCTTTCATTTACTTAAAAATTGTACAGTTTTTTTTTTTACTCATTACATCATAACAAAAAAAAACACAGAAAAACCCTTGGCATTATTGCTTTCATGGCAACATTTTGTTGCTATTAACATGTACAAAAAAACCTAAATCTATTGTTATTGGTCTATTGTTTTGGGATTGGCATGGCATAGCACGCTGTCAGTTCTTCGCCTTCCTTGATATCCTTTGTAGCAACCACGGCCAGCTCGTGGTTGTTGCTGAAGGTCATTCGTGTATTGTACTCTTCGTCGGACAGACCAAGGTATGTGGAAATCTTGTACAAGGCAGCACCGATTGATGATTTCTCTTCGTCCTTGACTTCTCGCATCAATTCATTGGCCTCCTGTAGCAGAAAAAAACATGAGCTCAACTTGTTCTGATGAGAACAGGTTCACTTACCACTGCCTCTACGGTTTCTGCGGGCTTGACTGCATAGGCGTTATACATCATCTTGCCCTTGAGCATCATGTATATTTCACTGGTCAAGAATTCGCTGATTCCCTGCACCTTGGGTCCCAAAAGACCCTTAAGCATCTCAATCTCTTGTTCCGACTCAGGTGTAGGGGTAGTATCGAGGTACTTGAATCGGTCCACATGATCCCACGAGTTGTAAGTATCTTCGGTGTTACCCTGTTGATTCTTTGCGACTTCCTCGGCGACCATGGTGGCCAAAAATCGTGCAATCATCGATGGGTATTTCTTGTTGCTCTGTTTGCAGAACTCAACAAATGCAGCTGCCTCAGTCTCTGACGCACCCTCGACCTTATCCTTCGAACACATGTATTTGTGGTATGCCTCATTAGCCTTGTCTTTGCAGACTTCACTACAGAAAGCAGCATGGCTGCACTGTTCACATTCCACCTTGGAATCGTCTAATTTTGCCATACAGAAGTTACAGAAAGATCCCTAAGACAAACACCGTTAGCATCCAGTAGTAACTGTCCACTGTGGATATATTACCTCGAAACAAGGATGCAAGGCAGACACGACAGGGGCCTCGGTGAAAATGGTCTCGCCCTCTTTGATATCCTTAATAGCAACCAACGTGCGACGTGCCTCGGATTTATCTGCAGCAGCTATTTCGCTAAGCTTGACATTGGACTCCTTTGGTGGGAATTGCTCGAAAAATGCGTTCTGTCGTTTTTGTTGCTGCTCGGGAATCAATTAGGATCTCCTGCCCTTCTTCTTTCCTATTGCTTTACCTCTAAGGCCATGATCTGGACGACCAATTGGAACACAGGTTCAGGGATTGTCTTCTGGTAGATCATGATAAGCTCCATAGGTGCGGGATACACCTTGAGAGCCAAGTAGAATGGCAAAACAGCTTGAGCATAGAATGCCTCACCTACATACTCGGTGTTAGTTTCCCTCTTCAAATCTCGGGTTCCTCACCTTGACCGCAGAGCGCTTCACCAGCGCCAACCTGAGCCATGAAGTACTTCTCCTTCTCCTCGGGTGTAGTAGGCAACGTTTCCTTGGACGCAGCATCCAATACAGTCTCGATAAGCTGAACTGTGCTTTGCTTGGCCTCAGTTTCGGCGGCCTTGGCTGCCTTGGCAACTTTCTTACGTTCACGTTCTATGAAATAATGTCAGATCTCATGCAGAGGCGTGCACTGACATATTTCGTCTTACTCAGTTGTCTTCTGAAGCTAGGATCGTTACGTCGTTTCTGATCAAAGTAAATCAGGTAGCCAACACCGAATGTCACAGCAATGCTGGCTGTCAGGAGAGCAATTGTTTGTGGTTTTAATCCCATGGTGAACGTGCAGAAGAAAAGAAAGAAGAAAAAATACTCATACCATTGAAAGTGATAAAGAATCAGCGTCACATGGCTTATTCTGCCAAAGGAGAGAGAAGCTGAGTGACGCGCATTGACAGTGGGTGCGAGCCGTATCTTGAGGAAACCCGGCAATCGCCGGTAATTGCATGTGACGCTAGAAGAAAACTCTGAGCGAGATCCGAAGTGCAAACGATCTCCTGAACTAGTAATTGCTTGTGTCAATCTAAATTTCTCGGGGGAGGGAGCCCACATTCGTAGTGGTGATATTTGCTTCATCTTGATGATCTTTAACCAAAGAAACATGCCGAGTTTAGCTCCATCGCGCCAAACGGACATGCATTCGAAGACGCCGTGGCGAGTGACACTGTCTAAAATCTTCACTTTTGTTTTGAGTTCTCTGACTGCAGGAGTGACATGGCTAGCAACCTATAGATATCGGTTACTTATACATGTAAAAATGAATATAGAGAAGATTTTACTGGGGATTGTTCTCATACACACAATAGGACCTGCAATTGTCATTATCTTTGTTTGAGGGTATCCCTATATCTTTCCAACAACCCTGGATAGATGACTTCTGAAGTTTATTAAGAATCCCATTTCCAGATGCGAGTAATAGCATCCTGCCGTTTTCTTCCATCGATCTCCCAGGTATGACGCGAAATTGGCATTCGTGTTGGGAACTTCTTTTCTTGTTGTAAGTACTCAATAAGAAAGGCATTAAGGACTACTTTGATTTGAACTACGACCGCTCGAATAAAGCTACTAAGCTTGCTGATGCCAGTATGCAGGGCATTGGGATATTTTTCACGTATAATCACGTTAAATGGGAGTACACATCTATAATTTCCCCTCCAGACTATAGAACTTGTCGTACATCTGTTAACATTGGTCTGTGGTTCGGGAAAACACGCGCTTTGTAACCAGCATGCCTCTGGGCTACATGAGCTGTAGAGTCCAGAGGATGATAGACATACAACAGCCGCGACAAACAACTGTACACTGTAAGACGAACACCAGCATGTCACATAACGTGTGTTTTAGCGCACCTAACTCTCTCTGTGCTTGCTGCTTTTGTCATTGGAGCTTTCAGACAGCTTTTTCTCTGGCGGAAGAAGTGTTGTCCCATAACAGGAAATCTAAGTGAAATGAAAAGCGGAAACTAGCCAGAACAGATCCATTTTCGTGAAGTGTAGGCTTACTTTGAACACTAGGCAACTGTCCTTCTTTATCACTATTACAGATTCATGTATATCTATGATTATTTCAAACACTTGTGCCAGTGAATAATTTTGCTTCCGTTGCCATTCGTTTATCCCCAATGACCAAATCGGAGCGTTTTCTATTTCCTGTGGAGTCCTGTGTCTATGCGGTCCCCTCTACTTGGCCTTGGTCGTTGCTCCTCTATGTTATACACGAAGTCGTGGCGCTCTACGAATATGAAGGTAATACTAACGTATTCATCTAGCAGGAACCTTATTTTTTCATGTAGGGACCAAGTGTACATCCGCCGAATTTGCACTAAACCTTTATTTTGTCTATTACCTTATTTTATCTAAAACCTTAAACCCACTGATATCCGAGTCGAGGAGAACTGACCCTTAAGAAGTGATCCATTTGCCTACTAATGTAGTTACACCACCTGATGCTGCTTCACATCAACCACGGGATGACTTGGCTGGTAATTTGCATGATTATGCAGCATTGAACTTCATGTGTAGTACCTTGTATTAGCAACTATGGTATACTTTTGTGAGTGTAGCTCTGCGAAAGGTTTACGCGACAGTGACTTACTAACTATTTATCCTTTGTGGAGAGAGGCTGAAGCAATGTATGCAACATTGCTTTTTCGAGTATGTATAGTTCTGAGGATCTCTTTGGAAGTTGATAGAATGAATATTTAGGTTATCTCCTTTGAGTTTTCCGGCGGACATTGCTATCGCAATGGGAGGGCATGACACAACATGGCCGACCGTTCATGGTGCCCTGTCCGTTTCAGACGAACAGTCATAATACTGTGACGCGAGGCTTAACGAAGATATCGCTGGTCATTGGTAAGCAACATAAAACGTTACAAAAACGCTGTGAACAGTCGGCGGCGCATCTCCGACAATGTACCTTAAACAATATGCATAAATACCTTAGAAAATATGCACCTCTAGTCTAACTTGCATTACTTCCAATGGCTGGTGTTTTTGCATTGCATCCTTGCAACGTGTCTTCTTATACTACTTCTTCTTACAGTATCCTCCCTGCGCTGTATATTTTTGCGACGCGTCCTTTTAATATTTCCTTTTTACAGCGTTCCCATTTACAATGTCTCCTTCTGCGATTTCTTTTTCTGTAAGTTTATGCTCTGCACACTACATCCCCTTGCAATACGTCTTGTTTGATAAAGGCAATGTTGAATGAGACGCAGGATCCAAGCCCAAAAGAAGAACACTAGCTTCTAATGCGAGGTCCTTCGGGCCAAGCTAACAGGGCAACTGGGGTTGTTGGGGTTCCAGGAAGTATCCCCTGGAAGCATCTAGAAGTCTGTATTAGAAACATTCCGTCATCATCAAACAGTTTTACGCGTCTTTGCATTATGTGTCTTCGTATCTTTTTAAAGGAACAAAATAAATTGTTTGATGCTGCTGCTAACTGATTTTTGATCCTTCCACTCATGATATGTTTGACATTATCGCAAACTGATTATGCTTAAATGAGAAAAAGTTGATCCTTCTGTCACAGATTCAAAGCTGTCATTTGCCTATTTCGTGTAAATTGGAGTAGCCAAGAAAGATCAACGGGAAAACTCTCAGTCGCTGCTGCCGTAAGGCGACGCAAGATCACAAGAAGCCCGCATATGACAGTCCATTTCATTATGTTATATCAGGAGCTCATACGAGAAGATAGCATTAACAAGGCCAACGATGTTCGAGAACCCTGCTAGTTGAAGTTATTCATTACTCGCGTGGCTCTAACGACACCTAAAAGTACGTCTCTATTTTGTTCAAATTTCGAACCTGTATCGCAGGTTGAGTAGACCGCTTTGGAGAATCAAGTACGACTTTCTCGTATAGCTTAGGTTCCGCAATCCCTTCAAAGAGATTTAAAATTATCATAGAAGTCGCGTGAATGTAGAACGTACGCTGTTAAACCCATCATAGATACGAGATCGAAAATCGAAGACTTACAAGAAATGTGCAAGGCGAAATATAATCTAAAAGAAGTAAAATTTTGCAGACGCAAACATTATTCGATGCCCATCTTGCAAGATCAAACATGGTGTTTATGGGAAACTGGGAAGAAAATAGCCACTCGTTCCGTCAACGCCGTGTATTTGAAGGAGATACGTAGTCCTTTTTCGTAAACAGTGGACTAATTGATGTAATCGCCTAATTTTAGTTCCACAAAGCTATGTGGAAACGAATGAGCATCCATGTATATGAGACAAAGACTGGATTCATCATAGAAACGAGATGGTTTTTGAAAAAGCAATGGCAATCTTGCCCATTCGTCATACACATAACTAAGTCGATACCAGATGGGAAATGCTGGTGCGTGTGTGTGTGTGTGCGCTCGTATCTTTTTCGCTTATTGCACCTAACCGATTACACCAAAACTTCCCACACTACGAGGATACCGTGCATCAATTCGCTGAAAGATTGCTAGCTGAATAATCTAGGCAATCAAATCTGAACGGCACTCTCTCAAACATGTGTATACGCATAGACTCATCCTGTAGCCATTTATTATGCGTTTTTTCTTGTTCGTTCTTCTATGAATCATGTCATGGGCTTGTAATTTAGTTGTTCTTCTTCAAGGTCTCTTCAACACCGGGCTATATCATATTTGAGTGTGCGTTGTAGTGATTATAGTCAAACTTACATTAGATCTGGTGGAGTACATGCTTTCCACGCTCTTTTTCACTTCTTCGAATTTGCTCTTTGGGTCTGAACCACTAACCTGACCTTTCAGTTTATCTGCACTCTGCTGAAGCTGCTCGATGTTGGAATTCACGGTTCCTCGCAACTGGGCCAACACTTCATCAATCTCCTTTCGCACAGAGTTTGTAGCCTCGTCGAATGAGCGGTGGGCCTCCTGCAATTCAGGGTATTTGCGTTCAAGCTTCTCAAGTTGGAGACCGACGTTATGTGTGGTCTTTGGCAGCAGATAGAAAGAGGTACCGGCCGCTAATGCTGTAGATGTCAAGAAGCGCAAGACAATGTTGCCTATTTTCCACATGAATTAAGAGCGTGTTTTCTTTCCAATGACGTACGATTGCGAGCAATGATGGTACCGGCCAGCGCGGCTACACCGACGTAAAGAGCATTAGGAAGCACTTCCTCATCGGGAGCCACAGTCTCTTTCACCACAGCTGTGATTTATCCAAAAGGAAAACGATATTAGCATGGTCGATACGAAATGATGGTCGTCTTGTTGTCCTCCTGTTACCTTTGACGTCCTTTTCAAACTGCTTGCATTGATCATACAAACCATTCATGTGGGACTATTTCACGGTTATTCAAGGCCAATTCTTAATTTTAATCATCACCTTGCCCTCTTCCAATGTCTTGTTTGCTTGTTGTTGGGCGTATGCCACGTGTTCTTCGAGCTTTGTAGGAGACTCGACAATGACGACCTTTGGCTTGGGAGCATCATAAATGCTAAGCTATACATGGCGTTAGACACATTGAAGATACTACACCATCAATATACCTTGGAGCGTTTTTCTTCTTCCGCATAGACGACGGTCGACTGAGACAACGACGTAACTACAGCAGCGCTGGCGGCGGCGGCAGTCAACTATTTTAATGGCAGATGATGAGACAGCACCTTTTCAAAGCAGACTCTTACAGATCGCTTCAAAACAGGAGAGAACATGTTCATCGAGATGACTGTTTTGCAAAGTCTCGTTAAGAGGAAAAAAAAAAGCGAAGAGGCGTTCAAGCGACCCCGGAACGTGACTTTCCAAATGGATCGAGCGGAGATGAAGGTTTAAGACGAAAACCCTTATCCAACGCTTAACGCTTCAAGAACTGCTCCAATCTGCAAATTTACTTGCAACTATATCATCTTAAGTTGGATTATTCCACTTGATCTAACCTTTTTTCTAGCCGTTGACATATATCTTCTTCCAATGTCTATATGTAAGTGATCCATACATGCCTGGTTACTAGCCATAGATGGCATAAAGATGTTCAACTTCACTATGTTACCCTATTTCTAGATATGGCGTTGATATCATAAACGGACGAAAACGGTTTCTGTGGAAGCAAGTACCACATTGAGAATAGCGTCAGGCTGGTCCTATCATATCGCTCTTTGATTTTTTTAAGTTATGCTGCTGCGGCAGTATGCCGTGGGGTCTATAAAATGAAATGCACAATCCTACCAAAAATATCCCTTTTCTCCTTTCTACATTCTACTCTTCTCTTTTTTACATAATTGCAAGTGAGAGAGATGAGCGTGGTGGAGGAAAACATAGCCACCGGTTTAGTAGACCAAAAGCAAGACGTGCAAATCCAGAAAAAGAAAAAACCGCGGTTTTGGCCTCAACGAGATTCTCTTGCAAGACGAAACAAATTACTGGTAGGAAAGGAAGGAAGCAGAAGACGACAACGTTGGGATAATAGTAAGTAATCATACACAAGAGCTCTGCGGCAGATCTTATCTCTTGCATAATAGATAACTTCACGAATCACCCTTCCGCAGTTCTTGACTTGGACGATCTTCGCCCACCGGGCTACGGGTCAAACTGCCCATCATTTCATTGGATGTACGATGAAGCAGATCTAGCTGCATTTGAAGATCAGTATGCGATAGATCAAGAACATCGCTTTCCCGGCAAAGTACCCCTAACGCGTAATTTACGCCAAGTCTTGAAAAAGACACATATACCCATGGGTTTGGTAAACCATTACGAATTTGAACTGTTGGAATTTGTTCGCAAATGGCAAACGCCAGGCCAATCATGGCAAGATAAAGACATGTATTTGCTGTGGGAAATATCTGATCCATTTTCTCGCTGGGTTGTCCATGCAATGTGTCAATACTACTCCTTATTCTCGTTCAGTGAGTTGTTTAGTATACAGAATTCTCGGCAGATTGGCTAAATATCTCTAGGTCAAACGACAGCAGATGGTCGACGATTAACGTTTGCATGTCATCCGCTCCATGCATCTCATGTTCTTTCATCTGGACGTACATCGGCTGATACAAAATTAGTAGAACCAAGTAGACTTGATTGGACAACGCCAGAACAGCTATTCTCTGAATATGTTGTGTAGAAAGAAAAATATAGACACTATTCATAAGTCATCCCTTTATTTGGCAGTTTCACTGAAATTGCTTGTGGTGCCGTGGAATCGATAACAGAATTGCATATACGTTGATACAAGTCGAATATCTAGGATCACTGGTATAGAACTGACCACTCTGCTCTGTCAAAGATGGGATCGCTACTTTCACCGTCGTAAGATATTCTTGTAAATCCTACGGCACTTGTGCGCAAGCTAGTTTGTATTAGCTGTCTGCTACACCACTGTAAGACAGTGAAGATGGACACCGACCCCGCTGCTGATGGAACAACGTCAGAGAAAGTCTTGTTCTGAAATCAAAATAGTTCAGAAGATTGCATGGTTTACCGTTGGAAACAGAAACAAACGATCAAACTTTGTTTTGATAGCTGCTTGCACTGCGAATAGATCGGAGCATGCATCTCGTCTGTTTCGTCGCTGATAACAAAGACAAAATCATTTCAAGTACTTTTTTATTTTGGATGTTCGAGTTCTCCAGAACAGCAAAAAGTCGCGCAAATATCGCGTATGTCAGCGTCATCTCTCTCGGAAGATATCATGTGGATCAAACAGGCATTGCTCTTCTGGTGATATGCATATATTCGTGCTATCAGGCAGCGACGGTCCTTTCGAGCAACCACGTCTTTTTAGGACAACGGCGGCAATCAGACGTTACAATTTTTTTTGCCATCTTTCAAACCGGGAGACGATTTTCTATCTGCAATACTTTTTCATATCCGCCGGCGCTTTAGGACTCCAGTAAGCAACGTCCGCTGCTTTATGTTCGATATCAATGGATCTGTTTTCTTAGAGTCAGGTCTTCCTGAGGCTCCACCTGATTGCTAAGTCTATGATCACCCGTGCTGACAAAAACGTACTCAGAACCGATGTCATCAAAAATCCGATATACTTAATAGTAGCATCTTCATAAAGATGTTGATTACCAGCAGGGGCGTCAGTGCTCGTTTTCACGGTTAGTTCATGAGTGTACTGTTCGATCTCCGACGGAAGCGGACGAGGATCCCAGAACGTCTTCTGCATTTTATTCTGTGGAGATGAACTGTATTCTGTTTCCTAGACTTCGATACTTACTCCGTTGGTAGCTACGGGAGGAGATTCATATCATACTCTTTACTAGATCGATCTTTACGCTCATCTTATAAACCTTGCGTCCTTGAAGAAAAAAAAATGTTGCTTCAAAATATCACATGTTCGCAGTACCTGGCAGGAGTGAAGGAAGCTTTGACTTGCAAGCCTCTTAGTTAGACCTCCGAATTTATGATCTAGTCTCACAATCCTTGTATACGGGCTTTTGTAGTATGACAAGTCCGGATAGGGAAGCTGTCCACTCAGCCGTTGTAGCTCCTTTTCTTGCCTGGAGCCATTCAAAGCCAGATTTTTCGAAGAACATTGAAGTGTTTGATTGGCCAAGGTCAGAATCAAGTGGCTATACCTTATAAGTTTTATTGGCTACCCGGGGATTTTCCGCCTTCCTTCATTGGCTTAGAATAATGATAGACACGGAACGAGCATGACGTATCTGTCACTTCTACCGATTGTCCACTATGGAAATGTCGCTCATGGAGGGCCGTGTATGCGGAAGATATATTCCCCGAGGCGGAGCACGGCGACAGACGCCGTGCTGCCCTTCGGTCCTAGTCCCCGGGCACAAGTTACTACACCCATTCAGTGCAGGAACGAGCCGATTTTCTATAATGACAATGCGATTCAGGTATATACTAGAGCGTTTTGCTCTATTTGACGAGCGCGTAAATCTCAAAGTCTTAAAGTAGGCAATTGACATGACGCCAGGGCCCTACATAGACAAATTTAGGATTCAAGGACCGAAAATGGTGTATAAAAGAAACTTCCTACTTTGTATGTTGTCCACCGCGTCTTTTGCGCTTTCCGAATGTCAAAGAAGGACGAGAAAGTCAATAGCAATGGCGTGCCATTGTTCAAATCCGAGCTCACAAAACTTGATGAGAAACTCGACAACGAAATCGTATACGAATTTGGTGGGCCATTAGGCGTTACTGCCATGATGATCGGTTTCCCTGCTTTAATGTACTACTTCTGGGTCTGCCTCGAATATCATCAAGGATCACTATTTTTTCCCGTGTCGCTCACTATGGAGGGACTTTCTAACTTCTTCTGGGAGGAGTACGTCGCGAAAATCCAGCTTGGAGCTGCGCCAACTTGGACTGCTATCAAGATTTACATGGGATACGTGCTGTACTCTTTTGTATTGGCTTGGACTATGCCGGGTGTTGAGGTTTATGGTCTTGCTATTCCATCTTTGAAAGGCAAAAAGGTAACACATTGATTGACTTTATTGCCTCCACGTTAACTCTTGAACAGCTCAAGTATCTGTGCAATGGACTCTCGTCCTGGTACCTTACTCTCGTATTGTCGGCTATTCTTCATGTCACCGGTATCTTCCGTCTTACACAAATCATCGACAACTTTGGAAGTATCATGACGGTCGCCATTATGTGGGGATTCACTATGTCGACGCTCGTGTACGTGATCAGCACGGCTATGGGTTTGCAGCACCGTATGTCGGGAAACTTCTTTTATGACTACTTTATGGGAGCGTGCTTGAATCCCCGTATTGCTCATGTCGATCTCAAGTTATGGGCTGAGACTCGTGTCCCATGGCCCGTGCTCTTCTATACTTCCGTTTCTTGCGCGTTGAAGCAATACGAAACGAAGGGATACATTGGCGCGCCTTTGATCTTTATGATGGTTGCTCATTTCTTGTATGTGAACGCTTGTCAGAAGGGTGAAGAATGCATCCCCACCTCGTGGGATATCTTTTACGAAAAGGATGGTACGTCTTTATCATGACAAAGGGAGGTTGATCTGACGCGATTATCTCTAGGCTTCATGTTGATGTTCTGGAACATGGCAGGTGTCCCTTTCACTTATTGTTATGCATCTATCTATCTTATCAAGTACCAGCTCTCAACTGGAGATGTTATCTCCCATGGACTGCCGTACACCATCTTCCTTTTTGTTGTCTTGCTTACCGCCTATTACATATTTGATACCGGCAACTCGCAGAAGAATCGATTCCGCATGGAACAGAACGGTTCGTTTATGGTCCGTAACGCCTTCCCTCAGCTACCTTGGGGCCATATCAAGAAGCCAGAGTACATCAGGACCGAGCATGGAAACCTTTTACTCACGTCTGGATGGTGGGGTTACGCTCGCAAGCCACATTACACCGCGGATCTGACGATGTCCTTGACTTGGGGCTTGATCACAGGCTTCGGCTCATATTTACCATACTTTTATTTTACCTTCTTCATCTTTGTCTTAACACATCGTGTCTCAAGAGATATGGAACGTTGTGCTAAGAAATATGGCAAAGATTGGGAGAAGTACTGTGAGCGAGTTCCATATATCTTTATTCCTTATGTTTTCTAAATTTGTAATATCTTATCCCTTACATAATAAACCTAATCAAGCCGCCGTGCACAATTATTGTGAACAAAATCATCGAGAAAAGGGAGCGTTTATATCCCTTAAAGGCCAGAATCGGATCCACAGAACGGCTGTGGCATCTCTTGGGAAATGCGTTGCACATCGAAAGGACCTTACTCGTAATAGCGACTATCTTAGAGCATATGTAAGGCAAGAATACCAGAAACTGCGCGTTGGATTAGCAGCTACAATTGACATCCCTACCAGGGATGCTAAAAAACAGAGTCAAAGGAAAAAAATTCATGCGTCCGTTTAAGTACGGATCATTCTGTCCTTAAGACGTTTTTACTGCTTCCAATGGGATACTGGAAACCCGTCACTGAAGCACCGCAATGAAGATGCATGAAAGAAAAAAAAAAGGACCATGCAGTCAGATGTTAGAACAACGTGCCATTTACTGCCCAACTGTGTACCATGTTCCCTGTGCATCTCATACGATGCCATCGCTGTCATTATTCCTTTTATGCCGCTCATACATCCCTTCCTTGGATTATCTAAGTGGCGTGTTTTCCTTTGCTCAGATTATCTACTCCATAAATGTTTGGGTGGATGTATTTCGTTCAAGGTCGTCATCTATATTGGTCTTTTATTATTAAAAAGAAAATTAAGGATAGAGAGGTGGCAGATATACAGTAATAGAGGGGTAACAGCGAAACAAAGATGATTTTTTTTTCACTAGCTTGGTACTTTTTTCAGGTAAATGACACCATTTCAACTAGCCAGACCCAAACTCGAATTTCCACAGCTGTAACTGAACGCAAAAACGCTTGTATATCGCTTTTAGCTCAACCTCCGACAGCCATGCCATAGGAGGGAAGTCCGGTTTGATCCTGTTGTGGCAAAGCAGTGCAGGTAAAGTAATCTGTCCTTGAAACGCCCGTATCAGGTGTCCGCAGTGACTGAACGTCATCGTCTTCGTCTTCCGCGGTATGGGGTATCAGCGATGGTAAGGTTGTTTCGTAAGGTGGCGGTTGCAGCTGTAGTTGTTGTATATTTTCGTATGTAGGTAGGGGTGCATCTTCTGCATCTTCATGTGTAATAGTAATGGGCATCGATGTGCATAATTTGCTCACTTGTCCTTGATCATTAATAAGCGACACGACAAATTTAAGTTTGTGTTCAACCTTGAAACTCTGGTTGGCCGTGTCGTACAAAACGGCGTTCGACGAACGTGGTGGAATAACAAGCCGCTCCGTCTTGTGTAACGAAAAGCGTTCATCGCGGAAAGATCGAATGACCTTGCTAATTTGCGGTCGATGCATCACCTCACAGTATTCCTTCAGCGAACCAGCAACATAACGCACGTGGAAACCAGGGATAGGTGTGATTGAGATGTCGATAGGAATTGTCTCTCCGGGAAAAAATCCCCGCCGAGGAACTCGGAGATCATATTTTGCTCTGTCTTTCCATTCGTTGGCGATGCGCATCGGACAGACGTCGTGGAGATTGTGACACCGCCGAATGACATGCAAGGCATGGCGGGCAACAAAATTAGACAGGAATGCGGGCCGTTCTGCTACCGCTTTGAGTCTGTACGACACGCGCACGCTAGAATGGAATTCGGTGGACTCGGCCAGATCACCAGGAAGTACGAGCTCAAATGGATAACGATGTTCACCAGCTGATAAGGTATGACTCATTAAAGTGGAATCCAAGAACGTCCATGCGTGATCCATAACAGTTAGATCCTTTTTACTACGACCTATTTTCTTTATCATTCAGTCTGGTGGGATTAATAAGCAGACTGCAACTGACCTTCATTCCACTGGATCCGCCGCAGCAATTGCATCCCTAACGATTTGATTCGAGTAGTTTCCTTCAGTTGAAGAACGAGACAGCCACGTAGTACGCAACCCACGGATTCTTCAGCTGTTCCTCGCAACATCAGCGTTTCATTGTCGACATAGATATTGAATACAAGCTGATTATGTAATAAACGCATTTTTGACTTCCAGTTGTAAAACGAGGAGTGGTGGGGGAGAATTTAGGATGGAAAAAATAAGTGCAGTTTGTGGTATGCATGTTATTTATACACAGAAAATGATCAGCACCGTCCATGAAAACAATGGAGAAGTTTGTGTGACGTTGATCCCGATTGGTGCTTTAGACTTTACCATATCAAGGCACTCTTTTTTATTTTTTTTCTATAGGTAGCGAAAACTATAAACTGGAAGGAGTACGATAGAAAAGAAACACAGCGAATGTAGCATCAAACTAGACTAACGTCATGAATGGTAGAGACAGAAGAACGTGCTTAGTTTTTGTTGTGATATGTTGCCTATAACGGAGAAAAAAAGAACGTATTAGTAATGCAAGAAAGAAAAAAGGAAATGCCTTGATCTTACTTGTAGTTTGTGAATGTCTCATATACGGTTGTGGTACCAGTTGTTGAGGTTAGAGTAATGGTTGGGATGCGCATGGGTAGTCTTGGCTTTGGATATGGCTTAGGCTTCTCTGGCTGTGGCTTTGGCTTTGGCTTTTCTGGCTCATGTGGTTTCTTTTCGTGCTTCTCGTGCTTTGGTTTTGGATAATGTGGAGGGTAGATTGGCATGGGCATAGGGCGTATTGGTTCCACGGTCACTGTTGAGGGCGGTGGTGGGGGAACAGTGTAGTAGACATAGACGGTCTTCTTGTCATCCCATTTCTTGTTATCCCAGTCTTTGTGGCCCCAGTCGTTGTGGCCCCAGTCGTTGTGGCCCCAGTCGTCACCATCTTTCCATCCACCACCCTTTCCTTTGTGACCCCAGTCATCATCGTCGTCTCTCCATCCACCTCCACCTCTACCTTTGTGGCCCCAACCCCAGCCATCGTCATCATCATCGTCCCAACCACCTCGTCCTCCATGGCCCCAGTCATCGTCGTCGTCCTTCCAGCCACTCTTTCCTTTGCCTTTTCCGTGGCCCCAGTCGTCATCATCATCTCCTTTCCAGCCACCTTTGCCTTTTCCGTGGCCCCAGTCATCATCATCATCATCATCGTCCCAACCACCCTTGCCTTTGCCTTTGTGACCCCAGTCATCATCGTCGTCGTCGTCCCAGCCGCCTTTTCCGTGGCCCCAGTCATCATCATCGTCATCATCATCCCAGCCGCCTTTGCCCTTGTGGCCCCAGTCATCGTCGTCATCCCAACCGCCTTTCTTGCTCTTTCCACCCTTCTTGTGGTAGAGAGCTTGGAGCTGTTGCACAACACGGACGGCACCAGAACCAAAATCGTAAGGAGAATCAGCAACGTTAATGGTGATATCGTGTCGACCAGCTTCTAGAGGGAACACACCCTGGCTGAAGTGTTCATCCTGCAGGGCTTCCTCAGCGGTACCGGCGTAGGCAGATTCTGGCGATTCAACGGCTTCACTTGTTTTACCAAGGGATTTGCCATTGTCTAGCACTTCAAATTGATCTCCGCCTACAAGAATGTGTCAGATCAAACGCAAGTTTATTAAGATTTCAGACTTTACCCATTTTGTAATCGGTGATCTGCAAGTCAGCTGGCTCAGCCAGTTCAATGGTGAAGGTGCGATCAACAGCATTTTCAGAATCGTCGTTTTTCCAATTGAAAGACTGGAAGGTCTCGCTAACTTCCAGAGGAATTACTTGACCAGCACTGTTAATTTCAGCAACCTCCACTTCACCATTGCTCATAGAAGCGGGTGCGCTCATCGCCATGTGAGCCAAAAAGGCCGTAGAGATAAATGCGAGGGAATAACGCATTGTGTTCAATCGTCAATTAAGGGAGAGGAGTTGAACAGCTTTCTGAAAACCACACTATCTCTGTTATTTATAACTGAAAATAAGGATTGTAAACCAGTTCCATCCGCGACATCTTGGAATGATAAATATCGGAACATTTCACCTGGTATAGTTCGCAATGTGATGTTTGCAAGAGACAGACCTGAAAAATGCCCTCTCTAAAAGGTATTTGCATAGACAACAGCATGCCGCCCAAACTTTAACAGATGATGATCAAAGGAATTTTTTAACGGTTTATTCTAAGTAAGTGGCGTCAACCCAGACTCTGCCATCTTCTTCGCTTTTTTAGCTCTATAGAAATCGATCACTCGTGTACGTTCGTCTTCCAGGGCTTTACGTGCAGAAGCGCTCATGTTTTGTAGCTTTCGTTTATGTGATGCCTTGAATTGCTTCATGTTTTCATCCTCATCCGACTCATATTTATTCCCCGCTGCTTCTTTCGTTTTGGCCTCCAGTACCTTTGTTTTTTTTTCAAGAATCAGATCCGAGATCCTTATCTTTTTCTTCTGTTTTACCTCTTTGTTTTTTCCGCGTGCTTTTGGTAGCTTTGTAAACGTGGGTGGCGCATCCGCTACCTCGCCAAAGGCCACATGATCTTTTAAGTCGTCAAAATCTCGTCCACCGTACATTTCCTCGGTTCTTTGTTTCTTCTCCAATATCTTTTGTTTGCGACTTTCGCGATTTTTCAGCTTTCGTTGACTGATTGGCTTCGTTGCTCGGACAGCATCAATAAAATCCTTCTTGAACTCTTGCTCCACACGTGCATTGAAATCTTTCATACGTTCGCCTGGTTGAATAGCAAGTGCTACTTTCTATAGTAGAGTCAAAACATGGTAGACATGATATGTGATCCTGTACTTTTTCTGATTCCATTTTCTTCTTTTCGTTTTTTTCTTTTCTTCGATTTTCCACCATTTCTTTGAATCGTAACATTCGGGCGAAACTTTTAGGCGTATCATTGGAATCCGATTTCGTCACTGGAAGATCAGCACCTAGACTACCGATCTTTGTTAATCTAAAGACTACCATCGGCACATGGAAATACTCACGCTTTCTTCCGTGCTGTACGTACGCTTGCTTTTGCTCGTTTGTGTGGCATTTTAAAGGAGGACAAAAAAAATTAACGATTCAGCTGTCTGAGACTGTGGCGTTTTCAGCAAGTCGGTGTTTCGGCTCCTCATCAATTGGTACACCGCATGGGTCGTTTAATTCGTCCTCTGGCCTTAAGCAATTGGAACTTACAAGAGAACTCATTAAATTTATTCATTTTTTACAATCAACAATCTCGGAATTCATTCTTCTGGTCCATACAGATCTTAAGTAAAAATGAATTGGTGTAATTGGTGATAAATTGAGGCGAGTATTCATTACTGATAGCAGTAGAACGAATAAAATCGCGTTTTGTTTAGAAGTGATAATATTTGGCTATTTTAACTACAACCGCACATACTTTACATACTTTTTACCATTCAGTATTCCAGTAGCTTCTTTATGTTATTGTTCTACAATAATCCTAATAGAAACACATGTCGATGACTCCCAAACACGAAGGTAGCCTTACTACAACTATTTCGTTGCTCACTAATAAAAATAATCCGTACATTGACAGAAGACGCGTAAGTACAATGGTTAACTTAACCACTGATGCTCTGACGGCGTTTATAAGTCTTTCGCAGGAATGTGCTGAGGTAATGTACCGTCCTTGCCTCCATTTTATTATGATCGTTATTATTATTGCGCAGTAACTTTCCCCCGTTCAATAAAACATCGTATATGGTACGCTAAACCCACTGTTGTATGTGACAAAGGTAACTCACGTTCTGAGTGATGTTCTGCTTTCTTTTGCACCCATGTCCTAACGATAGGCGGAAGGTATTTATATTGTGGGGAATCGAATTGAAGTCGTTTGTGACACCGACAGCATGGTTCAACAAATAAGTTGTGATAACTCGCAAGCCAGTTCTTTTAAAATGTTCAATTACCTACACATAGCTCACATAGTATGTACTTACCATGATACAAAATAGAGATTCTCTCGCAGCTGTTGCTGTCATATCATCGAGTGCCGTATTAACTAGCAGATCCAGTCTCTGAAATATCAGGTGTTGAGAATCTTGCCAGAATGATTTCTATTATCATTAACTTCATTAATCTCCAATATTCACTATTTAACTAGAAACTTACATTTTCTTTCGGACTTCGCATTTCATATCGATGAACAACTAGCGAGTTAGATGGATGATCATATTCGAGATCCAGGACGGCTGTCAAAGCTTTAAACACCGAAATCTGATAGACATTATTAATACAATGTAGTGTAGTCTTTTCACGCATTTATACCTTCACTCGACAAATCGATCCTGCAAATGTTACTCGTTCAGGCACTTCGTACACCACATGCATATGAACATGACCTGGTTTCTCATTTGTCATCCAATGATGGATATGACTTGTGATAAACGAACTAATTCGAGCGTTAGGCTGTTTACGAATATACTTTTACGCATACCTTCGCACGGCAGTAGTATTTGATGGGCGTCCTGGAACAACGGATGATATTTCTCTAGAGACATAAATTAATGGATGTTCCTACTAACCCATTTTAAACTGTACCTAGATATCGCATCGGCATTGTTTTTAATAAGCCCTCCTATCTCTGAAGGCTTCTCTTTCTCCACTTCATATCTATGCATCTGTTCCTCCATATCCTTGTCGACTGCCCTATGCCCAAGGCACATGAATACTTATCTTTTTTTTAGCGTGCTGCGGATCATTACTGTTTAATCATAGGCCAGTCAAATGAATTACGTTCCGCGACTTGCTGTGCATACTCCAAAGCTCCTTGATTGTCCATGAGCTGCAAGCTTGCCTGTTGCATCTGCTTTACCTTTCAGACCCTCTGTCTCGTTCGATAGACGACCAAGTTCGCGTTTGACATTGCCTAAACGATCGCCAAATGCATGTACGTAATTAGGCCCTTTCTCTTCTGCTTGCACTAGTTGCGAAAAGTATTTCAGCGATGATCGGATCTCAGAGACCTGAATATTCAATGTCGTCAGTATTAGTAACAAGTAGCAGACGAAATAAGGGCTTACAGTAGAAAGCGTTTTCTCAATGTTCGCGATATCTTGTTCTAATTCTGCCGGAGTACGAGTTGCCATGCTTTACTGGAATCCGTCTTACGAAGTGAGTTGCCAAAGCACAGATTTTCGTGGTTTTCTGGATACGCTAAACAAACTCCGCTTCCAAAATCCCTTTTCCAAGAGGAGCTGTTCGCGTACCTGTGGAAAGATACGGATACCTACCCTTGAGTTGATTTCTATGTTGCTAAGATTTGAGAGCTGGTGACATTGTATAAATTTACTGGTTTAAATGGATTAGCGGTTGCATGCGATGGGTCGAACGGAAGAGGCAGCTTTTCACGAAGCTACCCACTAGTTCCTCCTAACGAGAGCTATGACAAAAGCCGGTTTTGTTCTCTATTGTTTTGGAAGACTTTCCGTTTCTTAATGTGGGGCGTGCAAGGATTCGGTACATGGATGCAAAATTGATTGGTATATTTTGGTTTTGCCATTGATACGATAGCGCGTTTGGATATACTACTTGTTGATTAAAAAGCGCAGACTTAGGGCGTCATTTGTCACTGCTGCTATAAAAGGCCGCTTTATGTGGAATAGCTATCCTCCTCGTCGAGTACGTATGGCCGTCAGGGAACCAGGACCTCCCTCTTTCCAGCGTTTTGAATCCCGTGAAACTTCGCGAACGGTGCTATGTTGACTATGGCGACTTCAGAGTAAGACAAGTCGTCTGCTCCATCGAGTTCTGTGATCGAAAACGGTCCCACCTGATCTTCTCCATATAATTGCCACCTAGATATCTGAGACGGCATAAGCTAAAGCGGCAACTGTTGATTTTCCAAGGCTTGCTTTGCTAAAAAAAAAAAAAAGACAGGTTCTCGGAACAATCGCTCTACGTGCATCTCGTTACTGAGCTGTCTGGATCTCAATTCATCTGTCAATATCCAGTCATACTTTCAAATATAAAGCTGTCCAGTTTATTAAAGGTTTGTATGCAATATGTATGTACAGGTGGAATATCAATGGTGCAAGCAAATAGTTTGACGTGACCTAAGGGAAACCTATTTTGTGTTTTCATCCACTGAAGTATCGTCTGTGTCGCTGTAAGTCTCTTCGGAAGATGACTGCTGTTCATTGGCTGATTTATCCTCCTCGCCTTGTTCTGCAGTTGATTGCTCTTTTTCGTCCGATTTATCTTGCTCACTTTGCTCGGGAGCTGCTTCTTCTTGTTCGCTGGATTTTTCTTGCTCACGTTGTTCGGGGGATGATTGCACTTCTTCCTTGGATTGGTCTTTCTCATTTTCCTTTGTTGCCTCTGTTGCCTCTGTTGCCTCTGTTTTCCTTGTTTCCTCTGTTTTCTCTGTCTCGGCATCATCTTTGGTATCATTCCCTCCGTGCTTTTTGGCCTGCACCCGGTCCTGGTGGACTTTGATAAGGAACTCCTGAGTGCCTGCAAGTACTTTATCGAAGATATCGTCCGTCAACTCGTACAGATCGGCATCCATCAATAAATTGATAAAGTAATTTTGAAGTTCTGCGGTCGTAACATGGTTTTCCGGAATCTTCTCGAGGAATTTATCACAATAGACCTGGAGATGTGCTCTCCTTTCCGCGCTAATCGGTTCGATCGTTTTGAAATCGGTGCCAAAAAAGCGCCAGAACATAGCCTCCACCTGCTTCCGGGTAGCATAGTCGATCAACACCTTAACGTCCATACGTCCAGGGCGCAGAAGTGCAGGATGCAACTTATCAATGTCATTACCCGTCATAAATACCACTAACAAGCAGATTAGAACAAGCTTCCAAGAGATTAACGTAAAATAATTACTTACTTGATCCTTCCTGCGCTTGGATACCATCCAGAGCATTCAGCATACCCGTCATTGTTACACCATTTTCTCGGTTGCCGTTCATAGATGACAAGTAATGATCGATATCCTCGATCACCAGCAGTGTATTGTATGGGAGTTCGCATACCACGTCATTGAAATCACTATCAGATTTTACTTCTAGCATACTGACGAGGCCGACATTCATTCTCAATTGGGACTGTAGACGAGTCAGAACGGCTAAATACTTGGTCTGTATACACTTACAGCGAGCACTTGGATCAAGGTCGTCTTTCCTGTACCAGGAGGGCCGTACAATAAATAACCACGACGATAAGGGATACCTCGAATAGTATACCATTCTCTGCGTTCACGGAAAGCCTCCATGTCTGTCAGCCAGAGCATTAGTCATACTGTATCGTGGACCAGCAAATGTACCTTTTAATAACCTCTCCTTGACACCGTCTTGCAGAGTTACTGCGTCATATGAACGTGCTTCGATAGATTTGATCCACGTCCATCTCTCCTGACGGTATATATAAAGATCAATCTGTCCTTCAACGTCAGTAACTTTGCTCGTTCATCTATGGCATCTGTGTATTACCTCAGGCTCGTCGTTGTAGCTGACTACTTTATTTTCGTCACACCATTCTTGTATGAACTGTTTTAGCAGATCCAAAGATCTTCCTTTCATTCTGTGAGCGAAGTGTTAGCAATGGCTGTTGGTAATATTCATCGATGGCTGCTTACGAAACTCTTATGCTTTCCGTTCCACCTGAACTTTTCTCGCTGCTCTTTGTCTCCACATAAATGGTATGGCCTTTGTATACGAATTCATTTGTTGTGTTTTTTACTAAAGTTCGGTAAGCGACGTGGATAATGCAATGACGGGTACGTACAAGGGTATAGCGCGACTGTTCCATAATGGCCCGGCTTACAGCTTGCTGTTGCTTCTGTTAAGTCCGGTATCCCCTCGGTATGTTGACGAATAAACGGGTAGACAAGATCGTATATCCTCTCGTGATACTTGATTTCCACTGTAACCATGTTTTTGTTTCCCAACTTTTTCAGGAGCATCGTGAATAAATTATACCAACTGGTTTTTAATATGGCTGGAAAAAAAAAGGTTAAGCCTCTTAAATCAATTAACGTAGAACTTACATGAGATATAGAACACCACAGACAGCAGGATAACGTCGTTTCCGTAATATTTTTTGCACAGATTCGATAACCGAGGGCCAATAAGATCTTCCCAGAATTTTTCCTCAACTACATTCTCCAAAACGAAAAGCACCTTGTCAAGGAGATTTTTTGCTTGAGTAATGGTTGTAGGCTTTATGATTGCGTTTGATGAAGGCATGATATTGTGTCTGTCAAAAAGAAATGCAAAGAAAAGGTATATGAAAAGGAGGAATGAGATGTATAATGATAATGGAAAATTAAATGATTACTTGCCGTTTTATATGTCACAGCTGTGTTCTGCGCCATCAACAAACGCTTGCTGAAGAGGATAACTTTGGTGGCAAAGTACGTGCCACGCCGTTGCACGAGATATTGCGCAGCGCTCGCCAAGCCCAAAGTTGTCCTGTATGAATTTTTCCATAAATAGAATCGCGTAGTACTCGGAATCGTGTATACGTATAGGATATGTTGATCTCAGAAGATGGTTAACGATGGATTTACACATTGTAATAGAGGTATTGGTTGCTCAAGTTGGTGCAGCTGCGGATTGGATCCAAATGACACAATCCTAAAGCGGTAGGTGTCACAATAAGTGTCACTATGACAACGACACGTAATTCCCCATCGGCGCCAAAGAAACTGTTTCCGATCAAGGTCAAGCCCCTCATATTTCCATATCTTGTGTTTCTGAGCCGTTGGGACGTCGCGATAAACATTTCCCTTTCACTGCTTCCAAAGGATTACTGCTTCCAAAGGATCAGTACAGAACGGATACACTCCAAAGCGCAGCACTCAAAATTAATCAACAATACATTGGGCTTTCGATCTCAATGCATAAAGTTGTACACGGAGTAATGCCGAGACGCTAAAATAGATCATATGCTATTTCACCAATCAGGTACCACGATCAGCGTGTGGCTGCGAATAGTGTCATTTTTTACAGTAGGCTCCATTCACAGCTACTGTTTTCGCATAACTATCCAATCAAGCCTAAATCAACAATCGAGAAGGAACGAATCGAATAAAATAAAGTGTGCGAGTGATTCAATTATGCTTATTGCGGAAACTACACAGAATATTTACATATATTTTTTATTATTTTCTTCAAAGGAAGACGCGACAAATATCTAGGAACATCTTGGAAATCAATCGCAACTTCGGGAACTTGCTAGAAGTACCTCGGTAAAATAATTTTGCGGATGTAGGTCGAACAAGAATGGTATGGCTCGCTATCTCCGATTGAGCTGAATTCTCGCAAGTTTAGCAGAAACGTAGAGGGCCATTTCCCGGTTCGAAAAATAGCAAGTTTCACTCTAAGATGTACTTCCTGGTATTATTGATGCTATCATGAGAGACATGGAATTCCCTTATCAAGCGACATCCACTTTGACATAGCATATGATCTCTGGTATTATTCCAGATGGAACCTCAAACTTTACTGGACGCACATCCGATGAAGTCGACATCCGACCAAGTCGACATTCGATCTAACATACAATCCAGAGTACATCCGATCCAAAGTGCGTACGATCCAAAGTGCGAATGATCCAAAGTGCGAATGATCCAAAGTGCGAATGATCCAAAGTGCGAATGATCCAAAGTGCGAACGATCCAAAATTCGAATGATCCAAAGTGCATACGATCCAAAGCGTGTACGATTGAACCAATTACTTGTCGTCACTATCTATTAAAGCCGTGATAGACTAGATCTTCATCCACTTAGCGAAATTATTTTCTATCGATCTATTTTGTATAAATATTCCATCTTTTTATCGAATAAAACATTAGGTTACAAAAGCATATTGTTCTCTTGGTTATCTCAAGCTATCTCAAAAGGTCTTTTGCAAAGGTTTTCCTTTTATTTCTCAAACCGCCTTTTATTGCTCGCCTCCGTTGGTTATTCTCAAGAACCACCGTTAACCCGAATCCATTGATTTTTTTTCTTTTATTTTCTTTTCTATTTATTTTTGTACCCTCTGTCTGACAAGCGACGACAATTCCGCTGTCCTCTTTTTATTTTCCTTTTTATCTTTGACGAAACTGTTCGCCGATTCAAGGTAACTATATCAACGATCTTACTAACGATCATATTTTATTTTATCCAGATCTCTTTGGATATTGTCAATACCGACAACAGTTACTCTATTCAACCTTTTCTTTTTCTTTCTTCAAGCTTTACCGCTTAACCAAGTCTTGGTGTTTGACTTGAATCTACACCTGGTGCTCACTCAATTTCGAACTTTTCTATCAACGAACATTACTCAAACGATACCTTTACCAAAAATCACCGTCATCTAGCTTATGCTATGACAACACTTGGAACAACACTATCCATATACAGCAACTGAAAAATACAGCGTAACAACATACCGATATTATACCGACTTTTAGATTGTATCGACTTTGTTCTGGACTGACCTTGTATTATGTTGACTTTTGCACTATACCGACATTTGCATTGTACTGACTTTCACATTGCATTGACTTGCACGTTACATTGATTTTCACGTTGCATCAATTTCTACATTGCATCAACTTTTACATTGCATCAACTTCCACATTGCATCAACTTCCACATTGCATCAACTTCCACATTGCATCAACTTCCACATTGTATCAACTTCTACAATGCATTTGAGTTTTTATTGTATAGACTTTTGTACCATACTGACCTTTGTACTATACTGACCTTTGCACTGTACTGACCTTTGCACTGTACTGACCTTTGCACTGTACTGACCTTTGCACTGTACTGACCTTTGCATTGTACCAATCTTTGTACTGTACCTGTGAAATTTGGTTAATTGAGAGATGGATAACAACGGGAATACGTTGAGACTCTTAGATGATTGTTTATTATTGTTTTACAGGGAGCTTTTATAGCAGTGGTGGTGTTCTTGAGAAATAAAAATTTTACAATGATAAACCAATGATCGATGTTAAAGAGGTTTCAGGTACAATCGGATATTGGACCCTGGTATGATTTGTACTTCAGCTTAATCATTATTTATCTGGTTTCTCGTCTGTGAGGTTTATCTGTAGATGTTGTGATATGATTTAGTCATTCTGTATGTAGAATACGACAATTAGCGACGCTGATTCCGCTATCTCTTTTTATTTTCTTTTACGTTTTCTTTTATATTTTCTCTTCTTTTTACCGAGACCCTATATTTCTCCCGATCCAACTCGCTGATCACCCGAGAAATATCTCTGTTTCATCTCCATACATCTCTAATTGATTGAATCAATACGAGATTAAAGGTAACTGTACCAACGATTTTACTAACGATCATACTCTTTTTCAGACAGATCTCTTTATATATTGTCGATCCAGACAACAGATACCCTATTTTATCTTTTCTTTTCTTTTCCTCAAGCCTTACCGCTTACCCAAGTCTTGGTGTTTGACTCAAATCCACACCTGGTGTTCACACAAACCGAACTCTTTTTATCTACCGAAACTACCTTTTTCTATATTTTACTAGCTATCTCTGTCA
>JNDT01002296.1:0-129893 GCA_000697055.1 Saksenaea vasiformis B4078 | reverse complement strand
AAGACTGTCCAGCGAACAGCTTCCATTTCCTAAAAAAAAAAAAAGCTGATCTACAGCTTCAAAACGTAGGTTCTGGTTTGACGGATGGAAAGATGCGTCAGCCAAGCAAAATGAGCATGCCAAAGCAACGTGCACAGAAACCATGTACCATTCCGCAAGAACCCTTCCTTTGGTTTCCTTCACACTCACTCAGCAATATCATATCGTATTTGTCTTTGTTACTTGCGCCTCAGAATAAGAGCTTCAGCCATGTAAACTATTCCGAACTTGGTGCGATTACTCACAGAACGATTACTGGGGAACCAAGTTAGTAGAGAACAGGAGTTCCTCACAAGGAACGTTGCCGTAGCATTTGCTTGCATGTTAAAGAAAAAAAAAGTTACCAGCATGGTGGGACTGAAAGAGAGCGCTGAACTTACACTGTGTCTATTTCTTTATGACGATATCCTTACTATGGTTGAAAGGTTGTCCCGTCGCGATATCTTTTTGATTGATTTTGTCTGTATCATTCTAACAGGGATATGTCGTACATTACCCCTTTTCCTCAAGGATTTGCTTATATAACCACTTATGTCTACCTGGTCCTTTTCAAAAGTTTAACACTCTGCATGGATCCGACTTCGTTTAGATGACACCTTTCAGATGCAATTTCCCGATACAGGACGCCCCAGATTAGGCCATGTTTGTTAAGGCATATGGTCTAAATACTTTTCTTCGCCGTTCGTTAAACAAATAGTACGAAATGCAACCTGGCTTTGGTAGTTATGATTTCCTGAAACAATAGCAAGAAATCTTTAATTCCGAGACAATCAGGCAGTGTTACTTTGGTAATACGAAACAACGTAACAAATCCAGTATTCATTCTATATTTTCTTCTTCTTCTTCTTCTTTTTATACTTTCCTTTCGCTTTGTGGGAAATATAAAAAACCTCGTGCAAAAACCTAGTTCTTCTCCCCACATTACATTATTTGCATGGGCGAAATGGACAACACCATACCAAGTGAAATGTTGACAGCGATCATCGTGCATGTGCCACGACGAGATCTGTGCACCGCCATATACGTCTGTCGTCGTTGGAAAGCTGTGTTCAAACCATTGTTGTATTCCGACATATATATACAAACACGACGTCAGTTCAAGTTGTTTTATGAAACGCTTTGTCGCACGGAAACGACAGATCCTGTAGGGCACCTCATCCGTAAACTTCATTTCCACGAAGATGTGGGCTTCCACCGCACCCAATTTGAGTCTCTCCCTCGTCTTTGTCCTTATTTGGTGGCATTTCACTGCAAATATTTCTGGAGATTACGATTTTCCAGCAAACTAGCGGACTGGAAATATCTGAGCAACGTTCCCGAGCTCTACTTACCCGGAGCGCCGGATTTTGCGTTGCATCATTTCCGTCAATGCATTACACATTTGAATATCCACATTGATATTTATTCGGGATGGCTTGACTTGTTGAAAGAACTACCCCGCATCGTTTCACTAAAAATAATTGGGAACGGAGAAGAAATGGCGAGCGATAGTTCAAGGATATCATCGTTCGACATCGAAGCTATTCATGCAAGGCTGCCTGAACTGCAGCACTTGAGCCTGTCCCTTCTCACAGCAAGCAAATATATGCCAGAATACATCCAGCCCTCAACTACAATACGCTCCCTGAAATTGGATATGTCGGACGGTAATCTGTATCCTTATTGTGCACGAAAATATCCGTATCTTGAAGAACTCGCTTTGTGGTGGGACTCTATGGTACATGACGATGAAGCGCGAGCAGACCTTTTGGCATTGGCAAGGTCGAGTCGTCACCTCAAAATATTTCGTGTTTTCAAACCCTTTGGCGAAAGCTCCTCTCCTTATCCAGACGCAATACGAACCTTCCAACAGACCGGGACACCCTTAACAGAATTAGATTTACGGTTTTGGACTATTCCTGCCTGCTTGATTGCTATCAGTGGATTTCACCAAACTCTCTCAAAGGTTTATTTTACATCGCGAGACGAATCATCCATCACAGGGTTGTTAGACGCACTGATCCCTTGCATGGCTTTGAGAGATCTCTGGCTGCAGTGCGAGAACATAGAATTGAAGGTGGATGTCATCTTGAATTACATCAAACATCTTAAAGTGCTGCACGTTAGCGGCAAGGTGATAGGTATCAATGTTAATCAGGTCATGGGAAAGCCCTGCGATCTAGAGAAGTTACGGATAAGCGGAGGAGACATTCAGGACGAGCTATTTCCATATCTTTCTCGGTGTTGTCCTCGTCTATCAGAAGTTCATTGCCAGTACGATTGCAGCACGAATCAACAACATTGGATCAATATGCATGACACACGACTACGTTGGCTCCATATACAATATAAACAGCATGCTGTGATGCGACTGACGCAGACAGACAAAACTAAACGGATCTTGGAGCGGAAAAAGAAGTACTATGGATCAATTAATGAACACGAAATCGGAGGCTGGACGAGGTGGTACCGATGCGAATGGGGACCACGGGGTGAGTTTTCTCGAAAACTGCATACGCGCGATATTCGAGGAATCTCTGAAAGAATAGGCAACGAGAATGACCCGGAACGGTTGCCGGAAAACCGCAAAAGTCAACCCTTTTTACCAGAAACAGAGAATAATGCTATAGTATTTGTTCAGTGTCGGTCCGTGGACCAAGTAATCTTTGGATTTGTAAGTAGACATTTCTAACTTGCTTACTGGGCCACCATAATTTAATAGGTGGCCTGTGCCATATAAAGAAAGATGTTGCAATATTGGTGGTCGTCCTATGATCGCGATTTCACCAGATCATACTACACTTTTATTTATCGCCACCACATTGTATTTTGGATCCCACCATGATCGTCTGCATACTTTTCACGAACGTAGAGTGATCCATGCCAGTGCTTCTATGTCATATGGAATAACTTTCTTCATCTTGCGATGCGCTTAGCCTCCTTGAATACTGCCTTGATTGGACCTGTGATTTCTCCAAAAGAACCATCAGTGACTCTAACGATACGTTATATTTACTCTAAAGCCAGAGATTCTCTACATAGATGGTACACTTTATTCCGAAGATGGACGGAGCATCGTTCCGTTCATGTTATAGGACGTTGTAACGGTGGATTCTGAAAGATGGTGCGTTTTAAAGGATATGAAAAAGGAGGAGAAACTTTGGGAAGTTGAGTCTGTAAAATGATAGGGTCGCTCATATAGACTTGGGCTTCAGTTTGCTGTACCCTTTATTGAATTACCTTTTACTCTACTGCAAGTAAGTCTTGCGTCTCTGAAGGGTCAAGTTTGCATTAAAGAAGAATTGAATATGCTGTCGTTAGCACATCAAATTTTCGCCAGAAGATTACTCGGTTTCCATGAACTTGGTCTCTTCAGTGGACGCAAAATTTATTCTAACGGCAAAAAAACCAGTTCATGGTTAATACCTTGGAATAATACTGAGATATCATCTCACTTGGCCCCGAGGGGTAATTCCACCCATCGATGGAGCGACGAAACGGTGCTGACACGATGCCATAGGAACAGCCATCTTTTGAACTGCCTGCAGAGTGGATGAAGCGGTGCAAGATCTGCCAACCCATTGCAGAAAATGAGTGGTACTGAGCGTCCGAGAGCATTTGCTTAGTTTAATGATGGGCAAAGGGAACTACCACAGCCAAGATGGTTCTGGACAAAGGTCTTCTAGTCTAAATGATGAACAAAATAAACATGAGCAATTCTAGATGTGCATTCCATCAAGAAGACACACACCCGGGGTGTTAAAAAGAACGGAGCCAGAGAAAAAAAAAAGAATTTATGCATCTCTTTAAATATCCATCACTCATCATCACCTAAATCATGTGTTGAAAGTGGACACTGGAACCAAAAATACATCAACGAAATGCACTTCGAATCGATGCATGAAGATCTACTTCCCGCGCAAGATGCAAGGCTTCAGTACGAAAAATAGACCACACCCGACGTAAAGTTTGCCAGGAATTGGCGCCAGAAATCTTGAAGTTAGCGCAGAATAATAGCAAAAATGCAGTAAAGCCGTTACTATAACACTCACCGTGAAAGCATAACAAATGGTGTGGATAATATGAGATTTTTGGATGGCAAGATGTATTAGATTCTAGAAGGTTTCCCCTTTGCGATTGGAGCTTTTACCCTGCTTTTAATTAACTTCTTGTCCGGAAGGCGAAACATCATCCTAGAGTAGAGGCGATCATCTTATTCGAAGCTATATAATAACGCTCTATCTATGTACTATCTACAGCTTTGATCGTTTCTCTTTGACCGGTCAATACTGCAACCAAAGATCCTCAAAGACTTCCTCCAGTCCTTGTACTTCGTGAATGCCTTGCAACCACAACAATAGCTCAATCTTCACGTTTTGACGGAAGAGATATTCGATCAAGACCAACTCCTTCAGCAATTATTGGATCAGCAACGTTTTTTTTTTGTATGTTGCAATTTATTAGGGCTTTGCCCATGCTAAAGACCATAGGTAAGAGAAAAGAAAAATGGGGCACGAGTAATCATCTGAGAAAAGGAAAGGAAGAAGAGAGAGGAAAATAAAGAGCAGGAAGAAAGGAAAAAATAGCTAGAGACAGGTCAAAGGTCTGGTGGATTGAAAGGAGGAAATGTGCCTAATGTATAACGCCGAGACAATGACAGCACGGAGTTGATGGCGGCTGATAGTGACCAGGGTTCTTCGTCGAAGATGCAACGCCAGTGTTGTTGCCAGACGCTGGCTAAAATGAGCCCCAAGGTGGAGTATGACTCGTTATCTAGTACTGGTGTCATACCCGGCATACTGAGCAGAAGGAGTCCATGCCAAACACGTTCTGGCGACTCAGAAACATGTGGTAAGGAAAACCCTGTCAATGCGACTTGGCCAAAAATGCCATTTCTGTGGGCATGCAACGGTAAAATGATAGGCAGTGTCAATGGAGCTGTGGCAGATGGGGCAAGTGGGAGAGCCAAACGTGGCTGGCATCCACTGATGTAATCGAACACAGACTGGCAGCTTATCTATGAGTAGACGCCACCATGTCGTTCGAGCATTATGCGGCATGGGCAAGGACCAGAAGATCTTCCACTGTCTCGTAGAGAGGTTGGCTGTGGTCAGCCCGATAACATCAGTATCTTGTAGGTGTGGCCTCATCAGGTTTTCTTTATCTCGCCAATAAACTCTGAATGAGCGGGGCTTGCAAACTAGAAGCTGCGTGGGCTTGGGATGACTGGGGTTAATTGTCCAGTGTGTCAGAGGTGGGGCTACCCGTGTGCTGCTAGTGATGAGTGGAGTAGGAGAAGCCGGTATCTGAGCCAGAGCTTTGGCGATAACTGGTATCCATACAATGGATCAGCAACGTAACGTAATACTTATCTGATGGAAAACGCTCATTCAAAATATTTTATTACCTCCGAGCATGCCATATTCTACGTAAAGCCTACCGAAGAAGGTGTTCATGCTGTGACCTATACAGGTAGCGTGCTACTCGCGTTTCCTGTTGCGCTGCTTTGCTCGTCTCGTTGTTTATTGCATTGTTTGCCTCGTTGCTCGCTTCGTTGTTCGTCTTGCTGAACTCGCTCGACTCGGCAGCATCATCCTATCGTCGTGACAGGGATGCATCGGGAACTCATGGGTTGATCGTTGGCGAGATTCAACCCACCTCCGGAATGGCCCCCCACAGAGCCAGAACCGTACACCAACTGAACCAAGATGGACGTCGTCCAGCCCAATAGGCAAATGCCATCAGGACCGTGCCGGGGTTTGCCAACTCTTACCTCAAGAGCCAGCGGTTGTGCACGAACTTTAGAAATGAATCTCTGGCGTCATGCAAACCAGTTCGAACCAGGAAGCGCACAACCAGAAGAGCGTATACCCAACTAATCATACGTCAAGCTCTAAAGCGCATGTCGGCTAACACACCGGAGTGAAAGCTATCCAGATGATTCAGCGCCTAGAACCAGTCTGACCCTGTAGACCGGACCCACAGGAACATACGTTAACCGACTTTCTAGGCAAAGCCAGCTAAAACGGAGGTATTTTAAAGAATCATCTCTGGGAACCTACCATCCCCACAAGACTGAAGTCTTGAGACGTGCGCAGGCTAGCCCAATGAAGGGATAACCAGTCAAGCAAGACGCTTAACCCAAAGAACAATCAATCCGAAGACCAACTGCCCTAAGAACGCACGCTGCCACGTAGTTTAAGAATAACTCCTTGGGAACATGACCTGCCCGCGCGTGTTGGCCAACTCCATAAAGGTGAGAACCAGTCAGCTGAAGCTCCAATCCAGGAATAAACCCGGGAAGCCGTTACCCAACCCAAAGGAGCACGATGATCCAATGGACACGCGAAATCCCAAAAAAAGGAGATCGCCTTAGACCATGTAGAAACATCCCTGGGACGGGAATCATCAAATCCTAAGACGATGCGCCAGATAACAGAAGTTACCTACTAATAAGTTTCCTCCTCCTTCAGAAACCCATCAGCCAAAAGGACCGAAATCCTTAGGGACGACTTTGAGGTTTGGCACGACAACTAGCGTACTAGTTACTGGACGGCGACCAATCGAAGGACCAGCGATGCATATGGTGTCAAGCCTCGGTCTTGGTTTGTATAGTCTAACTTCCCCGAGTCTCTAAAAAAAAAAAAAGGACGGACACGTATGGCGGGTTGTTATCTACCCACCATACCATAGCCTGTAGCGCAAGGTCTATCCAAAATAATTAGTAAATAAGAAAAAAATAAACGTAATAAACATACCTTTTAAGAGGAAGACCGGTCAAGAAATACTCAGTAGACTATGCGGGATTATGGCACCAATCTCTGTGGGGGATCTTCCCGGAAGCGAAAGGAAGGTCGATCTGCGCCGTAACTCCAACGTACATGAGGTCCGTTTATGGTCCCTGCCCCGGGGTGGGAAACTATAATAGCTGGGTTACACTTTGTGAAACAATCAGTACTAAAAGCGTACCTGATTGATCGGCATTTGTGTTCTTGCATAACACCGACGCAAAACTGAATGGCGTAATGTCCGTGATGATCTGTAATTGACATGTGAATGAATGGGAAGAATCAAGCGAATGGTACTGCCCTCGACCAAAGGTAGAAGTTTCAGTGCCCGACATGTAAATGGAGACCGTACTCTCGAAAGAGCATGTCGACATCTGAAATGGAGTTAATGAGGAAAGAATAAATGATCGAACGATTCCTAAAGCATACCTTATTGAAATAAATAAAAACGCGTCGAAAACGCGAGATACGCGTGGTTCCGGAAACTGAAGTAACGTAAAAAAAAAAACGATTTTGTCTGGAATATAGCTTACCGGAAAGTTTTGTTGCAAGAAGAAAATAAAGAAAGGGCGAAAGCAGTAACAGAAAAGAGAATAAGAATGAGATAAAAGATAAAGTTGAAAAAGGATAAGAAATAAAAAAGAGAGAAGAAGAGAAGTATAAAAGAAAAGAAGTATAAAAAAGAAAAGCTCTTTTATCGGCATCATCAGCAAAGAGTGGCCAGCTCTTTGCAACGTCTTGTATGTCTGGCCAGGACAAGAAGAACGCATAAAGATGATGTTGGCCTCCGACAGTGAGCACAACAAAAGTATAAAAAGGAAAACTTACAAAAAGAAGATATAAACGAAAGAGGAAAAAACACACAAAAAGGAAAAAAAAAACGCCTTTTTAAAGGCCTCTTGAGAAAGCAACTCCAGCGCGTTATGTCACTCCCCCAAAGATAATGCAGTGTTCCCAAGGAAACAAAAAA
The DNA here is from genome assembly GCA_000697055.1 of Saksenaea vasiformis B4078. Taxonomy (NCBI): domain Eukaryota; kingdom Fungi; phylum Mucoromycota; class Mucoromycetes; order Mucorales; family Saksenaeaceae; genus Saksenaea; species Saksenaea vasiformis. The sequence continues at coordinate 122,117 of JNDT01002296.1, read as the reverse complement.
AAGACGTGTTTATTGAAGTGATCCCACATCTCGGACGTTTGTTGCAAAGAGCATTAACTCATTCGACTGTCATTTAGTCCGGTCATCTCTTCGAATGCAACGGAATCGCGATTATAAAAACAGACGAATGTAACCGGTAATTGTAATGCAGTTTCCCGGTGTCCTTTCACAGCATGTTTTCTTATGGTAAGTAACTTAACCTTTCTTCCGTATTATTTTACTGTCGGCATTAATGATAATTGCACAGAGATTGATCCATTACTGCGGTCGGATCTTCGTTAAAGCAAAGCGGGAAAAAAAGGCTGCCATTGAAATATCAGGTGTCGCTTCTCGTTACAAAAGGTACTTATTTATTTGAAGTGGTCTAGATATATGGAGTATTAAAGAGAAGGCAGCCCAGAGGTATAATTATGTTTGCTGTCGTTGGGCTCTTTTTGTTTTGAAGTGTCTGTAACTCTCGAATGTTGCGTGTAGGACTAAACTATCTGTGCATCTGGCTCTCCACTTTCTCGTAGATCTACGACACCGCGTGCATTTTTGCTATACAATAAAAGCGGGTACCCCAAGCGAATTGAGACGTTGAAATGAATCATGAAGGATTCCTTTTTCACTTTTCTATCAAGCCAGCGATTTTAAGGCCAAGAATATTGTATCTAAGCAACCTTGTTCGCCCATAATCGTTCGTGTCCAGTGTGTTTTCAGCCGTTATCCTTTAAGTAATGCTAATTTGGAAGCCCGTACTATCTTGATGTGTCGCCACGCGGCATTTTGGAGTATGTTGCCCGAGACGAAAAACTAAGGTTTTTTCTGGCTCGCTCCACTATATTCGTACCCAATTGCAGATACACTTAGTGGGTATAGCCTAGGAGCGATTTGAATTGGATAGTATAAGTCTATTTCGGAAATGTTACAATAGTCGTTTGGTTAACGAATACTGTCGATCAGAAAATTTTCGTTCTTATATTCTGCAGCAATATATACGGAAGAAAGAAGCAAAAGCTAAAGAAAAGAACATCATATGCTGTCTGTAAAGGAGTTATCCACTGATCCCGACCTCATTTAATCATCCACGCACCGCTTATCCAAGATGGCGGCATTCACGTATAGAATTGCAGTGTATCATTTGAATTCACGCACTATTCAAGCAGAATGAATATGATATGAAGTACGCACGAATATTTTTTCTGTAAGCTAAAGACTTCCGATCTGCACTAAAAATGAGTTGAATATGCGGCCGTTAGTACATCAATTTTTCATCAGAAGATGAATTAACTTACATGAACTTGGTCTCTCCACTGGATGTAAAACTTATTCGAGAACCATAAAAAGTAGTTCATGATCCGTAAGCGGGATAATACTAGGATCCCATTTCAGTTACCCCGAAGGGTATAGTCACACACAACTATGGGTGGCGGCGTGAGGTGGAGGGGACCGATATAAGACAGGAAGCGTGTTCGTTTGTGTATTAACCGGAGCCTTAACTGTCTTCGCTTCCTTTTCGTTAAGCTTTCTCTTTTTGACACAGACACATTCCCGAGGCTCTCTCAAAGATATATCTATCACTCCTGCCTCAGATATGGCGCCTATTATAGCTATTGTAACTTCCCTTTCCAGTTGGTACAGTACCTTTTGCTGGTGCGCCTTTCAAAGAACCATCGATGTTTCTATAAGTATGCAAGCTGAATCTGGGCACATCAAGCAAAGATGCAATCCTTCGTGAGATCTGATTTGCATTTTTCCCGCTGTTCAACTTTTCTTTCATGATGCTATGACTGGATCAAGTTCCTTGCCGCGGAGAGCTTTTCCCCCTTTTTCAACGTCATACAGCACACCATTTATCGATTAGACAACGATATAAACTTAAATTAATAACTTTAAGTCTTCAAGCGTTTCAAATAATTTATTTTTACGCTACGGAAAATCGGTTCCCGATTGACTACTTTCCTTAACTAAAGAAATATCCATCAGGAACTGGTTTTCATAGTATTATGCTAACGGAGGTAGCAGGCAGATCTTCCTCGACATAGGAAAATTGAGGTGAGAAGCAGTCAGCTCGCTGCTGCATCGAATACAAGTCTTTCTTTAAATATCAGATAATAGTTTTCCTTCGTTCTGGTTATGAATTATGGCAATAATACTCCACAGCTCCAACGCCTATTCCGCTATTTTATCCTACTCCTTTTGCTGTTCTCTTGTCATTATTAACTATATTCACTTTACTATTCGTCATGGCACTTATATGTCGTAATAAGGTCGCCTCGCTGTGGCGCTAGCCTTCTTTTTACGCTCAACCTGCGACCGCGACGTCTGGAAAGTAGGAAACATCAGCCAGCTTAATTTTTCCATCATCTAGGTCCAATGGTCGATATCCATTAGCGCATTCATGCGTATAGAAAAAAGAGACATTCGTAAGCCTTCCTCCGTCATCTTAGCATGATCAAACGGATGATGCAGCCATGCTGTAACGGTCGTTGCAAAATTCATCCCCAGACAATGCAAATCAATGCCATTGGCTAGAGCAAAAGACTTATCAACCGTCGCAAAATACAGCAAAATGAACAATATGCAACCTGACATTGACCAGGCGATCCCTCGATTCGCTAAATTTTACCGACACCATGTCGGACACGATGTAAGATTCCTCATGATCCTCCCAATGCTAATTTCCTATATCTTTTTCAAATCTAGATCAAGGTTCTGCATTCCTAAAAGGAAAGCTCGTTACTGACACTCTCTCTTGCGCAGTTACCGACAATGAACGATATTATAGAATATTTAGAGACACGTCCTCGACTTTTAACGCGTAATCACCTACACGAAATCCACAGTTCATACCTCATACCGCGTCCTTCTTAGTGCGCGATTCGCCCATGCGGACTTTACATGACCCGATGCTGCCTTCTGGCATTGTGCAGGACTACTATATCGGTACGGACAATAGCTAGCTTCATAATCAATGGTCAACTTAAGCGTTCTGTCCATCTATATCAGCTATTGCCATAGAATACATTCAACAAACACTCGAGAAGTTGTCAGCCACGTATGAAACCGAATCACAGGTAAGCGTTTACCTTGATACTTCCTCAGACTAAGAGACGAATTAAAGTATTCTTCGGATGATAATGACGTTGTGTTTGAATTATTCTCCCAATTCATCGTGGATGTTCATGCCATGTACAAGAAGATTTTGCTCGCGCTGGACGAAGAAAAAGTATACACAAAGTAAGATTAGAGCATTGCCTCGCTGTATTGATAACAATGGATTAGAGAAAGTCGGCTAGCGTCGGAAGGATTTAAAGACAGATTGCATTGCGCATTCTATAAGAAAGTTCAACAACTGCTTCCGTCTTCTTTTGCTGCACATCGCGTCCAATTTTACACGTATGCCTGCTCATTGTGGGAGGACGCGTGGTTTGCGATGCAATTGCAGGGGTTTTCTCCCCAATATGTGGTGCATTGCGACCTAGAAACAGAGATCGTTGGGCGGATAGATCCATCAACCCTTTCCGACGAATACCTTCAACGTCGCTGCGAGCAGTACCTGACGCACGAACTGATGGATATGGATGATCACATGCAGGCATCTTCCCCAACAATGACGCATCTAGCCCAACGATTTAGTGAAATTTGCAAATTAGCAAATACGTTGCAGCTGGCGCCTGAATGGTTGTCGTTGGTGCGAAGGATTGAAAATGAGCGATGTAGGCATGTGTCAGACGATGACTACGTTCTCATGAGCGAATTAAAATGGCTACGCACCACTGTGCTCCCTTGGTTATCTCATGTGATGCAGACCACGAACACAAGTCTAGGTAGCCGCTTTTCCACGGTGTACCTATGACTCACATCCTTGTTTAGAGAGCCAATGGTACGACTTTCTGCGGGCAAAAGTAGCTTCTGAGCATATTCTGTACGATGCATTTTACCAATCGCGGTGAGTTTATGCGTAGGATGATGACATACTGACTATAAGAGGAAAAAAGGATAAACCACCTCTTTGACCTTATTCGGGAATTTCCTACTTCTCGACCTGTAATGGAAGATCTCAAGATCGCAATTGCAAAACGTGACCTTTACGAGGATATACAAAATGAATTAATCAAAACGTGGGGCATGCTTTACTACAACACTTGGTTAATGCCCTCTACATAGTTTACAGAGAAGGTTACTTCATCTAGGTGCATCAACTGCAGACATCCTTGACCAGTATATCTGTTGCATCCAGTCTATAAAAATATGGGATCCTACATGTGATATTCTCGTGCCAGTGATCCAGTTGGTGGAAGATTACATACAGTACGGAAACTTTTTGGGTTACTAAAAGAAGGCTTACCTCTCTGTTTCCAGGAACAAGCGCATGTTTATCGCCCCTCATGTTAAACGTAACGATGATGCAGTTCGAAATGTACGAAAAGAGGCCATTCGTGCTGTAATCGATACAGTGCGTGATCTGCTTCCAAATGACGATCCGGTATATGTATTTGAGCTGAGCGAGTTGGATGGGTCAGCACCCAGCGAAGATCAGGAAATGATGGATGATAAACCAAGTGAGCTTTCCAAGGGTACTAGGCCACTAAACCTTATTCTTACTAAGCCAGACTGAAACGGTGGCAACGCAAGTCGTCTGACACAGTGGCCATGTTAATCAGCGTATGTGGTCCCATTGAAATCTTTGTGAAAGGGTATGAACAAAAGCTGAGCGAGACGCTGTTTTCCAGCCAAGATTATGACACAGATGACGAGGTACAAAACTATCCATTTCAATGGAAAAAAGACTGACTCACTTCCGGATAGATATTGAAATTGGAAATTTTGAAACAGCACTTCCCTAAAAACGCAATGATCAAATGTGATGTGATGGTCAATGATATCAATGAATCGAGAAGGCTGGACCGACAGATTCATCAAACCGTTGCCACCATGCCTGCGGTATTCCATGTCGCTGTTCTGTCCAAATACTACTGGAAGAAATCCAGAGATGGAGAGGACGATGATGAAGACGAAGACGAAGAAGACGAAGAAGAAAAGACAATCCGGCTGTGGCCAGGATTTCGCGAGTAAGCTTGAAAAAGCAAGAAAGCGCTATGATCTGATGGTGCGATAGAGCGATGGAGCAATACGAGTCGGAATTCAAGCGCACAAAAGCATCCCGTAAACTTCAATGGCTACCGAGTCAGGGTATGACGACGCTGGAACTCGAATTTGAGACAGGTGTCGAGGAATACAGAGTGGACCCTATTTCTGCCATGGTGATATCTGTATTTGAGGATGGTAAAAATTAAAAAGAAGAGAAAACGTTGCCGAAACTTAAAGGATTTGGTACTATAGGAAAGGCGCACACAAGCAAGGAAATTGTCAATCATATTCGGGTACGAGAGAGCAAAGTGCTGGATAGCCTTGATGGTTGGGAGAAACGAGGTGTTTTGGTACTGATGGCCTCAGGCGCGTATCGACTTGCCAGAAAGTAACCATCACCCCGTTGTACCACAGGGATATACGTTTTTCCGTGTAGAATTGATCAAATCTGTCAATATTTACCGAATGGGAATGTATCCAACGTGATAAAGGGGGGGGACCATGCCGATCGTATTATTCTGCGTCAGTTTGTGTAAGCTCCCAAATAAAGTTCTTCCTTCAACGTTTCATGTTGTGTCCGTCTTCAGACGGACCCCTTTTTTTTTCCACAAACATTCTGCCAAGGATGCCGGATTCGTTCTGTATACAAGATCATTTCTATCTTACCTCTCCAGCCTGCATGACCTCTGTCCCAGACCAATTTATACCCTCTGTGTGTAACTGAAGTTCACCGCGTAAATGACTGCTGTCACACGCAGCATCACTCAACTTCCACAATCGATCGCCAGACGTTGCAATCACACAAAAGTCTCTGCAGAATGCCTCTTGCCAAAATCCGGGCTTCCCTCTAGCCGGTACTGGCGGAACTGCTTAGGAGGCCTGACTGTCAAGCACATGGATGAATCGTTTGCGCTGCATCCAATAGGGATGATCCTTAACTAGGAACTAGTTTATGTAGTAACGAACTTATGCTCAATTCATTCCTCGGCCCTTCATGGGACGTCGAATTTTTATAGCCTAGCGTAAAAAAGGTTATTTAATAAGCGATGACTGAATTAGGTGGTGCAATTTCCAAATAGGGAGAAAAGTTAAACAGTTACTGCTGATGACAGCTGATAGAGTGACACGATCGATGTAACTAACAAACTCAACGTTCAGTCAAATTTTTACTGGTGTAGGAAGATTAAGACATCCATTAAACTATAACTTGGATACAAAATCATTCACCGTTGATATGCGATGATACTTGTCATCTTGCTTAACCCCAAAGGGGGCATCGTCACCTGTTGGTGCTGGCCATGGCGGCCCTACGAATCCCAAGAATGCGCTCAAGTAATGCGATGCCCGGCGGTCTATTATGGAAGACGAGGCGATGCTGAGTGTGACAACAGGAGTTACATACTCAGCCGCGACAGAGGTCATGCAGGCAAAAGATCCTGTCTAGGTCAACAGAGGCACGTATCGGGGATTAAGAGAAGAGAGATCGTGTCCCATCTCGGAAAAGCTCCTTTCTCGGAGCAAAGGTCATTCAGTACAAACGCTTATCTTTTCTTTTTTATATATACTGACGCAAAGATCGTATCCTCGTCCAATCCCATACCACGTGCCATTTTGCGCTATGATGATACGGATGGAACTGCTTCTGGGAAAAACACGAAGTCATTTCTTTTTGCCAAGGGTGGTACCGCACGAGTACAACCTTTGTTTCATTGATCAGCAGCTATCTTCAGTTGGCGGCACGTAGAATTAAGGTGAAAATTCTACTCGTCATACTGTCTAAAAAAAGAAAAAGATGAGCAGGTTGCGATAGACTGCTGACTTTTGTGATTCGTGTCCTCTCAAACTTTGTATAAAAAGCGGAAGGTCCATGGGTCCATTTGTATCCATTATAGAAAGATGTTGTTATCTGTATTCTTGTTGGGTCTCACTTCTGTGGGATGGGCATTGAACGTTACCAGCATTGGCAGCTGTCCCAAACTACGTCCTCGCTCGAAACCAGCAGCGGACATTACCGATCTCCGTATTGACGATATTAAGGTGGTTGCCGCCTTGGGTGACAGGTAGTTGTTATATATATATTTTTTTTTGGTGGGCAACGTTAATACAAGTATGTAGTATCATGGCTGGGTTTGCGATGATGGGAATAAACACGAATGGAACTGGCTTGATTAACATCTCGGCCATTACGGAGTATCGCGGCAAAAGCTACGCCATGGGTGGTGATGCAGGTGCAGAGACAATGGCTCAGTATATCAAAAACTACAATCCAGAACTACAAGGCGAATCGCTTGGTCATCATATTATAGAATATTGTCACGGTAGGTGATTTGTCTTAGGAAACTTGTTCTAACATGCTTTATAGATAGAATTTGTTTCCCGTTGCAGTGTAAGGAAATAAAGCTATGTTACATTATGTTAAGTCGCTTATTTAGATCGTCCAAACGAAGATGAACTGAATGCAGCTCAATCCGGTGCTATTGCAGGAAACCTTGGACATGAGTTGGATTATCTCATAAAACGTATAGTATGATGACGATACATTGATAGGTCAACTAAACAGACAAGATTCATAGGTATTAAAGAGATTAAGGGAATTGACCTTGAGAACGATTGGAAGCTGCTAACCATACAGATTGGCAGTAAGTACCGGCATTTGAAATAGATATATTGAAACATAGTTGTAGGCAATGATCAATGTTTGGCTTGCAATGAGAAGGACAAGGATGACGTGACAGTGCAGGAATATGGCCAGTATGTGGAAGCAGCTATCCAGCGGATCCAGCAAAATATCCCGCGCACGCTTGTCAACTTGTGTAAATAGCGGTACTCTTTTGTTTATCGTCTCACAAGATGGGTCTCAGTAGGAACGTTCAAGGTGTCACAAGTCTTCCCACTGTCAGCTGCACATCCAGAGTATTGCAGAGAAAAAGATAACAATACGTCCACTATCCGTAATGCAAAGGAATGCGGTTGTCATGCATCCGAAAACTGGTCCCTTATGGATCAACTATCCGAAGGTAATGTGGAGAGTGATCTTCAGGAAGACTAACACATAGAAAAGGCTACAACGGTCAATTGCGGAGCATCTCAGAGAAGTACAAGCCTACCAAAGGAGGTACATTCGGGGTTATTTATCAACCTATGGATATTAACATTTCGGGATTCTCTATCGATCTGCTGAGGTACATTTTACGAAGAATATATTCCAATGGGAAGCTGACTTCTTGCAACATTAGTAATATGGATTGTTTCCATCCGAGCCTTAAAACACATCAATGGCTGTCCAAGGTATTTCTCTTTTACTGTACATCCATTATGGTTCCAACATTGATTGAACAATGTGTAGATCGCTTGGAACAGTCTTTTCATTCCAAAGGCTTACAAGCCAGATATATATGACTATAACCTTGATCAACCGGTACGTATGACGAACTCTTAGGAAAATACTAACGTTTTTGCTTATCTGAACAGATCTATTGCCCCACAGACTCTGATAGAATAGCTACTTCATAAAAGTAAACAGTAGAAATGACACATTTCCACGTTACTGAGAAATTAAAACGATGCATCACATGGTGTTCCATCAGTTTGGAAAAGTTCGCACCGTAAACTATTTAGCCACGTCCGTAAACATCCAAAAAACCGTGTCCATTTGCATTCGAATAATAAAAAACCATGTCTGTTGGTATTCGAATAGACACGGACTCGACTTCTGGTTACACATACTTATACAATAGTGTAACCCGTGTCCCGAACGTCTATAAATGGCATAGCGTACCCGTGTCCCTAACTTTTACGAAGGAAACACTACTTAACAGTTCAATGTCATCACGATGTATAAGTAAAATACCACTATGTCAGTATTACATTAACCTTGCGAGATTTATATCAAAACATGTCCATACTCAGGGCACCAAGCGGAACATATTCAGTTACCAGGAAATCCGGGAGCAATGAGACCTGCTCTTTTTAATCTTCCTGTTCCTGACTCAAGTGACACAATCCCAATAAACTACATTCCGAATTACTGAATAGCTCTTCTTCTGTCCGATCTTTATAACACCTCTTCAGTTCATGGGCAATAGCTATATCTAAACCCTGGGACGGCAGTCTGCTCCAACGTCGATAAAACATATAAATATCATCCATCTAGATCACAGAAACTCTTCTTTTTTCTTTAGCCAGATTTTTGTCTTTTGAGATAAGTGTTAGCCTCTCTAGTTCCTTTTGATACCGTTTTCCCACTTCATCAACGAGATATCATACTTGAACTATGTCAGGTGATAAAAAGTGTACGCGATCAAGCTTTATTCTTCAGAAAAATCACGGATCGTGATCGATCCATGATGATTAATCGAAGCTCACGCGTCCTCTGATTGCTAAAATCCAGACGGTATAAATAACACAGATAGACATCTAGAATCATTGTCGTTACTTCTGAATAAACTTCCACCAAGAGTCGTAAAGTATTTCCTCTTATTACAGTGGTCGCTCGATATAACGATACCCTCGGTGGAGAGGAACTCTATCACTGTGTCGAGAATATCGTTTAAGCAGCATGCAATATTTAGTCTACCGATTCTGTTCCACAAAAAAAGGATCATACTATCGAAAATATCGCTATATCGAATATCGTTATATCAAGCGACCGCTGTATTTTCTGTCTTACCAATTCTTCAGCAATGAGCATTTTTCGGATAAAAGAATTTCAGCCAACTAATTAACTAATTTGAATTGAATCAAATCGATCTAAGCAGATCTGTTGCTTTTAGCACGCCAGTACGGTTCTCCAGTTTACTTACAATAGGTCGGTTCGATCAAATCGCTAATACGACTTACCCAGCGCGCTAAGGAATACTATCCTAATGCACTAAGTGATGCCCAAAGCTGACTGATAGACCGCCAAAGACATAAACTCTAATAGAGTTGAGTGGTGGCAGATACTAACCTCATAGTCTTCTGTAAGAATTCAGTAAGTGCAATATTGATCATGGGCAGCGCAGCGAACAAGAATCCAGCGAAGTAGCTTTTCATCATGATATTCGCTCAGTGTTACCGATGTTATATGGTACTTTGCTTTTTCCCTTTACATGTATTTGTAGTTAGAAAAGTTATCTTTGTCATTTTGACTGAATTTTCCGATCATTGTCAATGCATAGAAGCGACTTTTTTTTTTCGTGATTGTCGAGATTGATTCTCGGAGAATTACTATAGGATGCATAAACCGAGCGGGATAAATAAAAAGATGGGTCTGTGAAGTGTTAGCTGTTCTCCACTTAGAGTTACGCCATGAAGAAATAATCATGACATCTTACCATATGACAAATTCTTGAATTTAGCTTTCGCATAAAATAGGCGATAGATATTTGGCAATGTTGCAAGCAATTCTATCTGTCTGATATCTGACTGAGTACAAAAACAAACATTTAACGGTTTCTCCGTTGCAATTGGTAAAGGTGAGACATATACTATGTGAAACGAGGGTTTCAAAATTGTAGAGTACTTTAGAGGATATAATTGTTCTCGAACCTTTCCAATTTTCTTGCTGGTACGTCGATACCGACCCACTTAATTTACCTAACTATGCGGGTGCAATAGGAAGTACCTGTATAGCACATAGATTAACGAGCAAACTTCACTTACTGTTTGTTCATAGTTTGAATCATTTGCGAACCGCGGGACAATGATTTATTATTTCTTAAAATGTAAAAATCTGACATGATATCATAATGACGAATACACAGGTCCTTAAATAAGCGTGCCTTCCAAAAAAAGTTTGCAACGGTTTTTTTTTAGAAAAAAAAAAAGAAATGGAGTCTTTTGATGCATTCGGCACTGCGCGCAGGCCAATAACACCACCTGAAGACAAGGCCAATCCTTTTTTGATGGCTGACAAGAAACTGTCTTCTCCTACATCCGTGTATCATGAACCCTCAAAGTCAGACGCCGTATTTGACGAGCCAGCAATTATTGAAAGAGTGATGCACTCTAAGAAAAACCAAGGTATAAAGATTTTTTGAGAGAACCACACTAAAGCTAATTACGTATGTATTCGATAGATGTGCCACAACAGGAGAAACGAGTGGTGGAACAAATCAGACAGGAAGTATTAAGCATTCTGCAATGGGAGTATCCTCCACGATCTGCTGCTATGCTAGCTCTTAGCGTTGGCTGCATTTCGCTGACCCGACATTACTCTTTGCTTCAAATCGCTTCAGCTTTCCTGACTGCTGCTATTGCTCTAAATTTCGTGTATGTGACCTTGATGGTGCAAGGCCAGAAGCTGTTTTATGATGGGCAGGCCACCCATCCCTATCGGTAATTCTATCCTTGTTACTGAACGCATTCCTGATCTTCTACAATAGAAAGGTTTTCGATAACAGAAAATTGAAAACTATGGATGGCGATAGCGTTCACCATTGTAGTGCTATGATCATTGACGTTACTGAGACAATAATGCACGCTCTTGCTAGGATCATACTGATTGAAGACAGTATGGTCAGCTTCAAGGTATCTGTTTCTCTTCCTCTCGTGGAATGGTACTTACTATATCTTTGTTCTAGTGGTTTACCATCTTTTATCTTCTATGGACGGCGACTTCCTATGTTTCGACGCTGTCGATCGTTCTATGTTTTCTTATCTCAGCTTTCATTTTTCCGCGATTGTATAGCAGCCACAGAGATACCGTGGATGCGCACCTCTATCAAGGAGGGTCTCTTCTAAAAGATCAGCTTCATCGTGCTCAAAGCTTGGCGACTGGTCGTGTAAACGGAGTATATGCGAAAACAAGGGCCTCTTTTGCTAAATTAGGCACAAGCGGTACAGATGCGAAAAACACATTACGCAGAGAGTCTGTCACCTTGAAAAGCGATTAATACTTATTTCTTCAAATACATTTTGCAAAGAGAATGATAAATTTGTAAACATGATTAGATTTGCAGTGATACGGAAATTGTGATTCAGAACTAATGTATGTCGTAGTAGTGCCACCTATTGTCTGCGAAATAAGAAATTTCATTACAGTGTTCGCAATTTTGGCCACAACCCGCCTGCTTGCAATATTCTAAATAAGTTGTGCATCCAATAGAAAATCAAGTTTTCTCTGAGAGAAAGTAAAATATTGGATTTGGGGTTCACGTTTGCGTCAGATAAATATTATGAGACGTTCAAGCCAAATAATTTTAGGACTGGAGAGTGATGCGACTTGGCGCGGAGAAGTGATTCATTTGCATTAATCCAAGAAATAGTTCGCATCTGGGTAACCTCAGTTTTGCATTAAAGTGCTTCAGCGACGGTTTTTCGTATTCTTCCGGAAGCAGTAAAAATGTCTCAAGGTAAGGCAAACGTTCCGTTGAAGCAAGAACATTATCTTTGCATTGAGGTACCTCAGTGATCGATTTCTCAATATTCTGTCGGAAAGCAGTAAAAATGTCTCAAGAAGAGATTTCATCCAAAAATGATCCGTATTTAAAGGCACGGATGAACCATTTTTAAATTCTTCGACTCTGTTTTTCAAAACCACATCCCCGGTAAGGATGTCAATTTATATACGTGCAGAATTACTCCTGTTTTTGTGTCTATTCTTTAGCCTGCATGACCTCTGTCCGGAACCGCAGCGGCTATGGTGTAGCCCATTGTTCACCACCAGGTAAGTGAATGTTGTCATACGCAGTCTCACTCAAATTCCACGACAGAATCTCGCCAGACGTTGTACGTTGTATCGCTTCAAGTCCTCTGCACGGCGGCAACACCCAAACTGGCGGTATTGTCAGTATAATCTCCACTGCCGCCCCATCGCGTCAGATGCGGGCAGGCTGCCGTCATTGGGCGGCTATGCCCTTCGGGGGTAAGTGAAGTAACATCAAAATATCTTCCATTTACTAACCGCGAACGAATTTTTATGCTGCTCAAATGAATTTTGAGTCCATCTGGGGACGAAGTTGATGTCAGTGAAATATTATTTTATCGCCAATTTATATACTGATACCCGCATGTTTCATTCCCTCCTCAGCGCAAACCTGGATCTTGATGGACGCAAAGTTTACGTAGAGTAGTGTAAAGATGCATTCAATAAACGATATGCAGTGTTAATGTGCCATTGATTAGAAGGAGTGTAAATTTTACTTTTGTGAAACTGTATTCCGCATAGGCACAAAGTCAGTTGCAAAGTGAGAAAAAAAGGAAAGAGAGCGGGAGGGCTACAGGATAAAAACTCATATCAACCAACTCCATCTATCTATCACACGGGTACTGCCATTATCTAATTAGTGCAGGATCACATACCGAAGAAAGTAAGCAAAAAGTATAGAAAACAAGGCAGCATTTACTGGACTGCTTAAAAGGAACGATTCGAAATGTGATCTCCAATCTCTCTGAAGCTTTCACAAGCTGTCTATATGAGACAATATCGTTTAATGCTCGTTAAATATGTCAAAAAGATATAAGAGAACGTCAGTGTGACGGATGAATCAACTATTTCCTCTCCTCCCTCGTGGTCTGTCTCACCGTTGGTGGTACCCCTTTCTTTAACATAAACCGTCGCCATGCCACATTCAGCATCACCTGATACGCGATCAGCTATCAGTACTCTCGGTGTCATCTCTAGTAATGTCAGCACAGCTGCAACTTCTACACGAAGTGAAAATCTGCCTGACTTCAACGAATTCAACCTTGATCCTTTTGATCTGTCCACGAATGCCACCACTCCATCGCCTCATCGCCTGCGTGAAGCAAGACGATCTTTTGTATTGCGTTTAGAACCATGTGAAGGTACTGCCCTTCACAGGTCTCTGCAACTTTTTCAAGAGCAATCGTACCTCCACTATCCCAATCAAGCTCATAGCACTACACCACACATATCGATTCTAGGACGCATTCATATCGATCGGGGCAATGACTTTGCGTCAAAGTGGAGGACTGTCGATGACCTGATATCAGTAACACAGCAAGAAATCAATCGACATCCACACCTCCATCCACCATCCTTTGCGGGTTATGAAATTGCAGATCGACCCACGCGGTCCTTGTTCATACGTGTCAATGTGAACTCCGGCTACGTGCAGCTTGCCAACGCTATTCAGTATCGCATGTCTAAACAGTGTACATCCATTCAGGTCCGGCCAATGGATCGTATTTCGTTGGCCTATAATGTACTCCAGTCTATCCCGAGGACGAATTTACAAAATTTGCGCGAAATGGCAAAAGAGACAATTGATATTGAGGATTGGGTTCTTGCTGGAAGTTCGTGGCAGCTCACACTATACGAGATCATGGTTGAAAGTCCAGTGGTGGGGGTACAGCAACAGTTAACACCTATTCGATCTTGGCCTATTCATGACAATGCCAAACCGACATCCTCCTTATTACCTGTTTCTGTGCGACTTAAACTCGCAGTTTTATCTACACGGTTCCGACCAACGCCGAAAAATGACAACGAATCTCCAAAAAACTGACACTACATCTACCTATTATCCATCATCGTACCTCTTACACTTTAGTATCCTCTCGCACCTTCCTTTGTTCTCACACGATAAAGAAAACAGAATACCGCAGAAGTTTTCCTTTTTTCTTTTCCTTCTTTTTTTGCCGCTAAACGTCTACTATAAGCTGTTGCCACTATCTTCTAGGTACTGCGTGCGAGTCCTTTATTTTGTCTAGTATCATTTCCAGCTATGCACATTCGTTTCATTGAAGGATGATTGCTTAGAACCTTCACTTGCCGTACGTATCACCAATTTACGTTTCTCTCAGGTGAAAGCAAACCTATGTTCTTATCTTTTTTCCTCGGTCTTTTTCCTTTTTTGGTCAACGTCTTTTTCTTTTAAAAATGAGATACAAGCATCGGAAATAAAGCTATTTGTTGAGCAACTCGCACATGTTACTGCATTTCAGTATCTTCTTCCACACCACGGATGTACAGCACATTGTTACATCTAATAATCCCATGTCAATAGGACCGACACTCCTGGATAGACATATTTACCTGATCAACACTTCGCCCAAGGTACCTACAGATACACCTTCTTGGAATTCTTCGGTGTTTGCAAGCTGAACGCGCACATGAGAGCTCCATAAGATAACATTCTATTTGCGACTTTGATCAAGTCTCACCTGTAGATTCATGTAGGCATCAACTGACACAAGGTAGCCCTTGTATTCTCCACCCCATTTCAGCTTAACAATGATAGGCTTTCCGGTAAGGTCATTCAGAAAGGGCTTTGGATTGACGGGGACAAACTACAAGAGGATGATGAATAATTACAAATGCGAACTATTTCCGATCAACTCATTGATCCCTCGAGTTGATCGTAAAGAGCTTTCCGTAAAAAGTCTCTGTCAAAATGGAGACGCGATACTTACTGCGGACATGATGATGGGATGTGCGTGTGCGTGTGTGTGATGTCAAGCCTTTCTGCAACGGGTTTTCGCAGCTGTTTGTGTGGTGAAAATCGTAGTCACAAAGCAGGCAACCTGCAACCTTTTCCTCATGATTTTGCTTCGGACACCCAAATCATACTCATTGATTTCATGGACAATTCAAAAACTATATTGTAGGTATACTACAGATCTCTTTGTTGATCATCAATAGCAGGAGTCAGCGTTAAAATTTATCAGAATTGCGACAAAAAGCAACCAATAACGTAGTCCCGACATTTATGCGCCGCGTCGTTAGGAGCCATATCTTGTACGGTCACATATACACCAAAACTAGCTTAAACCTTATTGACCTCCCAGCCGGGAAAATCAAGCTTCTCAGACTTCCAGCAGATACAGAGATTCATTTTTTGCATGTGTAGTGCACCGTAGGGTCCCCATAATTTGCAAAAGCAGGCCAGTGACGGAAATCCGTGACTTACTTCGTGAGTATCGAAAGGGCAATTCCTTTTCTTCTTCCTCCTCCATTGGCTAGGTAGTCAGTCATTTATGAATTTTTATCAGCACGCGGCGACCATCATTGAAAGACTAGGTCGTCATGAAGGGACCATTAAGGGCCTTGTCATTGGCGATCCTAAAGTGAGGGACAAGAAGAAGATGTATGCCTTGATCTGCGAGACCCTCAAGTGTAAATAAAATTTATGCGTGTGTCGTCTTTAATGGCGTTTGATAGATAAACAGGTGCTTAACGAGATTATTGATGCGTCCAAGATATGTGATATCGAAAAGAAGGTACCTTCCGCATTTGATCGCGCTCCATATGCTTAAATCTTTGACAGCTGTCACGGTCACTGGCGCTGGTGTTAATTCACGATCAATTATTTACGAAACGTGGCATACCTGTACCTGCGAGCGTACCATTAAAACAATGTATTCAACGTCATTTGGCCCGTCTGAAAGCTGAACTGGCAAAGATCAAAATTAAACGAAAGGCTACTACAAACGAGGACCTAGTCAGTCAGAAAGTGAAAGATGCAGGTACAGGATGCTTTCTCGTTCTACTTTTTTAAGAAGGGACGTATAGTACATATCCCACGTTATGTGCGCGTTAATGCCCACAAGACCACGATGGAGAAGGTGATCAAAGCATTTGAAAAGGAAGCCTATACGTTGATCGAGACGCCTGACGATCTCCGGACGCTGGAGTAAGCTATTTGTTAAAACAGCATCCTTCTTACATATTTATAGAGCCGAGACGTTTTGTCGGGATCGTCATCTAGATGACTTGCTTGTGTTTTCAGCGAAAACAGATCTACATGCCCATCCTCTGTATGTCGCGGGAGACATTATTCTGCAAGTAAGAACCTCTACAGTGTCTTTTTTACAATGAGTGACCGTTTTATTACAGGACAAAGCATCCTGTTTTCCTGCTCATGTATGTCAAGCACCTCAAGGAGCCCACGCTATTGATGCTTGTGCCGCTCCTGGAAACAAGACCTCCCATCTCTCGGCGCTCATGAAGAATTCAGGTCATATTTGGGCGTTTGATCTGGATCAGAGACGACTGGAATTGCTGCAACGATTAACAACAAAGGCAGGATGCAAAAGTATGCTGATACATGTCCTTTCCTTTTAATTAATCCCATACTAGATATCACTCCTACCCATGGATCGTTCCTTGAAGCAGATCCAAACGATCCCAAATTTGCGAATGCAAGTGCTTTGCCTATATAGGCATAAGAAAGCTCATCACGTCTTTTCTATTAGGTAGAATACCTTTTGTTGGACCCGTCATGCTCTGGTTCTGGGATTATTAGTCGTTTAGATCATCTGGTGGACGATGAAGGTTAGTCGATACAGAATGTGCGTTTCATCTCTTCTTACTGTTGCATCAGAACAAGACGCTATAGATGGAAATGGGCAGACACAACAGGAACGTCTTAAAAACTTGTCTGATTTTCAAATCTCTGTGATACAACATGCGATGAAATGTGAGTTCATTTGATTTCACTGTCGTTCGTTTAACTAACCGGCGTGACTAGTTCCGAAAGCAAAACGAATTGTATATTCCACATGCTCAGTACATGCTCAAGAAAATGAGCATGTCGTACGTACAGTGTTAGAAAGTAATAGTGAATTCGAGCTAGCTCCTCGGAACAGCGTATTACCTACGTGGGAACGACGAGGCACGCCTGAAGAGATCAACGGAGACAAAGGTAAAGTGAAAAAAACCGTAAAATTTTTCATGGTCATAATTGTTTTTCCGTCAGTAGATTTAGCCAACGCAATGATACGAACTTTACCAGCTGAAGACCTTACGAATGGCTTCTTTGTATCGTGTTTTGTACGCAAATCTTCTGGAACGAAACGCACGCTGGAGGAGGGAGCGACTAAAAACAGCAGCAAGAAGAAAAAGAAGAAAAATAAGAAGAAAAAGAGTGTAGCCGTGGCATCGCAGTAATCATAGAAAATACATCGTTAATAACATCGTGTATAACCATAGTGTGTGCAGCAAACTAGAACAAAAAGCATTGCACGAATATTTAAAGATGCCAGGTTTTCTGTTCTGTGAATAGCAAGAAACAGATGGAGCGGCTCTTTCATAGTCATAAAATGCTAAGACTTATCCACATGAATGAAGGAAATCTTTGCAATTGAAACGGCAAAATGAGATTTGTAGCCATAGCTTTGGTATGTGTGTTTCCTCAGCAAAGTCTTTGTCCAACACCAGATATACCTCTCTCAATTAAGGTTCCTAAAATATCAACTCTTGAGTCGCTTTTTTTTTATGTGCCAGCTTCGATACTATAAAAAAAACTACCATTCCCTTTATCTGGGCCGCGGGAATTGGACACGAACTCTATTGTACTAAGCCACTTGGGTACGGGATCGCTAGAGAAAAATAAAAATAAAATAAAAATAATAAATAAATAAAAAAGGTTGTCGGCACAATAAAATCGTAAAGTGAGATCTGATAATCATTTGACGATAGCAACGCCAGTGTAACAATCTATACCAGGTTAACCTCGTTCGTGTTACACAGACAGAAGATAGTTTTACTTTATATTCCTTAATGGTATCTTCTCGCAGCGTACGTAATACCAATGGCCTCCAGTGGCTGCCAACTTCCGATTGTTCTTCCGTACAACACGGAGAATCACGGCAGCCTCTTTTTATTGCTTTTTTGAGCTAACTATTTTCCATATCTGTCACATTATTGCAGGATCAACACGTAGTCGGTAGATGTGACAAAATGACAAGACCTTCAAAAATCACGATAAATCTAAAAGGTAGACAAGTAAATCTAAAGAAAAGAGAAGCAGTAATCATGGCAACACTCATCTCATTTTTTTTTTTTTGCTTTATTGACCCCGGACCTGTAGTCGAAGAAGTTCCGAAAGAAAAAACCTAATCTTAAAGAGAAATATACATATAAAAAAAACTTCATGACAAAGGGTAGTCAGGGTAACACATCCTTCAACCTGAAAATAAATGGTCTGATTTTTAAAAGTAGAGAAAGGAAAAATAGAGGAATGAGAAGCAGTACTTAGGGTGGAGGATTGCGGGGAGAAGACGTTACAGTAAATGCAGGGCAGCAGAAATTTTGTTAGGTATATGCACGATTCTTCCTTATTTTGATGACAAGCACCTTGTATCCCGAGAATTAGCGGCGTTTGAGATTGTGAGTGTTTATATCATCAAAATCCCAGGACTCACCTTATCTGATCTTTCCAAAAAAGGTACAATTTCCTTGCTGGGTCGAGACTTTTTAAGTACAGGTGAAAGTCTTTGATGATCGAATGCATCGGACATGGACGGTACCTCAATGTCGTCCTTCGCTTTTCTCTGGGGCGGAGGGCCCCAGAGTGTTCGGAGAAAACGTGGCAAAATGAGTTTTAAATTGACAAACATATTGGACAGTATGTTTAGCTATGCATCCTATTGCATCTGTTTAATTTTTCTCCAGCTTTTATAATAACAATAACAGGACTAACATAGAAAAGGAAATTATTAAAAGCAAAAATCTACAAGTTACCCGGTAAATATCAAAAATTGGCTTTCTTTTTCAAAGATCGGCTCAACCATTCAACCTAAACATAAAATAAAATAAAAAAGCTGATCCAGGTCGCTGTTTCCCGTTGTGTAGCAACGAATGAGGCAAATAGGTACATAAAATAAATAAATAAAATGCCAGCGCCACTGTATTCAGATGGTGTGGATCTGATAACTACCAAAGAAAGAATTCTCATTGGCTCATTTATTATCTGAATTTCTTTTTTTCGCCGCTGATTATTATTTAAGCTCACTTTTTCCACTGAACAATAAATCATACCTTTTCCGTTCTTCATTACATTATCCTTTCTTTTTCCTTGAGTGTACATTGATCATGGCGCTCAAGCTTCGAGAAACCACAAATTTCCACATTGCAGGCTATTCCTACGCCGTCTTTTGGTGGGGCCTCTTTTCTATCTACTGTATCGGTTACCAGCTTAACCGTCTTTATATCTACTGGGTCCGTCGCCAACGTATACATGACAAGGAGAAGTACGTTGCACCCCTCCCATGGGTACGATGGCTAAGACCTTTGGACCGTGTTGTCAAAATCCCTTTCGTCACGGAGCTTATCCCGATCAAGCACATTCTTGGTGTTTCCTTCTTCATCTTTGTAAATCTCATTTGGATCTTCTTTGCTCCTTTTGTTTTTTCACCCGAATACGCTTCCTACGAGGTCCCTCGAGTCGGTATCATGGATCGTCGTGCTGCATTCATTGCCAATATCAACTGGGGCTATGTCTTTATCCTTGGTACACGTAACAATATCATCACACATATGTCTGGTCTTTCCTTCGAAGAGCTTATCCCTTTCCATCGCTGGCTCGCTAGAATCGGTCTTGCTGAATACATTACACATTTCGTCTATCGCATGTAAGTTTTCTAAATCAGCGAGTCATTAAGCTCAATTATTACATTTTGATTTAGGTTTCGAGGATACTCGCACAACTATGTTGTGAAGGACACATTCTTCTATGATCTGGAGTACACCACCGGATCCATCGCCATGTTCGGCTTTATCCTCATTTTTGCCACATCGATTGAGTGGGTCCGCCGTAATCATTTTGAAATCTTCTATTACTCGCATATTATCGGTATCGTCGTGGCCATGATCTTCACTTGCTGGCACGAAGTTATGTGCTTTGTCTACTTCATGCCTCCCATTATCTTCTGGCTTGCTGACCGTGCCTGGCGTTCCTATCTTTCTTGGGGTGTCAAGGCCACAGCAATCAAAATCGACCAGTCTGTTCCCCAAACAGCATCGCAGGATGGTATCACTCGCGTCGTGTTCGAACACAAGAACTTCAAGCATTACCAACCAGGTCAGTACGTCTTCGTTGCTTTGGCCAAGAAGGGCTACAAGCATCTTTGGCAATATGCCAACTGGCATCCTATGACCATTTCGGAGGTCTTCCGCGTCAAGACAACAGATTCTGGTTCAGCCAATGGCGCTATCGAGGAACGTGTTCTAGATGCAGTAAACCCCAATGAGAAGGAGAAGACCAAATTCAGCGACAATCTCAGCGCCAGTGCAGCTGAAACAGGCAGTCTGTGTGAGATGCGCAGACGTGCACCAGCCTCGGCCTCGGCCCATCAAGGTGAAACTACAGTTGCGACGTTACACATCAAGGGTCTTGGCGCATATACTCGTGAATTGCTTAAAGATGCCTCGAATGACACACCGCTCGGCTTCAAAGTGGATGGTCCTTATGGTCCCCACTTGGAATACCAAGACTACAAGGTCATGTACTGCTTTGCTGCAGGTATCGGTATCACCCCCGCATTGACATTGATCAAGGACTGCGTGGAACGTCGGGCCGCCGGAGTTAAGACAGTGGCAACAGAACATGTCTATTTGATGTGGACGATTCGGCTTACAGGTAAAGAAACTCAGATCATTATTAATGATTACATTTTCTCTAATAATTTTTTTTTTCCGTTTCTAGATGAGCTGGTTCCATTCAAGGATCTGATTGATTACTGTGTCGAAAAATGTAAATCAGCAGCGTTGCCGATCAAACTCAATATCGCACTTTACGTGACCCGAACCAAGAGTGGCGATAACCTTTTGGAAGGTGTGGAAGGTTGCAGCATGGTCTATGGCGAACGTCCAAACATTGATGGACAAATGCAGCACGTTGAAAATGAACACAAGAACGACAGTGTCTGGGTACACACCTGTGGTTCAGATGAGTTTATGCGTCTGGTCCTTAATGGAGCTGTTAAGCGCGGTTGGGACGCTCATCACGAAACATTTGAATTCTAAAAACAATCACTCTAATATTCATTTCATGTACAATAAATCTGCATTTATTTCTCTAAAACGTCTGTGATCTGGACGGGGTTGAAAACTCTTGTGCAAGTGAAACAAGCCATCGATGGCTGATGGTTTCTGGTCTGTGGCTGACAACCAAAAATTCTTCTTATTGTTCTATCTCAAATAAACCTCATCCACCCATCTTGCTGCAAACAATAAAATGTTCGAACTCCGGCTATGGTTGCATGCTTATCTCAACAACCCGGACACACTCTCCCCGCTTGATCCAATAAATCAAAACTTCTTTATTATCCATGCAGCTCTTGGCAAAAGAAAAGTTACGACAAACTAGAATCTTCCCCGCAGAAATGACGTTCTTTCCCCCGCCACACTTGCAGTTATCGATCATCATAGCATTTGCTCCGTATGACATAATGATTATATAAGCTGGGAATTAATTGACTAGGCACCAATTATGCCACGGCGATCGAACAAAGTGATCCGTTATTTGTAAGAATTTGTAAGCTACAAGCTATGAGATGATTTTTCGTCAACTTGCTGATTCAGTCATCACTCTTTTAGCACAACATGAATACACAGCTGGACTGCCCCAAGGTACCTTCCTTTTTCCTTTTTCTTTTTCAGGAACAGGAATTTTCGGTCTAGGCAGACAGCGTCTTGAACTACAAAAATTTCGCACTCAATCATCGCAAGTGCGCCATGGATGCTCAGCAGAGGCAATCGTGTACATGCATCTCGCAAATTGGAACAGAACCAATTGTTGCAGCTCATTCTGTCTTGCAAAACAAAACCCAGACCGTAGAAAGGAAAGATTATTGATATGGCCATCATCAATAAACACCCTACGCTTTTCAATGAATGTATCCAAGAAACACGTTGCTCGGAACGCTAGAGTTTGTACTGCAAAAGATTAGACACCCGAAGCGCGAGGTAATACACGATGTCTTACTGTACGTGTGTATCCGCTTTGCAAATAGTTCCCGGCAATGATGCATTGCCCCTTTGCTCTAGAAGTCTTTTACGTCTAACAGTCCCATTCTCCATAAAGTAACACAATAGAAATGTAACCACGAGGTTGTCATGCATTCTCAGTTTCATGCGTCATTTTACAAGAACTTGAGGAAGGGGAAATGATACATTATCGATTGTCTGTGCTGACCGCAATTTAATCCGGTAGCCAAACTCGAAATGGCCATATCATATCACTTGAAAAGACCGGTCAGCTGTTATCGAAGACGTGACAGACGCCAACCCAAGTTATTTGTGAACCGTAGTACACGTAAAGGACATTGCACAAGTCATAGATCACTGATAATGGTAGTATTATATAGTGAACAGTTTTGTACAATGTTCTAAATAATTTTCGTATTGGTAAAACCATGAAAGACTGCTTTACATGAATTTGTCCCCGTGTGGATGAAAAAATAAATTCGAGCAACATAAGAAAATCATTCATAATTAGACAACGCAGTGATCGGCCCTTACTAAACCTCAAGGATACTTCCGTTCATAGTTGTGATTATTGCCGCTTATTTGACCCGTGGGTGTGGCGGGAACAACTAGATCAGTTCCAGATGGAGCTGGCTGCTGAGAGGAACGTACCGCAGAAGATCTGAAGCAATGCAATCTCCGGCAGGTCTTGTAAAACGTATAAACTAGTAACAATGGTCGTGCTGGTGGAGAAGATAACCTTTTTTATTTGCTTTTTATTGAAGAGGAGGTTTGCCACGGAGAGGATCCGAATAAAGTAATGCGGACTAAAGGATAGACAGGATACGCAAGTCTCATGTATGCAACAATAAAATTCTTATCAGAGACTTGTGGAGAAAACGAAAATGATGCTTCGCTTTACAAAGTGACTTTCCTATGGAGACATCTTCTTAGACATTTTATGCCTCATAATAGGATAGTGACAATCTAGGGTTGAAACGACGGACCAGATCATCGTGGGAATGTATATTATCCAGATGCGGGTCTATGTATTTCAAATATCAAAGGGACTGTCTTCCAGCACAAGGTTCATTTGAGTCTAATGTAACCCCTGTAGTTAGCACATGCTTCTATGTAAGAGGAATACAGACTCCGTGATAAAGTACTCATCTTGCCGTCCGTCTGGCGCACGCGGTTCATCATCTCATAATTCATGTAATCATTAGATTTTATTGCGCGGTGGAACAACTACCACCGCATCGTTGAAGACAGAAAAACGAAAAATCTATGGCAAGCGTACCACGGGATCATTACTTTTTGTCTATATTATGGCATTATTGTTAGCAAAAGAAAACACGACCATCCGCGACTTACTTAAAACGATCCAACTCATTTGAGCATGTAGTCGCAACCTTGAAAGGTTTACCTAGGCAGAGGGATCAGGTTTGCTGTAAACTGCAAGAAGTTTCGCGAAGATTAGCCACATCATTCGTAGAGGGCTAACTGCTTCGATCTCAGATTCAATACGCGACATAAAGTCAATTTAGCGGCGCCATGCTCTGCTACACCACCAGATCACACAGTCAACCAGGTAAACCCAAGACCATCCGAAGAAAAGGAATGCGCACAAGGAGCACATCTGATGATTATCATTATTTGCCGTGACAGTTCAATTCTTGCTACTGTAGCATTACAATTGAGCTACACTAACTATATACACCATTTCCTTATAGAACTCTAACTTATCCGGAATTCTTCCGAGGCGGTCCTTCCTTAAACATCTGATCTCTCAACGTAAAAAAAGAGGATGTCCCCGAGGCAAATTTTGAGTATAACCGAGGACTAACCAATTCACCGCATCATTTAAAGATATCACACTTACTACTCGCCCAGGTTATCAGAATTCGATCACTGAGGAACAATTTCTTCATGGAGAAACACTCTAGCCGAATGACTCAAGCTTGACGGAGGCACATGCTCCAAGTATCACCTCATTATTACGGGATGAAGGCGAACCAGTTCCACAGGGACCAGGTCTGGCAGATCTAACTTAATCTCGAAGTCTGCCAACCAGAACGTCTGTTTTTGGGTGTCAATTATATCTCCTTTATACAGTACTCCTTCCTCTAGAAAACTTGTTGGAAGTAGGTGAAGCTAATGCTTGCAAAACACTGTAACCAGCTATATTCAGTGGATCGGGTTCAATGCTTGCTCTCCGACTTTAGAATTTTGTTTGCCAGTCTGGACGACCTGCAAAAAAGACACGCTGGAATGTAGACAGTAGGAGATACACCACCTGGTCTGATGAATAGCAAGTTGTTGGAGCGTGACACACTTTTCGCATTTGATGCACAAAAATAGAAAACACGCGAAGAATTGTCCACCACCAGCTAGAAAGGCCAGTGGTGAATCAGTGATTGAATTTCTTTATCTACCATTCATAAACTTCACAGAAGAGCGCTGATGCAATATTACATTGATCAATAGTTATAATCTTCTGGCACCCTTGGACATCTATGTTACATGTTGGAAGACCGTCAAGATTGGATACAACATGCTGTGTCCTTTTCCGTCGCTGTCTAAATCGAGAACAGCTCTAAAAAGAGCAGCTATTGATTTCGCTAAATTGAAATTCCGCCATGCCTAAATTGAGAGCGTCTGATTCGCTAAGTTGAGGATAGAACCCCTGTATTCTTTCGAGACACGTTATGTGCCAAGGGAGGAACAGCGACATGAAACAAATGTTTCCCATGGTTAACTTTTTTTTGTGCATCGTGTTGTATAAGATGTTGCGCCTCCCATGGAAAACCTTTATCCAAAAATGATTCACAGATGGAGCACGTGTTATTCTAGTGCACCCTGATCGGTGCCATGCCAGTGGGTTACTCAGGTGATAATCGAAGTGAAACAGAGCATGCCCTATAAGGTAGCCTTCATTCATTATTTTTTTTTTCAGCCATTTCCAGCAATGGACTCAAAATAAGAGTAAAGTTACAGCCGTAGTAGCAACGAATCAACAAAGCTAGTTTCCAAGATTTCGCAAGAATGGAAGAAGCGTTCCTTTTACTTTAGCAAGATTTTCAAAAGGTCCGCCAGAAGTCCCGAATCCACCGATATTGGAACAGTACAAGGAACATGTTTACCTAAGATCTACAGTTATATCGTTATACACGCTGGGAAGATGCTGAACGATAAACTCTATAACGATCAAGCATAAAAGTTTATAATCGTCTACGTAATTCCATCCCGGTTAAAAATGAGTTCATTCTACAGCAAAAATATCTCAAATTCCCCATCGCTTGTATAAAGGACATGGTCTGATAAACGGGATTATCGTGAATAAAATGATGTGATATGTTTGAAAAAGATAATCAGTGAAGGGTGGCGACATGTTGCAGGCGGAAACTCAAACGACCCTTTTTTTTGGGTCTTTTCCTTTAGCCGGTGTTGTAAAAAGTGAAGAAAAAAAAAACAACCGACGGAGTTTAAGGGTTATATCAAATGAGTCCGCTTTTCCCCGTCGTGTCCCGCCACTTCCTCTTGTTTTCTCTCTTTCTCTTTATGGCCCCCCTTGTTCTTAAAATTAAAGGTAGCAAATCCTTCTCTCCCTTTGAAAACTTGGATTCCGAAGAAGACCTTTCAAAAACATGGCGTGTATGTACCAAAGTGAAAGACTCATTGGAGAATGGATCGCGACTGGAGAACTTGTCATGGCGATTATGGTTTCGCAATCACCTCGTTAAAACGTCAAACACTCCTTTTCGAAAACTGTCGCATAGTACTACTCGTCAACTAGATCATCAACATACAAAATTGAAGGACTTTTGCAGTCGTGTAAAGCAGAAGGCTGAAACGGAGCCCGCTCAGTCATCGACAGAACATCAAACGACAAGCAACTTTATCTTGCCACAGTTTACATCGGACCAAGCAACCGATCAAACCGTGGAACTTGAAGATATCTTTGACGCATTTGAAAGTATTCAAAATTTCTTGCCATCTTCCGATCCTTCCATTGTAGCTGCGGCTGCTGCAGCTATTGCACCACCACAGTCCTCGTCCTCGCCAAGTTGGAATCTTGGCTATGCTACACCAGTTACTGACATGTGTTATTCCCCACAAGCATTTACTATGAATCATCCATCTGTTATTGACGAAATGACACCAATGGGAGCTTTCACAATACAACAGAATATGTCCCTTTCCGTACCTTCCAGTCCACCTTACACGACCCCACAGACACCTACAGCAGATAATCCTAGCGACGCACTTTATGTATCCGCTGTATCCATGCCACCGCCTCCTATTGGCACGTTACGAAATAAGTTGCTAGGATTCCAGTCAGCAAATAACGGTGCTTATGACTTCTCATTTTCTCAATCATCGAATCCTTCACCGGTGGCTCCTAATACTCTATCCATGGCCCCTGGCATCGGAAAAGACCGCTGCATGTAAGTGAAATTTTCATGTGAAAGGCTCAACCAAACTCATTATATCCAATCAATCAGGCCGGGACAATCGCCCTATACTTCCTTCGGCTTCCCTTCCGCTCTACCTACCGGCACAGAAACCCCTACAGAAAAGCGATCGCCACCAGAGGATGACGAGAACAAACCTATATGTACCAACTGTGGTGCCACATCAACTCCTTTGTGGAGACGATCAGCGGATGACGATCTTCTTTGCAATGCATGTGGTCTTTAGTAAGTTGGCCTTTTCTTTTTAGTGACAATGCTGACAGTTACTTTCCAGTCAAAAACTCCATAATGCCCCGCGTCCAAAGACTCTGAAACCACATAATGCACGTAAGGATGCCAAAGACGATGAGGCATCGCAGCTGGTCTGCTCAAACTGTTCAACAACAACAACACCACTGTGGAGACGAGACGAGGAAGGAGCACCTTTATGTAATGCCTGCGGTCTATAGTAAGCTCTTCTATGAAATGGAAAAAGAAAAATTAACATGATGATAGTCTTAAATTACATCACGAAAGACGGCCATTGTCTATGAAAACCGATGTTATCAAAAAGCGCCAACGCTATGAAGGCGGTCCCAATGGACGCAAAGGCGGCAAGAAAGCGAAAATAGAAAATCGATCGCCAGAATCTTCTCGCTCACCTTCTCCTGATGCTTGCCTATTTACAACCACAGATGCAATCAAGTTTCCATCCCAAGTTTCTTTATCGGACTACCTCTAGTGTACTATTTAACCGGTCGATTGTAGCATACGTTTTTGTTTCTTCTTTTTTATTTTTATTTCAGCTTTTGTATTATACTATTCCCCACCCCCATCTCTTTCATGTCACTGAACCTGAATATACGAGCGCAGCCCTAAGTACGCATATTCAAAAGTAGTTATGCTGTCCATGCTCGTGGAAAGAGTGTCTCGCCTGCTAGACCGCAGCCACATTACGAATACAGCGATTAGGAATGGTAAGATGGAATAGTATATGAGGGCGCCTTGAAGCAAGCGGTGGTATATCCACGGGGGAAAGACGTGGTTGTGGGTACTTTTTACAAGAAGTTTGACCACATTCTGAAGATGCTCACATGTATAACTTTGAGCTATTATTATTGTTGATCTCTGTTATGATCCTATACACCGTTTGCCTGACGAAAGCAATTGGCAGAGAATTCCAAAATGATCGATGATGAATGAAGTTTCGCCTGTAAGCATCTACTACTTTTATTACAGAGAGATGTGGTCATCATTAGAATATTGTCTTTTGGATTGTGTTTCCTATTATGGTGGGCTAGACGGCTTCTTTGACAATGAGCGGGACGAAGTGGTGAAAGGCACCATCTGGCTGGCTGACAGAGCCAAGATGCACATATGACATCCTGGGCAGTAGCTCGACGTGAAATGAGCGGTGGCGCATGAAAGCGGTGTAGACAAATAGCAAAAATTAATTTTATCCGAGGTCTAAGAGACTTTTGGGAAAGGGACGTGTTTGTCAAAAGACGTCGGCTTTTGTTAGTTAAAAAGCTAGATGAAAAATAGACTCACTTCTTTTTTCGAAAGAGGATGTATACGAGGATATGTCGATCAGCCCACAGCGTCTGGTAAAGCCAATGTAGATTTTCTAGGTATATGTTGGTGCAGTGTGTCTTCTTTCCGTTACGACTACTCTGGAAGAGCATACCGTAACCATGTGGCTTTAAACCCCTTAGTTAATGTAGTATAGCTTACTCATGTGAACTGTTATTCAGAGGCTGTTGGTCATTGTACTCTCATAGCTTGTCAGGACTAAATCTCTGACCCTCACTGTCTGCTCTTCGAGACACAGCATCGTCTACGGGTTGGCTTTCGCAGGCCATACTCACGAGAAATTACTATTGTGGGTTGTACCTAATATAATTGTGCTTGCGAATTTAACTACAGTTAGCGCGTGGCCTCTTCAGGTTAATCGATCGGAAATACTCGATCTAGAAAAAATGTAAAAGTTAACTCGATGTCCTTTTACGCTCAAGCCGAAGTGCATTTTGCACTGGAAAGTGATGCGTTTTTGCAGTGAGAAGTGGTTTATTTTGCGTCAATCCGAGGAATAGTTCGTACCTGAGTAACACCATTTTTACATTTAAGTGCTTCAGTGATGGGTGTATTAGGTATCCCATCGGAAAGCAGTAAAAACGTGTTACGATAAGCACAGGTTCCACCCAAAGTAATCCATACTTGAAGGAACGCCTGGATTTCCTTTTTTTCTTTGGCTCTGTTCTCTTTAACATCCCGGTAAGGTGTCAATTTATAAACATACACAATTATTCATGCATTTTTGCCCATCATTTAGCCTGCATGACCTCTGTTCCGAACCGTCCCGGTTGTGGTGTAGCTCCCTGTTCACCTCCAGGGAAGCAAGTGTTATCGCACCCTGCGTTATCCAACTTTCACGACAGAACCTCGCCGGACGTTTGCATCGCTTCAAGTCCTCTACACGGCGTAGTTCTTTATCACTTGCCCTCGTCGCCAGAGACTCCCCCATGCTGGCCCCATCGGACTTAGGTGGGGGCTTGACCCAGGCCTGTAGCCCTGCTTACCTTCGGGGTAAGTAAACTGAGATCAAAGTATCTTCCATTTACTAACCGTGAACAATTTTCTATGCTGCTCCAATAGATTGTGCGTCCATCTAGGGACCAAGTTGATGTAAGTGCAGTATTATTTTGTCGCCAATTCGTGAAATAATGACCGCATGTTCAATTATTTCCTTAGCGTAAACTCGGTCCTTCATGGACGCATAGTTTATTTAGAGTAGCGTAAAAAGTTGTTCAATAAACAGTAACTAGTCGACTACCAGGACAGGATAGCACTGATTACATTGTGGTGATGCCACCCTTTTATCGCTCAGGTAATGCCGAACATCTTTGTCGGTAGCTCCTTTCTGTCTTGGAAATACGACAGAGATACGAGCTACAACGGACAGTCTCTCCAGGTGACACTATGGCTATTCGTAACTCATCGTCCAGAGCCACGCCTTAATACACGTTGCTTTGTCTGTACGATAAGCATCAATACAGATATCAGCATAGATAGGCACTAAATGATACGATTGCAGCTTTTGCTCCTGTTCTTCAAAGGAATTGCTCCATTATCATACTCTTTGCGGGTTTTTTTCTTTTCCTTGTCCACCACTTGCAGCAGCTACACCGATTTTTTCTGAATAGTGGCTCAAAGGTTCACTTCCTAGCAAACAACCGTTTCTATTTTCCAACGAGCTTGTCTTCGATGCAATGCAGTGTAAAAACAAAAGGACCCGAATGAAGATGGTGAAGCGGCTTCTTCCTCGTAGCAATACGGGACTTAAGCGATATAGACACCAGCTAACGTTGGCTCGCATTGATAGCGACGCATTCTTGCGCCAAAGAAGCTGTTGTGCTGATGGGTTCATCAATACTCAATCAGAATGCGTAAGATTACTGTATGCGATGAATATAACGGCCCGTTCTTCATTCTTCAACTCGATTCGTTTGATGAAGTGTACGCATCCAGGGTCATTCCTGCATTTTTTGTATCGTTTTATTCTGCAGGATCTTTATCCCAAATTGTCTCGATTGTCGTAGTGCTTGATACCCATCACTCAGATAAATGTTGTCACTAGCGGCACCGCCTATCTTCCACAATAGCAGATCGTTGATTCGATGAACGGTATATCTCCAAAACTACTACAGATCAAAGAAACAGTCAAAAAGCAGAAAAAAGAGAGAAAAATGCTTCTCGTTCTCTACGTGGGAAATTCTGCCAGGTAGTGAAAGAGTCAGCCGTCTTTACCAGTACTGCCAGTGATACCCGTTATATCGAGTGGAAACGGATAGATATATATATCTCATAAGAGTATATTTCACTTAAGTTTCAGCACAAAGCTCTCACGACGGGTGAAAACCTTCTACTAAAGATTTGTCTTGTTTGCAGCAAGCGTGGGTCGGAGAAAGCAAGGGATTGAAGGGCCGAGTGCCCAAAGATCGGCAAGTACATCGTTGTCGATGTAGTCGTTGCGCAATTGCTTGGCGTCAAGATATCTTGCACACCGAGCACTCATTGGCAATCCTTAAATACATGACAGCTAAGGATAACACCTCGTCTTCTGCTTTCCAATGGCACCGAGCCATTCATAGGTATCGGAAACGGAGGGGACTGATTTGTAATAATGGACAGATTTGTTAAAGAAAGGATCCTATCCTGAAGCCATGCGCTGGATGGCAGTTACTCCCAAAATAGGTTGGCTACACTAGAAAAAGAAAAAAAAGATCTACCTCCATCTTTTGTATGGTTGCGGTGCTGAAGACGGTTGCGCAAGTCATTTCGCTTTGTTTTATTGGCTTAAAAGTATCAGCTGCAACTTCAACCCTGCTGTGTATATAGATTATGCGAACTTCAGAAACTTGCCTTCATGTTCTGTTGTTTATAATACTGTTTGTTCAACACGTTTATGGCGTGCATGCGATCCATGCTAATCAATGTCTTCGAATACCTGACAACTACATCTTCTCTCTTACCTGCCGACATCCCGCCAAGATCGATTTCCCTAAAGTTCCAGTGAAAAAGCAACCTGTGTGCAAAATACCCTCTCTTGGCCCTCAAGATGATGTAGCTAGACGGTCTAATTTAACGACGTTTCTCAAGTCGCCGAATGACAAACCAAGGCCAGTAACGACGAGTTCGAAGCGGCTTGATCAGACGCCAAGGCCAATGTCGATGCGCTTGGATTCACAGTTCCCCTCCAACGGGTCACACGTCATTATTCCAGTTGATTCGATAGAAGAAAAGCAAGTTAACGCTGTGGTACGCAAGGAGGTGCCGAAGCCAGATATCCAGCAACCAGGCAAGCTGTTTCTATCCTTTGGTGAATGGAAACGTATGAAACTTGGACAGCGTGAAGAGCATCTGCGGAAGGGCAAAGCAGGTCAACCAGTGCGCGACACCAGCAGACCACCACAGTTGATTGATAGTATTGATGGTGTTTTCTCGGATGATTTCGGTTCCATGTTTGAAGGATCTAGCGAGAAGGTGGCAGACACGGTGTACGACGAAGGAGAATACATCACACCCAGTCAATCAGGCGGCAGGGAAGCGGAAGAGGAGAAGATAGATAGGAAGATCCCTCATCCACCTATCAAAACGTTGAAAGAGAGATCGAATTACGCATCTGCGGACTGTGCGGCTACAGTGCGAGAGGCGAACAAAGGTGCCAAGAGGGCTCATTCCATTTTGTATGAGTCCAAAGACCAGTACATGTTGAACAAGTGTTCAGCGGATAAATACGTTGTTATTAAGCTATGCGAGGATATCCGGATTGATACCATCGTACTGGCTAATTTCGAGTTCTTTTCGAGCACATTCAAGGACTTTAGAGTGTATATAGCGAAACACTATCCGACGAACGAGTGGCAGTTTTTGGGCCAATGGCAAGCTCGAAACACAAGAGATCTACAGGTAAATTTAATATTCTTCTGCTGCTATTACTCATCCGTTGTTTGATGATCAGTTTTTCAAAGTGGAAGGTCGATTTGGATGGCCACAGTATATGAAAATAGAGTTCCTCACGCACTATGGTAACGAGTACTACTGTCCTTTAAGTCTGGTGCGAGTCCATGGCATGCCCATGTTGGAATTCTACACCCTTTACGAAAGCAAAACATTATCGGACGAAGGGGAACAAGAGGATATCCTTTTAGAAGAAGACTACTTGTGGCCTGCTGAAATTCGTCAAGAAATTATCAAACCCATCATTGATGTTCCTATACCGGTCGATAATACCTCTCATGTTGAGAACGTAAAACAACCAGAGCCATCTCCAGTTTCTCACTCGACAGTCGTGGAAGAAGAGAAAAATACACAGCCCACTCCATCATCATCACCCACCGCGGCAAACCAACACGTTGAAACCGAGTCGGTAAATCATTCTTCCCCGCGGGATACGTCTGAGAAAGCAAAGTCCTCAGCAAATCCAACAGTGTCACCAATACCCCCAAGAAACGAGAAAGAGACACGTTCAAAAGAGAGCAAATCATCTACAGTGATCCTGGAGACCGTAGAGGATGGTACGGAGAAACTAGGGTCATTTTCGAATGTAATCAAGGAAGAAAATACTATTTCTGGTACCTCTTCTGCCACGGTGGTATCAGAGGCACCACATGAAACGACGATGGCAAACAACAACCCTAATAATCATAGCGAGCAAGGAGGATCTGGGGAAGGAAGAGCTGGCTCTCCCAAAGCGGTACCGAATGCTCCTACAAAAGACTCGAATATCCAGGATTCCATTTACAAAACGATCATGAAACGACTGAATGCGCTTGAATTGAATGCAACATTGTCACAAGGATATATGGATGAGCAGAATCGTATGCTTAACGATGTATTTATGGATATGGAGAAACGACATCAAGATCAATTACTTTTGTTGATTGGGCATTTAAACGAGACGGCCAGTGTGAGGATAGAGAGTATGGTAATGTGGACGAATATTGTTTGATTCTATGTAAACTGATGAACAATGGTAGAAACGACGTTATGAGCAAGCTGAGAATGACATGAAAGAAATGGTGGCGAGAATGAGTCTATTGGAAGATCAGGTATGAGAGAACGGGAATTCTTGGAATACTTAAAAACATAAAAATGGTGTAGATTGCTTTCGAACGACGCATGTCTATGGCCCAGCTAGTGATATTAATAGTGTTGTTCACGTTTATTGTACTTTCTCGAGGAAACTTTAGTACACTTCCATTTCATTAAATAAGAAATTGTTGGTTCTCTTGTGCAGAACGAATAACTTTGTCTTTTTTTCCCTTCAAGAAAAGAAAAAGAGAAGAGAAAATGGTAAAGTACTCTCTGTACCGAGTCCTTTTTTTTTTCCCGGGAAGGTCCCAGGTAACACGGTTCAATTGATAAGTGTCAAACAGCTTTGACTCATTAGTAATTGTGACCAAGCCCATAAAACCACGCTATCTAGTGCAACCATAGATGATCAGATTCTTATAGGAAATTGCATTGCTCCAATGACAACCGCGGTTCACGATCACTTACAGTTTTTCTTTCTTTTTTTAGCACGTGCCACGGGGAAAGATGGCAAAATTTATGACATGTCAATGACCTATAACTGTGCCACAGCTCACAGGAAAACCTTATTCTATAAAAAAAGAGAGAGATGAGAGAGAGATAAATGTAAACCGTAATAATAGGATGTGTCATAGCATAAGTTAAAGGAAAAGGAAGTAAAAATGAATAGGTTAGATGGGAAGAAGGGTTGTCAGGGTCATGCTGACTAAATTCCTTTATCTTACAGAGAGAAAGATGATTTACCATTGGGAGATACGGAAACAACACCGATATGGTTCACCGCATTTTATCCCGAGTAAAAAAAAAAAAAAAAAAGAATTCAGTGTGGGTGGACAATGAAAGAGAGGGGCTGTGAGGTTGAATGCTTTACTAAAATCGGTGTAATTCGGGCAGCACCGAATTCAAAAATAGGTAGAACGAATGGATCGGCACAGAAAATAAAAATTTTATGGATCAGCATTGGTTTCTATGGTAAAAAGGGATTGTTACGGGAAAGAGCGGGTCATTTTGTTCCACGGAACCAATGTTTTTGTTTTCTACCCATGCGGAGACATTATTTTCCCGAGCCAGAAAGTAAAAAAACCAGCCAACCCCCGCTCTTCACGAGCCCACGCTATTATCTTTTTCTTCTTCCAAATCTAATCCCTTTCCCTCATCTGCCTCATGTGGAGACGACTTACCCGTTCTCAAAAGCTTTTGGCCTTTACCTCTGTTGCTGGTATCGGCTCTGCTTATTATGCTTATGAGTCCAACCGTAACAACTCCCGTCGTCATTACCTTGCCGCATTGAATCATCAAGACTCCCTCAAAACTTCCACTTTGGCCTCTCTCATTCCCCGAAATGTTGCTTTTGCTGAAGCTCTTGAACAAAAGCAAGGTTTGGACAACCATAAGGAAATCTGGCAAGCCCCTTCACGTGAAGAGATGTTGAATACCATGAAAGGAATTGATAAAAATGGAAAGAAGTTCGATCAAGAATATGATCTTCTGATTGTGGGTGGTGGCGCAACTGGCGCAGGCACTGCTGTCGATGCTGCAACGCGTGGTTTAAACGTTGCCTTGGTAGAACGCGATGATTTCGCATCAGGTACTGCATTTTTCAGTAACAAAGAACTTCCACTCATGGATTATTCTCAACAGGTACTTCATCTCGCTCGACAAAGTTGGTCCACGGTGGTGTCCGTTATCTTCAGAAGGCTATCATGGAACTTGATTATGAACAGTACAAGTTGGTTTGTGAAGCTCTTCATGAACGTAAAATCTTCTTGGAGATCGCACCTTACCTTTCTGGTCAGTTGCCGATCATGTTGCCTGTATATAAGTAAGTCGTGGGATGGATGCGTTTTCTCTTCTTTTTTTGACACCAAATCTCTTAGATGGTGGCAAATCCCCTATTACTGGGTTGGTTGTAAGATGTATGATTTCTTCGCTGGTCGTGAGGCATTGGAAAGCAGTTATCTTTTGACACGTTCCAAGGCTTTGGAAGCCTTCCCCATGTTGAAGAAAGATGAACTCGTTGGCGCACTTGTGTACTACGATGGTAATATATACATACATCTATTTAGTCGGTATTCGGATCTAATACAACCCCCTTCTTTTTTTTCTTTTTTAGGTCAGCATAATGATGCTAGAATGAACGTCGCCCTTGCTTTGACAGCTGCCTACCACGGTGCTACTGTTGCCAACCACTGTGAAGTTGTTGACTTAACCAAGGACAACGATGGCAATGTGAACGGCGCCAAGGTGAGAGACACATTGACCGGTGATGAATGGTTTGTTAAGGCCAAGGTAAATATAAACTACAACATAAAATGCGTCCTGGGGGAAGATAGAAATATTGATGGGTCATGTTTGTACAGGGTGTTATCAACGCTACTGGTCCTTTCACCGATGGTCTTCGTAAAATGGATGATGCATCCAACAGCGACATCGTTGCTCCCTCCGCAGGTGTCCATATCATCCTTCCCAACTACTACAGTCCCAGAAACATGGGTCTTTTGGATCCCGCAACCAGTGATGGTCGTGTTATCTTCTTCTTGCCCTGGCAAGGAAACACTATTGCTGGAACCACTGGTAAGCAAAAAAAAAAAAAAAAAATTTCACATGCTGTCTTTTTTTTTTGCTGATCTCGAATCTATTTCTGGTTAGACTCTCCCACCGAAGTGACTCAGAATCCTTTGCCAAAGGAAGATGAGATCCAATGGATCTTGGACGAAATCTCCCACTACTTGAGTGCTGGTAAGAAAAGGGCGGTCTCTATGGGTTGTTTGCCTTAACGCTGTATCTGTCTTCTAGATGTCAAGGTTCGTCGTACGGATGTCCTTGCCGCTTGGTCTGGCATTCGACCTCTCGTACGTGATCCCCATGCTAAGAACACAGAATCCCTCGTCCGAAACCATATGATCAACGTGAGCGACAATAAGTTGATCACCATTGCTGGTGGAAAGTGGACAACCTACCGATGCATGGCAGAGGAGACTGTGGACCGTGCCATTGAAGTATTCGGTCTCAAGCCCAAGAATGAATGTCAGACAGAACGTGTCATGCTGATCGGTAGCAAGGGCTACACCAGCACCATGTTCATCCGTCTTGTTCAAGAATTCGGTATGGATACCGAAGTTGCTCAACATCTTGCCAACAGCTATGGTGATCGTGCCTGGGTTGTGAGCTCCATCAATGATGCAACCAACATGAGCTACCCTGTGTATGGCAAACGCATATCCCCCAACTACCCCTACATCGAAGCTGAGGTTCGCTACGCCGTCCGACAAGAGTACGCATGTACTGCAGTCGACGTCTTGGCCCGTCGTACTCGTCTGGCCTTCTTGAACGCCGAAGCTTCATTGCAATCGCTTCCTCGAGTGATTGAAATCATGTCTGAAGAGCTGAAATGGGACAAGGCTCGTCAGAAGGAAGAATATGAAAAGGCTGCCGCTTTCTTGATTACCATGGGTCTCGCCGAGAAGGCTGCAACCAAGTCCCATTAGTGTGTAAAGTTTAACTTGAGACCATAGAAGTTGCAAAGATCGTTTCCATTCCCCTTGTTTACCCGACATCTAGATAAACTGCTTCAACTGTATAATATGTAAAATGAGTTAAGACAAATTTGATTCTCTATTTTGTGTGTCAGGCCAGCGGGACCGTTCTAGATCCAACTCCTCGCAGAAAACAAGGCAACATAACGTCCATTTATTATACAGATCATTCATGACGCCATCGCCATAACGATTACATACAAAGTCCCACACGATCGGCAACATAATAAACGAATGACTTCCAAGCCGATGGTTTACTCCCAATCATTGGACGTTCATGTCCCGAATGATTACTTAGATTTATAACACTATGTTCTCCAGATCGTAGGATTTGTGCTGATACTCACTCTGGAAAGCACGTGGCGACCGTTAGGTATTCTTGTGAAGCGCAACTCAGTCAAAGGAAGGATATTCGTACGATCGGTTTGGCTTTACACGTGTATCGATGGCGATCAAACCACAACTGATAGGGTGTGTTGGAGGAGATGTGTTTAGCCCATGCGTGTAGCGGGCTATGTTAAGTTAGTTTTGGACGATGATCAACGTGTTCTATTAGGTTTATTTGTTTTCATGCAACCTCACGTTCAGCAATGGTGATATGCGCCTTTAACCTTCGAAATACAACTGATCCTCCGCTTTATCGTTGATTGTTTTTCCAGAAAAGCGAACTGTGCTTATTATACAAACACCGGCATATTTAGCGTCCTTACATGTTCAATTTGGTATCGAAAATGCAATACACTTTCGGGATTTGTTATGCATCTAGAATTGTATAACTGTGCGCAGCTACAGATCAAATGGTAATCAGGATTAAATAACATGACCTCCCGCTTTGCATGAAATTGCTTATCATGATAACAAATTGCACCATTTGTATATAAGGGAACTGATATTTAAGACGCACAGGGAAAGATTGTTACTAGCAAATACTTTAGAAGACTGAAACTGACATAGAGGACAGATAATAAGATTCAATGAAGATAATGGTTTACTCAGATAGTATTTACACCCGCGATTTCTAAAGGATCGAGAGAGCTCGTGCACCGTTACGTGCTAGAGATCATTGGTTCAAGAGAAAGTGGGTATAGCGTTTATGTATAAGTTGGCAATACGGTATCCTTGGATAGTCCAAAGGCATAGGAACTCCAGCTCAAAGTAGAAATATAATCTTCCACGAGTTTAATACCTGCATCATGTCCGGCAGCTCCAACAGCAACATGGAAAGGTACAAGATGCTATGGTTCGCAGTAAGTATCACATTCTATAATGCTCTGTGTTTCTGCTACCTCTGCTGTCGGATGACAATCTCTAAAGTGAGGATGTTGATCCAACGTATTTGCTCCTCGGACACGTTCATCGCCCTATTCCACGAAATGAACTCCGATGTTACGATGGGATAGTCTTTCTTACTGTGAATTCGCAAGCATATCTTTCTAATAGTTTATCAAAATCTAGCACGTAATCCGGTGGAATGGTTTCGTCATGCGATCGAAGATAGCGCAGGTTATGGACCGCACTACCACTACCGATAATGACAACACCCTGGTCTCTAAAACGCCAGTGTAAACAAAAGAAATTATCCTTTTTTGGGTTATTACCTCAGTGGGGCCAGTGCTTTTCCCAGTTTGGAGTGAAGTTCCAGCTCTTCGTGAGCAAACGTTGAGACCTCGACGACGGGAATATCGGCATTGGATGCCATCGCTCGCTTCAGAGGGACCCAGACACCATGGTCATTACCATAACTCACACCCGTCGCGCGAATACCTCCTTCCTGAGCGAATTTTTTTTAGGAAAACAGAATTCTTTGCATTCAGTCGCCGATCATAAGCTTACCTTGTTGATCAAATCAATTACTTGCGCTGCCAACGATGGGGATCCTTGCTGGTCCCATTTTTCTTCATAAAAACGTTGAGGAAAATTAAAAAAGTCGTAGATCAACTCAGGCTTCTCCGATGTATCGACTAGCCATCGTGTATTAGTTAGACGCAATCGGCCGCGGAACAAGTTTTACCAAAGATGCCGTCTTTTCCTTCTCCCTGCCAATGGGCACTGATAATCACAATCGCTGTAGGTTTTAATGATTTGAGGTAATTTCCTAGCCAAGTATAAAATTTCCCAGGCTTCAAGAGATGGTGAGCAACGTTGGGCTACTGCAATTAAACTTTTCTTTTTTTACTTTTTCTTGGTTTTCTAGCAGTGTAGGCCCTGTTCAGGAACGACAGGTCA
Organism: Saksenaea vasiformis B4078; assembly: GCA_000697055.1. Classification (NCBI taxonomy): domain Eukaryota; kingdom Fungi; phylum Mucoromycota; class Mucoromycetes; order Mucorales; family Saksenaeaceae; genus Saksenaea; species Saksenaea vasiformis. The sequence continues at coordinate 82,596 of JNDT01002296.1, read as the reverse complement.
TAAATAAATATAAAACGACAAATAGAGTTTACCTCCGTGGGAAATGTAGAACACAGGCGCTTTCTTAGTAGCAACAGACATCGAGAGAGAATAGGAAACGATTTCAAGGGAAAGAAGCGATTTTACGATGAAATTGGGTCAGCCTTTCAAATTGAAATACCGACAAACTCCGTTGTGGCCAGTGGATGTCCTTAGGAACCAGAGCAGGACATGCAATGCGATTAACAACTAGTGCTACTTCTACCAAAAATGGCTGCCTATTTGTTTAAGGTATCTTTTGCTAGACATCATCATGTTTTTCTATTGTAGATCTGTTTCCTTTAGGAAAACTGCATGATTTACAGCAATAGTGGCGCAATGGTGGAATAGCGCGATTGGAAGTTACAATAGTTTACCCGAATAATGGCACGCGACGTTCGGCATCTCGTTCCCCGCCTTTGGTTGTATATGGCTATTGTGTAGCTGCCTTTACTCCGCTCATGCCTAAAAGAGTACAGTAGACTCTGGGGATAGACTTGCATAAGACAGGATCCACAGACTCTAGTTTTAAGCAAGACCTTATACACACAATGGGATTTCTTTTGCAGCATAATATGGAGCAAATTTAGTAGCCTTAATTATAAGGAAGATCAACATACTCATAATCATCATCTGATACACTTAGATCAGCAGAACGTTATATAAAAGAGCGACTGTTTTACTCGGTAAAGAGCTGCCTGCATTGTCTCCCACTAGTTCTCTCGTATCCTTTTCTCTCATCTTCATTTGATATTTTGGCTGCAATTTCATTGATTAATGGAGCGTTATTGTGCAAAGATGAACATGCTGTCATCAACAGCTGGCATGGTCACTATGCGGGTCTTCAATCCACTTTCTAGATCAACGTGCGTGGATAATCCGCCCTTTTACGTACAAAATAGTTCTCCGCCAATAGTAGGGCAAAAAAACAAACAATCAGACCACCATAACTACATGCATAATGTAACAGCATGTTACTGTTCAGTCTGGGAACCTCGGTTAAGAGAGGTTTAGTTAGTATTGTTTCTTCCGTGAACAGGACCAGGGACAGTGAAGTAAACTTAGCCGAATCGGCAGAGCAATACTTAGCTTAGAGTGTAACTTGATCATTACAAGAGACGTTGATATACAACAGGAACCAATAGAACTGTGGGAAGAATTTTAGAGAAAATGCAGTCCTTTAAGAGAGTGTATAGGATTTCTGGCAAATCGCGGTAAGTCTCGGCGGTATGACAAGAGATGGGCTAAAAATACCTGGAATATAGGGGTAAAGATGTTGTTCAGTGACCATCGGTAATGTGGGTAATGCAAGAACCGCGTACTTTCGAATAGATCTATCTGCTCATCGCAGGCAAGATGATTTAATAGACTTTGAAACTGTGCTATCTACGCAGCTGTGTCTGTGAGAAAAGAAAATAGGAAAAGATATCAAGGAAAAAAAAATATGAAATCAAGTGGATTACAACCGTGAGAAGCCGCTCTAAAACTAAAATCTCAAAATTATTGAGGATATTTTCCCCTTCCATTGAACCACTTCCAAGGGATGTGATTCGTATGGAGTTGAAAGACTGGTGCAGCGCGAAAGATCGCTCGGAGAGGTGTTCAGAATCAGCACAATTAGTCGTGGGAGCAACAGGGAAAGTGGTCAAAATTTTGAATATCGAAAGGGACGCTCCCACGAGGCACCCAATTCCCCAAAAAGAAGTTACCTTCTACTTCAAAAAAAAAAAAAAGGGTGGATCGCGGTACTTAACTCCTCATTGTAACCCAATGGAGAGTTTCGCACTGGAGTGTCCCGTAGGGTGTGCGCATAGCTACTCCCATGTAGATAGGGTGTGTGGAGGCGGATTGTTCGACATACCGTCTACCATGATTGCACTGATTCTAATGGAGGATATGCCTTCTACCCGTGAAAGCAGACTTCCAATGAAATGAAGGGAGATACTTGAGCTGCAAAACTAGAGAGATCAACACAATCTCCGGACATAAATCTAATCGAGGATCTTTGATAACAAATCAAAATATACACCCAGAAGAGCAAAGAAGAAGTCATATCCCAACGAAGTGAAGGTCACTCTTTCAGAGGGTTGGGATACAGTTGATTTGGAGAACATCAATAAGTCAATAGTGCTATGCCTAAGAGGCTCGTTCAGGTGATCAGAGTCAAGGGGAGCACGCCCTTTTGTTACATTCTACCTGCATACTGCTTATGAGATCCAACTGTGTGTAAAAAAAAGAAATTGGACGAAAAAGCTTTCAGAGTTTCCCGTTCGTAGCTGTAGAGATGATTGCCTTTCACCTAATCGAACGTATGAAATGGCTTCAGGATCACCAAAATTCCAGGTTTCTACACTTAAGTAACCCCCAAGGTTATGACAGTTCCTACGGAACGGCACAGGAATGACTCACGGACGGTTCGCTATAAATGTCAGTATACTGCTGTATGAGACAATGACATATATATATGTTGGTAAGGTAGGTCTTCCAGTAATAATAGTTGCTGTCTAAAGTATGTATCACAACATGACCTCAACGTCGCTCTCCCTTCGTGTTCCGCTTAGGCGTCGGGTTAGCTTAAACTTTGGGTAACATGAACGGAACGTACCCGAGGGCTTTAAGCTGATAGATGGATGAATACGCCACTGCATCTTTTTCTTTTCCTTCAATGAACTCGTGTGGAGCAGAAAATAAGCCGTCGTTTGATGTAATGAAGTATATTCGATTTTTCTTCCATACACTCATACAATATGTTCAAAGATCGACTCGTTTTTAACATACGATGTTGCTAACCGCTGCACACATGGCCTCCATTTTGACGGACGTACGGCTGAGTACTCTGCAATAAACATTGAACGGGGAGAAGACAATATTAAGGGCCTTATTCATGAGTACCCTTCCAACAAACCGTTTGCCGAATATACATGTACAAGAACTATAAGCACGGATAAACTCATGGATGGATTACTTCTCGATGATAACTTCTGTGTTCTTCCTTCGAAAACCTTCGTCTATGACACCGCTGCCGAAATATGCTGCCGCTCTCGTAAACGTAGCCAATTCCCCAGTGAACATGACACAGTCGAATACACCGTTTCGTATCTTTCTTGGGGAGAAGTAAGAAGTCCGACTGCATGACAAGAGCGCAATTGGCTAACTCCGTACCAGGTGCATATTTCCTCAACTAGTATCAAAGCAACCTCTGCTTTCAAAGAAGCTGTTCGAGCTGCTTTGAAGGAAGGGACCAACAAGAGAAAGTACGAAGCGTTGCAGAAGGTGTTTGGAAAGTTTGGCTACTACTACCCTTCAAGGATCTTACTTGGTATTGCAAGACTTACTGTAGATGGTATTAACGATTAATGTTGACTTCAGGTGGTCTCCTCGCTTGTGCACCAGAGAATCTAAAAATACAAAGTGGCACTGGAACGGAAGAGCAGCATAACGAAATCTGTACTGGCAATGATGTGGCGCAAAATATCACGAAAGCTGTGAAGAGTCACAGATATTGGAAAGTCATAGGTATCCCGCCGTACGCATGCGTTATAAATTGATAGATAGCTTTCTGTTAGGCGGTGATATCGGTCTGTTTTTCGTGGATGGGCTAGAAACATGGAAACAAACAACCAGGTCGGAGCCCGCAATGATCCAGTTCAGAGATATGAAGCCAATATACGACATCCTTGAGGAGAGGGACCGCTCTCAAGTAAAAGAGGTGTACGACAAGGCGTTTTCCGATGGCGATTTTACCCGGTCATCAAATAGCGAGCATACCAGAACATCCGAGGGTCATGAGGAGAAAAGACGATATACCCAAACCAAAGTTGAAAAGAAGGAAGACCGATGGAAGAACATGGATCAAGGAAAAGACATTTCATTGCAAGCAAAAGAAGCACAAAACAAGGTTGAAAGCAGATGCGATGACAAGGACAGCGTGGTTAAGCTCGACGTGATCGGCCATAACAAGGACGAAAGAACAAGTGGTCGTGACACCGAGGACATCCAAAGTGAACCGAAGGATACGGACAATAACATAGATAGAACCTATGGATTCGACATAGACGATATTGACGTGGGAGACAGGACGGTTGATCCTGGGATCGGAGAAGATATACTAAACCCATGCGATTCCGAGAGCGATGAGGATAGTTTAGGTCAAGACGGCGATACCCTCCATAGAAATGCGGCTGAACAAGATGACGAATATATACAAGTCCTACGTGGTGATATGTACTATTTCGGGAAAGATGTAGATAAAGACTACAAGCAAGCATTTGAATGGTACCAGAAGGCAGCTGATCAGGGCAATGATGATGCGTACACCAAACTTGGAGATATGTACAGATTCAGTCGAGGCGTGTATCAGGATTATGCTGTAGCAATGGAATGGTATAGGAAGGCGGCTGACAATGGGCATGGAATTGCACAAACCAAAATTGGTGAGGTGTATCATTTGGGAGAAGGTGTGAAAGAAGACGATAAAAAAGCAATCGAATGGTGCAAAAAGGCAATCGGATGGTGCGAAAATGCGAGCAATCTCGGAAATGCGGATGCACAATATGGTCTTGGGCGCATGTACCTATATGGTCTCGGGGTCAACAAAGACAATTCCAGAGCAATCGGATTATTCATAAAAGCGGTAGATCAAGGAAATGAATATGCGCAAAATAGCCTTGGATTCATGTATCAAAAAGGATATGGCGTAGATATCGACTACTCCAAAGCGATGGAATTGTACAGAAAAGCGGCAGATCAAGAAGACGCGCTTGCGCAAAATAATCTTGGGCGCATGTACGAGAATGGGTATTGTGTAGATGTCGACTACGCCAAAGCGATGGAATTGTACAGAAAAGCGGCAGATCAAGGAGATGCACTTGCGCAATATAATCTTTGGCGCATGTACGAGAATGGGTATGGTGTAGATGTCGACTACTACAAAGCGATTGAATTGTACAGAAAAGCGGCAGCTCAAGGAAATGCACTTGCGCAATATAATCTTTGGCGCATGTACGAGAATGGGTATGGTGTAGATGTCGACTACTACAAAGCGATTGAATTGTACAGAAAAGCGGCAGCTCAAGGAAATGCACTTGCGCAATATAATCTTTGGCGCATGTACGAGAATGGGTATGGTGTAGATGTCGACTACTACAAAGCGATTGAATTGTACAGAAAAGCGGCAGCTCAAGGAAATGCACTTGCGCAATATAATCTTTGGCGCATGTACGAGAATGGGTATGGTGTAGATGTCGACTACTACAAAGCGATTGAATTGTACAGAAAAGCGGCAGCTCAAGGAAATGCACTTGCGCAATATAATCTTTGGCGCATGTACGAGAATGGGTATGGTGTAGATGTCGACTACTACAAAGCGATTGAATTGTACAGAAAAGCGGCAGCTCAAGGAAATGCACTTGCGCAATATAATCTTTGGCGCATGTACGAGAATGGGTATGGTGTAGATGTCGACTACTACAAAGCGATTGAATTGTACAGAAAAGCGTCAAATCAAGGAAATGCGCCTGCGCAAAATAATCTTGGACGCATGTATCGAAAAGGATGTGTTGTAGATGTCGACTACGCCAAAGCGATAGAATTGTACAGTAAAGCGGCGGATCAAGGAAACGCAGCGGCACAATATAATCTTGGGCGCATGTACGAGAATGGGTATGGTGTAGATGTCGACTACGCCAAAGCGATTGAATTGTACAGAAAAGCGGCAGATCAAGGAAATGCACCTGCGCAAAATAATCTTGGATTCATGTATCAAAAAGAATATGGTGTAGATGTCGACTACGCCAAAGCGATTGAATTGTACAGAAAAACGGCAGATCAAGGAAATGCACCTGCGCAAAATAATCTTGGATTCATGTACGAGAATGGATATGGTGTAGATGTCGACTACTCCAAAGCGATTGAATTGTACAGTAAAGCGGCGGATCAAGGAAACGCAGCGGCACAATATAATCTTGGATTCATGTACGAGAATGGATATGGTGTAGATGTCGACTACGCCAAAGCGATGGAATTGTACAGAAAAGTGGCAGATCAAGGAAATGCACATGCGCAATTCAATCTTGGGAATATGTATGCAAAAGGAAAGGGTGTAGATGTCGACTACGCCAAAGCGATTGAATTGTACAGAAAAGCGGCAGATCAAGGAAATGCACCTGCGCAAAATAATCTTGGATTCATGTACGAGAATGGATATGGTGTAGATGTCGACTACGCCAAAGCGATGGAATTGTACAGAAAAGCGGCAGATCAAGGAATTGCACCTGCGCAATTCAACCTTGGATCCATGTATCAAAAAGGATATGGTGTAGATGTCGACAACGTCAAAGCGATTGAATTGTACAGTAAAGCGGTGGATCAAGGAAACGCAACGGCACAATATAATCTTGGATTCATGTACGAGAATGGATATGGTGTATATGTCGACTACTCCAAAGCGATGGAATTGTACAGAAAAGCGGCAGATCAAGGAAATGCACCTGCGCAAAATAATCTTGGATTCATGTACGAGAATGGATATGGTGTAGATGTCGACTACGCCAAAGCGATGGAATTGTACAGTAAAGCGGCGGATCAAGGAAACGCAACGGCACAATATATTCCTGGATTCATGTTTCAAAAAGAATATGGTGTAGATGTCGACTACGCCAAAGTGATTGAATGGTACAGAAAAGCGGCAGATCAAGGAAATGCATCTGCGCAATATAATCTTGGGAATATGTATGAAAAAGGAAAGGGTGTAGATGTCGACTACGCCAAAGCGATTGAATTGTACAGAAAAGCGGCAGATCAAGGAAATGCATCTGCGCAATATAATCTTGGGCGCATGTACGAGAATGGGTATGGTGTAGATGTCGACTACGCCAAAGCGATTGAATGGTACAGAAAAGCGGAAGATCAAGGTGACATAGCCGCGCGAATCAGAATTAATCGCTTACCAATACAACGGTGATATGTATTACGTGAAAGGGATTTCCCTTGGACGCTCGCGAGAGGACACGTTATAATCCTACTGCAAAATACGAGCCCTTGATGCGCGTAATGTTCGTTGATGTTTGTTGATGATAGCCCAGGACCACTCCAACGGAACGCTCCACCCTTTTCTGAAATAAAAGATACCATCTTCAGGGAACTCTAATATCCTGTTGGAGTGACCCTGACATCCGTAAATTTTGTAGGCTAAAATAGTGTATCTTCAAATAGTGGCGTACTGAAGACAGTGTGTGACGTCTGTTTAGGTACATTGCACTACTAGTGGTTTACTTCTTCTTTTTCAGGTTTAAAATGAGTTCTTTCTTAGTTATTCGTTACTAACTGTTGAAGAGAACATCTTTCTCGAGAATGTCTAACGTCAGTATCCACGTAGCTGTGTTCATCCGCTGTACATAGTCATGCTCAGTTACTTCAAAGTATCCTTCCTTGGAAATTTGCGTATGGCGGCAGCAATCACTTCGATCACTGCATGATTCATGCGCGGAGATTTCGATGGCAGCGACAGTGGCAACGTAATATCTTCCACCTTGTGTTCAATACATCTATGATGAGTTGATACGGAAGCCTACGTACCTGAAAGTCATTCCGCTGATATCGATCCTAAGCGTGTTGCTGTTTTAACGATTAAGTGGACTATACCAGTGGACCCTTCAATCCCATCCAATTGAAGCGGTTGCTGGGATGGATCGTGCGTTGCCAAAAATGGATGAAGTGTAGGTAGTATATGAACAGTTGCAATTCCTTGAGAATCGTTGACCTTCAGCCTATTTACACCGTAGCTCAAATAGAGCACCCAAGGGGACTCATCTAGATATCTCAAAGGCAAAAATTCCAGACCAGAAATAGTGGATACGCTACATTTATCACCGAAATACAGGACATATACATGCTTAAAGCACTAGAAAGGTGCCGTTATGGAGCGCGATTGTATACTTACGCATAAATTTGCTCGAGCTAGTTGTCCCGGTAGGTTTTGTATCTTTTTCGATCTGACGTCTTTTGAAGAGTACACAGCAATTATTGAGATCTTAGATTTAGGTAACACAATGCTTTGTTGCCCGTTGCTCAAGTTTAGTGAGAGCTGTCCTTGAACGTTATTATGGTTTACGTTTACCTTGTCGTCTACGGGATGCAAAATTTCTTACGATTATCATGTGAAAGCGTGTGGTGACTGTTGTCGGTGACGAAATTAAAACGGTTTTTTGGACCGGTTCACGCCGGTTCTTCTTCGTTTATTTCGATTCTTTGCATACGAACAAATGGCAGACCCTGTTGAGACCGGAAAGAAGTTGGCCGCTTACCGTGCAGTTGATGAGTACATTAAACCCGAACACAAAGTCGTGGGCATCGGTTCCGGCTCAACCGTTGTGTACGCTGTCGAGCGTATCCTTCAGAAGCCCGAGTTGAAGCATATCGTGTATGTGCCAACCAGTTTCCAAAGCAAGCTATTGATTATCGATGGTGGATTGACGATGGGTACAGTGGAGCAGTAAGTATGCTACAAGGAGGAGTAGAAGGAAAGGAAAAAGGGTAGTAATGAAAGAAAGGTACCCGGAGATCGATGTCACCATTGATGGTGCTGATGAGGTGGATGATCAATTGAATGTCATCAAAGGTGGAGGTGCCTGTCAGTTCCAAGAGAAGGTAGTTGCTGAAGCGGCGAAGAAATTCGTTATCATCGCAGGTAAAGATCCTTCTTGGGGGTTCTTAGTAAACGTGTGTGTGTTCATGGTTTGTGTTGTAGATTACCGTAAGAAATCCACAAAATTGGGCACACAGGTCAGGAACGGTGTCACACTTATAGGGGGGCCCGTGCTAAAATGCATTAAAAATTATGATAAATGTAGTGGCTCAAAGGTGTTCCTGTTGAGGTGGTGCCAATGACGTACAAAACGGTCATCCGGTCTCTTGAGACAAAGTTGTCTACGAAACCTGAGAAAACCACACTCCGTATGGTAAAGATTCATGAGATATTCTGGAAAGCTATTTGGGTTTTAAGGTATCCTGATTTGGTTAGGCTGTCAACAAGGCTGGACCTGTAGTGACGGACAACGGCAACTTTGTGATTGATGTTCATTTCGGAGCGATTCATGATCCTGCTAGCTTATTGAAGGAGATCAAATTATTGACAGGTGTGTATGAGGTTGGGTTATTCTGTAACATGGCAGAAGTAGCCTATTTTGGTGAAGCGGATGGCACCGTGAACATCCTCAGAAAGTGAAGGTCGATCGACAAGTTGTAGAATAGATTAGTCTGTATGATTTGGAAAATAAAAAGAAAAAAAAAGGGCATTTACCCCCCGAAGCTTGTACTTGATAGCAAAAACCAACGTTACTATGGGATCCTTGCATGGATACACGATCGTCATGTTTCACACAAAAAGGTTTCACATTACAATGGGCGATGTGTAAAAAACAAGCATGAACAGTAAAATGCAATTATTCTCATAGGTCAGGAAATAAAAAATCCGCTAAGTAAGAAAAAAAAAAAGAAAGCGAAATTTTTTTTTTTTACTTTCTTCTTTTTGGGACAGGCGCGCTCGGAAACAAAAAAAAATTTTTTTTTGCTAATGTGTGACACGCGGCATTTTAATCATAGAACGCGCGCTTGAAAAAACGCGCTCTGAGTTTGATAACTCCGGCATTTTTTTTTCTTTGACGCGCCAGTTGACCATCCAGAGAAACGCGAAAATTTCCAGTTAGTGGCATGCACATAAAGTTTCCAATTTTAATGAGGTAAAAAGGGGGGAAAAAAGAAAGGAAAAAGAAAACCACTATCATGACTGTACATTTGTTGACAAAATGAAGGAGTCCTTTTGCCAATGGAAAACAAAGAGGAAACGGAATAAAGTTGCGTTTTACAAAAACTCGGAGGTTTTTTTTACAGAAGAAAGGAAAAGTAGAAAAAGAAGAGAAAATAATAAAGAAGTTTATGCCTTAGTAGCCTTCTTAGTAGTAGCAGCTGCTGATTTTCTGGCGGGTTGCTTCTTTGGTGCCTTCACATTGGCCTTTTCTGTGGTAGTTCTCTTGGTAGGTGGCTTTCTCTTGGTAGCAGTACCTGCTTTCTTGGGAACAGCATCTGCCTTCTTGGGAGCAGCAGCTTTCTTCTTGGGAGCAGCCTTCTTAGGAGCAGCCTTCTTTTCAGCAGTCTTCTTGGTTGCCTTTTCAGTAGTAGCGGCCTTCTTCTTTGTCACCTTCTTAGCAGCTGCCTTCTTAGCAGCAGCAGGTTTCTTTTCAGTCGTCTTCTTTTCGGCAGCAGGCTTCTTCTCGGTCTTCTTTTCAGCTGCAGGTTTCTTTTCGGTCTTCTTTTCGGTAGCTGGCTTCTTGGCAGTTTCCTTCTTTTCAGCAACGGGCTTCTTCACAGCCTTTTGCAATTTAACAGTACCAGAAGGACCTATAACAAATAAAAAAGAAAAGCGAGAAAAACGCGCAACGCGTTAGTTAGATAACCTCAATTTCTCCCCATTATTCCATAACCAAAAAGATAAAATAAAATAAAGAACCACTAACATACACACACACATAAAAACACACAAACAGCACACACATGTACACACCCCACAAAGAAAGAAAAACGAAGGTTTTGGTTCTTTCCTCCACCCCCAAAAAAGAAAAGTCAGTAAAAAAAAACTTACCCTTTGGCAAAGCAAAGATTTCCTTGGCAGCACCACGTTTGATGGCAGCAGAGATTTGAGAATCAAAGTGAGCACCAGCGGAAACGTTGTAATTGGCCAGAATATATTTCTTGATAGCAGGACGCGAGCTTCCCTTTCGTTCCTTCAATGCAAGAATGGCAGCTAACAAAGAAAAAGAAAATCACACGGTTTAGCAACTTGTAAAATTCTCTATGGATAGGTTCCATAGTAAGGTGAACAGCACGTGGTCTATACCTTTGATCATAGCTTCATACTAAAAAAAGAGAAAAAAAAAGGAAATGTAAGTACGAAATGTATTTCAATGTAAAAGAAGTAAAAAAGATAAATGAATTAAAACATACGGTGGGATGATCAGGCTTCTTGGCAGTTGAAGTAGTAGAGGCGGCGGATTTGGATTTAGCAGCAGGCATAATGAGGGTTGGATGAGAGAATAAAAAAGAGAAGAAAAGGAAAAATTTCGTCAGAAGGGAAAAACAGGAGTTTTTAAATTTTCCAAGAGGAATGACAATTTTTTTTACCCAATCAGCGACGTGGGGTCCATATCCTTCCTCCCCCCGTTCAACTCCTTAACCTCCAAGAGACAGCTTTGATCCCGCAACTCTCTCCCCTTTTCAACCCCTTTCTTTTCAAACTGACACAAATGTTTTCATACTCTTTTTTCTCTCTCTCTTCTTCTATTTATATTTATATAGTTATCATAAAATAATGTCTACCTTCGTAAGAGAGTAAGCTTCCCCTCTTTTTATTATTGGATACTACTACTACTACTACCTTCCTTCCTTCTTCTTCTTCTTTTTTATCTATTTATCCTTCATCTTTACTTACTGTTTTTAACTTAGATATAAACTAGTCGTTGTTGGTGGAGGAGGTATAAAAAAAAGAAATCCGGAATCCTGCATTTCTGATTCAATGTTTCAGGTGTGGGAAAATCTGCCTTGACTATACAATTTATACAATCTCATTTTGTCGATGAATATGATCCAACGATTGAAGGTAAAAAAAAAAAAGGAAAAAAAAAAGGAAGACAGTATTCCTTTCTATTTTTTTTTTTTGTTTATGCTTAAATCATTCACTAGATTCCTACCGAAAACAATGTGTGATTGATAATGAAATGGCTTTGTTGGATGTGCTTGATACCGCAGGTCAAGAAGAATACAGGTAAAAACCTTCTTATCTTTCTACATCCTTTTTTTTTTTTTAATCTTCGTGGGAAATTGTAGTGCTATGCGGGAACAGTATATGAGAAATGGTGAAGGTTTCTTGTTGGTTTATTCCATCAATTCAAGAGTTTCCTTTGATGAATTACGTCAATTTCACCAACAAATCCAACGAGTAAAAGACAGAGAAATGTTTCCTATGGTACTGGTTGCAAATAAATCAGATTTGGAATCTCAAAGACAAGTCTCATCGTCAGGTAAATGAATTCATTGTGTAAATTTTGGTTTCCTTTTTTTTTTCTTAAGATTCTCGTTGTTGTTATTAGAGGGACGTGATCTTGCCAAATCCTTTGGTTGTCCTTGGATAGAAACCTCGGCAAAACAACGATACAACGTCGACGAAGCATTTCATCAAGTTGTACGTGACATTCGTACATACAATCGTTTGCAAGAATCAAGGGAAGCAGAACGACAAAAGACATTGAGGGAACAAGATGAAGCATTAAAGAAGAAAGAATCATGTTCAAACACTCGATTTTGTTGCACAGTCATGTAAACATCCTTTTTTTCTCTCTCTCTCTTTCTTTTTTTTTTCTCTTAACAACAAACCCTGCTTGGCTTGTTCCAACGGTTCGATACAACAGACGAAGAAAAAAAATAGATAAAGGAACACAGCGATAAATAATAAAGAAATGAATACCCCATAACTTGTTCTTCTTCTTCTTCTCCTCCTTGTGTCTCTATGCATCATGCAAAAAACAAAAAAAAAAGATGACAGTAAGGGTTGACCACAATTTACATGATAAATAGATGGATAGATAGATAGATAAACAGCTATTTGTTTTTGTACACAGATAATTCATAATGGATGATAAATCTAAATTTTACAAAAGTATCTCTCGTTGACGTCGTCGTCGTTGTTCCCGTACTTGTTCCGCCTCAATTGCCCGAGCATCCGATAAATTGGCTGTGGCACCTCGGCCAGGTAAAGTGATAAACTTCGGCATCGGCCGATATTCCAAATCTAAGGAAATATTGATGGCTAATATATATATATATATTCATTGTTTTGGATTAATTGTCTATAACAAAGAAAAAAAAAGGATCCTGTTTTTTTCTTCTTTTTTTCCCTTACCTGCTTGAAGATGCTCTACCCAGGAGATCATTTCCAAATTTGTGGATAAACGAAGCAACAGTTGCGGACCATGTGCTGTTGTCAGCCGTAATGAATGTGGTCGTTTTGTGTAATCGAGTGCCCGAGTTGCCTCGGCGCCAGCGAGTGATATTGACATGAGTGTTTGATGATTTCGATTGAAAAAAGGGAACCAAAACAACGGATGACCGACCTCATTGGGTGATGCACGGTAGATACGCAGTACAGTACCCCAGAGTTCGGCGTATAACCTTCTATAAAAGAAAGAAAGTAGGGGGTGGACGGGATGGATGGAAAACGTTTACTTTTGATTGTCCATCTCTTTTTCTTCTTTTTTTGTACCTCCATGATCGCCACCGTGATTTGACACCGGGGGAATCCATTTCTCTTTTGATAGAAACATAACCCATCTTATATACTGTACATTGGTAGGGTGGTAGTTCCTCTCTACCTTCTTCCTCGCGAGGAAGAATGCATGATCGGCATTTTTCCCACCGACTTATCGGAGTTGTGTCATGATAGTCAGGTGGCGCGTGTGCGGATCGATAATCGGTTTCATTACCACTATGATTACTATTATTCACCGTGCCATGAACCGATGTCATTTCTGTCGTCGTCGTCGATGATAGGTCGAAAGAATCAAACAAATACGCTGGCATTGATACTGGCCGTTGTTTACGGCTTGTTCTTTGTGAGGGATTGGCACAAGTGTCCTGACGGCGATGCCGGTCCGTCTCAGGTGCGGTCAAAAACTGTACCGACCTGTCGTTTTCTTTTGTCGAATAGTCCGTTACAGCCGTTGACACATAAGAAGAAGTCGTACTGTTTCTCCTAAATTGCATTTCTCGTATCAATTCAGGCAGTGCATAACGATCAAAGGCTTCCAGCGCCCGTTTCACCCTCGGATGCTCTCCCCTACAAATGTCATCCCATCTCGTCGGAAAAGAAAGATTCAGATCAGAGGTTGTAAACCCCTTATTCAAAAGATGCTGGTGAACGGATTGGATAAAATGGCAGAGCAGATCACAATCTTTCGGGTGCTGCACGCCGACTTTTTTAAAATCATCAACTTCTCGCATTGACAGGAACGTGAAGATATCAATCTGTCTATCCTGAAACACTGGAATACAGTGCTCAAGAGAAAGATGCAACAGTAAAATGGAAGGAAGTCCGGCTCCCACTAGAGAAAAGAAAAGAATAGAAGAAGAGGCAAAGTTTGATGGAAGATAATAATAATAATAACATGTTAATACGCCGTTTCCCCCTTTTTTTTACATTCCTTTGAATCGCACATTACTCACCCAATAACGTTTGGTCGACATCTGGGATGTTCATAAGGTTTTAAGAAAAGAAAAAGAAATAACGGTAAAGGAGGAAAAAGTCGGGACAAAAGAAAGAAAAGTAACGGAAAATGAGCTCAATATTTTTTTTGACTTAATAAGAACACAAAGTATCCGCGTGATACATTGTATGTAAGGCTTTCGTATGGCATGAAATGCGTACGGCACGCTTTATTTAGAAATTGGAAGCATTCAAACTCTCCATCCTTACTTTGTTTTCTGATGCTGTAAATGACAAAAGAAAAAAAAAAGGGTCAGAGCTTTCGCGCTCTTTTTGGGGAAACGGCATTACCTCTGGTTTATGCGATGTCTCATAATCCACGTGGACAAAAGCCCGCTCAACATTCGGAACTGACTCGATTTTTATCTGAAGCTCCTCACCAATATCGTGCGATGCTCTTAATGGCGTTTCAGGAGGAAGAACAATATCCACCTCGACAAAAAACTTGCTACCAGCATAATACGCACGACATGTGTCTACTTGCTGGACACCAGGATGGGTAAGCGCTAATCATATGAAGTGAGTGACAAAGAGTATATGTGTGTCTTTTTCTTTTGACTTGCCAATATATGTCACACGTTGCAGAAAGCTTGTATCGGCTGACTTGCCTACGATGAGTTGAATATGCTCTAAGGGAAAAAAAAAAGGGAGTTAATAAAAAAAAAGGCCTCATTTCCGCGCCCGCTCTTTTTTTTTCCCCTCTCTTTTCCTCTCTTTCTCTGTCTTTGTTTACCAATTAAAGTTGAAACCCAACTTCGTAGAATGATTAGCGCAATGATGATTGATCCGACAGGATCGACCCAGCCTGCCAATCGGCTGCCCAAGATACCCGTCGTAAGACCCAATGCATTGACAAACAGGTCATTTTGATGATCTTGAGCCAAGACCTTGGCCGAGCTATAGTGAGACAGTGTGACACAGTATAGATAAAGCAATAGTTTCACACCTATTTGGAAAATTTTGTCAGCCTTTCGCTAAAGTTCGTGGGAAACCTATTATTATTATTATTATTTTACCTATAGCCGCCGCGACAAAACTAATGGCTAGGTAGGTGAAATTGGGCTCAGCATCATGACTAACAAGTTTTTGTGCAGACTCGATCTATCAAAAACCTGTTTTGTAAGGACGCCGAACAAACCCAAAAAAAAAAATCAAAATACTTGCTATAAGGAACAGTGCAACACACGACATTAAGCATGAGAAAACGATGATACCGGCTGTTTCCAAACGTGCTTTGCCCTAATGGAGAATAGTTTACATCGCGATTCGATCATCATCGTGTAATGTTTACAGCTGGATATTTCGTCAAATTTATCTTGGCCGCTTGTCGCGCAGTCCACATGAGCACAACCGAACTCAACATATCCATAAATGCATCCGTCATAGTCGCAAATATCGACAATGAACCCGATTTAATCGCAGCAACAAGTTGCAACGCAAACAACATAACGTTGGCAAACACAGAGCCATAAATAGCAATTTGGAGCTAAAGGAAAAAAAAAGAAAAAGAAAAGAGAGAGAGGCAAAAAGATAAATGAACGATTTCCCCAAGGCAAATGAATAGAATGATTTACTTTGAGCAATTGCTTCTCCTTTGTTTCATCATCTTCTGGGTCAAGTGGTCCAAGCATGTCATCGATTAAGTTGTTCTGCTCTCGGTAAAACTGCTGGACTTTCCGGGAGCTGCCGTTTTTCTTGAGCCTATCCAAATCATCCTCGGATTTACGTCTCTTTCGAAGATGGAAAGGATCCGATGCATTCTCCTGTCCTAATTCCAAGGAAGGTGAATCACCTGGTCTGCCATGATGTCGACTTTGGATCGATGTGAGTGACAACGAAGTGTTTGATGCAGACCATTGTTGTTGTTGCTGCTGCTGCTGCTTTTGAATTGTTTGAACTGTTGTTGTTGTTGTCATGATCTTCTCTTTTCCTCAAATGAAGTGAAAAGTGAGAAAAGGAGAAAATGAAGAGAGGGTGAGGGAGGGAGGTAAGCAAACAGTTGAGGACCGTTTATCATCATCCTTTTTAACTTTATAGGATTCCAATGTGATTCAAACGCAGCCAATACGGATGGGACACCTGAGTCGTTTTGCGATGGGGATTTCCCTGTGCGCCATACTGGTATCTACTGATGTGATTTTGCTATACATGGCTGAAAAGCGCCATGTACTACGTAGTTGAAGAAGAAAACCAGGAAAACTGCATCCTATGGAGATGATGATCACTAAATCGTATGTATCGGCTTTGCTAGCAGGATTTATCAGATCCTCTTAGATTATCCAAAAAGAAATTTACTCTGAAGGCATTAAACTCTTTGGTTTATATCCTCGTGACTAACCTTTATGGTGGCACATACTTAACTTATTTTTTTTTGAATGGGGAATATATACAGTACTAATCTATCTATCCAGATTTTGTGCCTGGGATGAACCAAGTTTACGCTGAGAAAAGTTTGAATACGCGATCATTAACATATAAACTAACGACATCTTCAATGGATACATCATTCATATATATCTATATATAGTTGGAGCTTGAGAACACATTTAAAGTGAGGAAAATGAAACAAGACTTGAATGTCATTTTTGACCATGGCCAGTGGGGGAGCGGGGAAGAGTATTGGAAGCTCGGAGCGGCGCAGCGTGGTAATGGGCGATATGCACTGCACAGGACTTGAAGTGACACAACATCTGCCCTTTTACTGCAGAAAATAAATGATTCTGGACGCGTGACCACACTTAATTACTTTGACGACAGCGAAGAGCACGATCGTGGCCGAAATGGTTTGGACAGAAGTGTGTAGGCTAAATGACAGACTGGGATAATGAATCAATATACTTAGTTAGCCGATAATACACCCGGCATAATGCACTTTGAGTTAATGCATAAAGACGCACTTCCTAGCGTAAAGTCTATTTGAAACTAACGGCAAACAGCTTAAAAGTAAGCGCAAGCTAGTAGCAAAACCAAGTAGTTCATGGATACAACTGTCATCTACCTATGTCTTAAAAATAGACGGCCTCCGAATCCGCTGTTGGTACTGCGAAAAAGTTTATCTTGCAGCTGAAAAGTAAACCTTTTAGGCTAGTACAAGTTAACATTTTCCTTTTATCTTTCGCGTTTACCCTTTAGCTTGCATAACCCACTTCCCGAGCTGCGATACGCTATAAATACTTCCTGTCTCGTATGAATTGAGAAGTATTTCATTATGTGCAGTAAATCCTTAACCTTCCACCATTGCATAGCAAATGTCTGATAAGCCAAGTTTCCTCCATAACCTGTTTCAATGCGTTATCATCTTCAACAGATCAACTTCTGGAAGTTGCACTGCGGTGGCTTCCACTATTAGGAGGTACCTTTGGCGGTAGGTAAATTGAATTCATATTCTAACCATGAATGGCTTCTTCAACTGTTGGGATAGAACGTCTTTCTCACGTACCTATCACGTTCGTTAAACAGAAGCACTGCTTCTTAACTGATGTATTAGTGTGAGTTATTCTTGGCATAAATTTCATTCTTTATAGATGCAAACGTTCGTCCAATAAGCAGCATGACTCGCGGTTCCACAATGTGATTGCTACTTTTAAGGTATTTGTCCGAGATCTCGATTTCCTGGGTAGTTGTAACAGAAGGGCTCCTTGATTAACAAAGATAAACAACCAACATGGCCTACAATTCACACTGTCTTGTAAAAGTTCAGGTAACTATGTGACCCAGCACGACTAATTCCTTGCCGAAGCTGATAAAACACTGATCAAAAGTTGGCAACGCGAGATGAATGTCATTTACTATTATTGATAACCTGTGAATCAAAAATCTTTTGACTTATATCACTAACGTATAGAATCCTTGATAGATTAGCCGTAATCGAAAAACTAGAGGATTTCTGTTTCGTCTAAAGCTAGGCGTCGCGCCAAAAACTAAGTTTCATTTTGTTCCACATTTATTACTGAGTCCTTGGAATCCATTGCCGGTCTGGAGAGATTGTTCAATCACGATACATCATTCTAATTTCATTCTATTTTTTCCAAAACAATGCGCTATTGATCTTGTGAACCTATCGTGATTGTCAATCATGTTTTTTTGGCCAACTTGTGTCACAGATCAGTTAAAACAGTCTGGAGAGCCACAGTGGTATGTATGTCTGCGCAAGTCCAGTCTGTTTTTTTCACATGGCCACTGGGAACTGTATGAGGATGCGAAGCCACCAGGTGTCTTTGATGTTGCTGATCCTTATAAGAAATCCAGCAGTGTGCAACAGAAAAAAAAAAAAAGAAAAAAATAGAACCCGCGGTACCAACTGCGATGTACCAAGGAATATTGGATTTCCAGGATTGTTACAGTGGGAAGCCTGTGACCTCCGCGGAAGAGAACCTTCTGAAGGAAGTTTCCGAAAGAAACACGAAAAAAGACGCGAAAGGGGATAGTACCGATGATCATCAACTTTTGCAGCGCCCTCTTCTTCATTTTGTAGAACGTAGAATAACCGAGCCTCAGGATGCACGCCGTCGCATGTGACGAGCAACATCATGCTCGTCTTCATCATGCAATTATCTCTCAACAGCGAGATGAAAGATTGAGGGACGAGATGAATCGATAATACTTAAGTTTTCCCAGCACATTTTTTTTAAAAAAATGGCCAATAGTATGCAACTTGATCGCATTTTATAAGCTGCTGTAAAATCCTTGCCAGAGGATCCGTCAATTGTATACAGGCAACAAAGATCATAAGATGCGTGTCGTCTTGTTATAAGTTCTTCGCAATCTACTTGAGGCACTATCCACATGCGCCAGGACGAGCCTTGGTAATTGCCTTCCACTGGCAAAGCGCTATTGGGGTTTAGGTATCCTTCCCAGCAACGAGCGTGTCGAGCTGGTAAGTGCTCGTTTGCTTGGGATTGGATAGCGGGAAAAAGAAACCTCCGTCCCTAAATGTTACCATTGAGGTTCCTTTAAGCGCGATGTTTTTGGAGCATTGACATCCCGCTTCATCGTGTTGCAAAACCGTTGGTATGGCGTAGCGCGGTTAGGATTTACGCAAGATACAGCTTGCGCAGGTTTGGCTAACCCATCTCGCTAGTGAGTCAACTCATGCGCCATAGTGATCGCTCCGTTCCTTTCCGTCTCTATTCTATTCGAAATCATTTGGTTCACACAGATGTGGCCTTTTTGATTGACAAAATTCCCGGGTGCGTCTCTCTCTCTCTCTCTCTCTCTCTCGTTCAATACGGGGGGTGCCTCGTCTCTTGGTGACCGTTCGTTGCGGTTGCACGCGCATGGTTTTAAGCAGGCACCAAGTGGTAGTAGATTTAAGCCGGACACCAAGTCTTGGATTATCTATCAGAGATGATAAATAAAAGAGCTTGTCAGTGAAGACAAGTTCTGAGAGGTTTCAGTTTGATAAAGTAGAGAGGATTTCTTTTACAATTCCCCTGTGGCCTTATGTTGGAACGCCAAAATAGAAAGGTGCAAAAAGGAACGAGATATGAAATACTTTGTCCTGTGTCCAGCGTATGGTGTCGGAAAAAAAATGAGGAAAAGAGGACAATAAAATCAATAGATTGGCGTTAACTGGCACACTTGAGAGGGGACCGACTTACGTGCGACTTTAAAATGATCGAGAGGGCATTGGTCTGAATGAGCTGATGTCTTACTTGGAGTCAACTTTTATGTGTAAAAAACCTGTCAACTCATTGATGGAAAAGAAGGGATGATTTATACCATAGGCAACGATAACAAGAAAAGGGAACACCTATCTGAAACACGAAGGACATTGCGGAACTAAAAGTAAGCCATATGCACTTTGACTCTTTCATCGGCCCTTTCTTCTTGACAACATCAAGGTGCTTACATGTTTCCTACGATCATAGAAGTCGAATGATTATATTATATTTTGTGCGAGACGTGTGGTACAATGACCATGTTGTTCATCCTACAATATCTTGGGAAGTGAAAAATCTACAAGCTGCTAGAAACCGCGGGTTTTGAAAACAATGAAAATGAACTATGTCTGACGGCATAGGGAACAATTCTGCACCTAATTTAGGATGCACATGGCCGACTGGTTCGTAACAGACGTCGTTCTCCAACCTGCATAGATCTAGACTTGATGTGCGACATAACGCTGAACAGTGGGAAAGGACCTGCGGGTTTACAGAACTCAGACCTATTAAGGTTACAAGTTCATCTACTTGCCGTACCAAATTTTACTATGCATAACGACTTGAAAAGGTTTCCATGGTGTAACTTTCGTTAGTGATATGCATTGCTGTCTCTTCTATAAGAAAAGCGTCCTATTCAATTTGCCGATGGCAATCGTTTTTATCTACACCAAGTGTGAATACGGGAACTACTTCGATGGCCGAGCCTAAGCCTCAATTGAACCCAACGAATTGGGGATGAGTACGAACACTCATTATTACCTGTCTCCCTACAGACACTATCGTTACACTGTTGGACAGAGAAGTTATCATTTTCTACTGGAGATTGGTAGCATACAAATACGAACGAGTCTGTGAGGGATCGAAAATCCGACGTGGGATTTTTAAGTGACATGTAAGAATACCCCTGACTGACTGAAAAAGAAGAAGAGAAGACAGCTGCTTTGCAACGACTCCGACCATCCTTTGCAATAGTTTACTCAACCATTTTACGTTTAGCATTATTTACGCTTAAGAGGTATGCTAAACATATACTTCCCTTACTGAACAACTTTTTTACGCTACTCTAAATAAACCATGCGTCCATGAACAGCTGGGCTTGCGCTAGGGCCGGCATCGAATAGGCGGCCCATTCATATAGGAAATTGGGTGACAGAGTGATACTCTGATTACATCATCTTGGATCTCACAAGACGGATGCTGAATTTATTCGATTAGAATAAATTCATTTCATGTATTTGATGCAAAGCGTTCCCTTTATTTGATGAGTGTTGTGTCCACACACCACAAAATGGGCCATCCCAAATTTCTGTGAATGTGACTGACACCGCTAAATTAATTTGCCGATGTGAAATCCGTTTAATCCAGCAAAAAAAAAAGTCGTGTCCGAGTTGAACCAACCGTTTATCTCCCTTTTTTTTTTCTCTTTCAACACAAAGGATTTTCTTACTGATGCTAATCAATTTACCTACCGAGTTATTATATTATGTGCTTTCCTGGCTCGAGTATGACGATTTGGACACTCTACTCCAATTCGACAGCATAGCACCGATTGTGCGCCATCATTTACATCGCCACTACCGTTTTCAGTACCAAACTGCTTCTCTTTTGCGTCTTTTTGAATCATTGACAGCTACAGAGAGGAATAAACAAGAAACCCGTAGTGAAATGGCGACATATCTCTTACAATTGATCTGCCACATTGTGGAGAAGTGTCCGAAATATGAACACAGAACCAAGTTTACGGATCTACTCGATACCCTTCAGCAGCTGGTGGTACGACGTATACTGTCTACCGACGTGCGCACGGGGCTTGAGTATGATTATGCTTCTTTATGTCTACAAATTCGACACTCCTACCTCCATACACCATCCATTCGTGTGCTTCATGATCCGGTAAGCCGCGCCACGCATGAAAAAGAAAAAAATCTGGAGGCCTATTCTTAGTAACACATTCGTCCCTAACACCAAAAAAAATAATAATTCGTTTTCGTTCCAGAAATATCGACGGCGGAGTACTAAGCATCCGTTGGCACCGTTTCTGCCAAGAGATTATAGTTGGATTTGGCGTAAGCATTGCGCAGAGGCAACAAGTCTTCTTGAGAAAAAAAAAATTCAAGTCCAGCATGTATTGCAAGACCGTACGCTAGCAACTATTCGCGAGCGACGCCTACGATTTGCCCGATTTTTCGGTTCTCTGTTTGAAGTAACCAGTCTTTACCTTGAATCTAATTTAGATGGTACATTTGACGAATGCGTGCGGGAAGCGCTTGTGGCAGGAGATGTGGAGGCTTTATTGATCATGTGTGTGGCTGCTGGACGGCCAGTGGACGTCGATGGCATGTGTATGATGGTTACCCAGGCTGGTGAACAGCTCTGGAGCTATCTTGATACCATGGAAGACTGGGTGTCAACAGAGCCAACCGCACAACAACAGGCTCGGATGGAGACCTGGTCCAATCATGATGATGATAATAGCAACAACGAAACTATTAATCAATCTTTCACATCTCCTCCAGAATGGCTGTTGCCAGATCGCTATAAAGTACGAACAGAAACCAAGCTGCGGCTAAAGGTAAGAAAGCGAGAAACGGAGTAGAGTAGTAGGAAAACATCATAACCCAATTTCCTTTTTACTTTCACAGATCATGGATAGCCTGTATAAAAGGGGTTATGATTGGTTTCACTGAAATCGTCCTCGACCCGTGTTCTTGTCCGCTGCGTCTATATACTCTCTCTCTCTCTATATATACCTTACAACTTTTTTTTTTTTTACCGCGCACCACGATTTCATTGATTTTATTATACCTTTGATAGTTAGCTATACATTTCTTGGCTTAGTGGAACAGCTGCCCAAGTTCCTTTTGAATAATAAATTTAGAAAGCGAAAAAAGCAACCTATTCATCCCCGATCACAGTAGTGAGAGAAACTTAAAAAAAAAATTACATGTCGCTTCGTTAAAAATCTTAGTGGAACTGAATCGCGTGGAAACAGTGCGGCCTAGTGATCAACGACAGTATGAATTTACAAAGAGCGAATTCGTATATATATATATAAAGGATATGCATGGCTAAGGGAGTAGATAGGATGTTTGTCAAAGAAATTGTAAGGGAGAATCTAAAAACGTGGTGATCATGGATGAGTGTCCGTGCGCAGAGAGCAACATATGCACTTGCAATTATCCCAATGATTTACTTTGTGCTGACAACACATCAATCTTGCGCTGAAGAGCGGGCCTTTGTGTAGAGACAACTTGTACCAAATGAAACGCGCAAAGTGGCAGTATTTACAGGTACGCAAGAATTCCCTTTTTCTCTTCTTCTTCGGCCCTGTTTCCTTCATTACATCCCCGGTACGTACCGGAGCTGACCATAGATGCAGGATTACTCATTTTTGTTGATCTCTTTGCTTAGACGTCTGGTCGTGAAACAGTAAACCGGCTTCAGGCCGTGTCTAAAAAACCAATCTCGCCATTCCCACCGATCAAGGTGCAGTGGAAGCCCCCCCTCCTGACGGGCAGTGCGATTCTTGGAGTTAAGCAAACTGACGTCAAAGCATCTTCTCATTTCGTAACCATGATTGAATTCTTACGCTGCCCGAACGAATTTTGCGTCTATCTTGTGGGGATCCCGTTTATGTAAGTAAAGCTTTATTCTGTCGCCCAATTCATTAACGAATGACCACATATTAGGCGCAGAGCTGGCTCCTCATGGAAACATAATCTATTGAGAATAGCATAAAAAAGGTGGTTCAGTAAATAGTACAGATAAATGTGAAGCAAGAGTATCATTCTTGTCTTCCATCGTCGCCACACGTGCACAGTGACAAAGACAAACTGTTGCCCTGAGTATGCCTAGTGTATCATAGAAATGACATGTATTGGATCATAGTGTGTTGTTCATCTGCATATGCAGGTAGGTGATCATGGACGGCTGTTCCTGCTGGCTTCCCCGCTGGAGGTAAGAATCGGGCATTCCTGCTCCTGGGAATCGTAGCTGCATTTTAAATTGAGGCAAGTCGTTTCCCATTCCAGAAAGTCAGCCAAACTCATAGGTAACTCAAGCAAGAAGCAACCGATTGCCGACATTCATGCTTTCAACCCCCCAAAAAAAACGAAGAAGAAAAAGAAACAGACAGCGACTCATCATCATTGGGAACTTGCGAAAATGCATTCCCGGCACTTAGCTACTACGATATACTTCAAAGTCGATAGTTCCGTTTGGATGATGTACGATTCGTTATTATTATATATACCGATTGGAAAAACATTGTTGCCAGAGATTTGAACACTTGATCCGAGGATACAACCCTTTTTCTTCTTTTCCTTCAGTCAGAGATCAGGGAAACATAAAGTGTTTTGTATTTGGACATGAGTAAAACATCTCCATCATCATCAGCACATCCGCTTTGGATACTACTTCAGATAAATGCCCTATTGCACTTTAAAATTATACTGTCGATGTGATCTTTTGTGAGCTGGGCAAGCCACTCAATCACCACTTTTCTGTGCACCTGAATAGCGGGGGGAGGAGAGAGGAAATTGAGGCAGGACAGGGCGGGCGGTCTTTTTTTTTTTTACATTTTCTTAGCTTTCGCTCCGACACGCGAGAACAAAACCTATTGCAAAGCCATGACATCTATTCAATTTACCGTGGGCAAACTCGATGCTGGCATGGTAAAAGAAAAGAAAGAAAAACCATGAGCATTCTAGCATGTTCATCATAAACGATTTTTATTTTTTTTTCTAGGCCATTCTCCTGACGGAGGACCATCATCTCATCGAATTTCCATCATTACTTCTTCCAAAAGGCGTTACTTCTGGAAGTATTGTTAACATTGCTGTGAGTCGCAATGTATCTGAAGAAGAAAAGAAGATGCAGGAGTTTTGGGATTTGCAGGACAACATCCTCTCCACATTTGGCCAAGTAGAACCAGAACAACCGGTGTTACGGGTGGAAAATATCACCCAGACATCACTCACGTTGAAATGGGAACCTTTGGTTTTACATACAGCCAAATTGAGATCATTGGATGTGTATAAGAATGGAACAAAACTTGCGCAGGTAAAACAAAGAATCCATTCACAACTCCATGTTCATCATCCCCGTTTGTGTAGCATGTGCCCAATGATGCCAATTTTATCAAGTTATCAGGACTGGACGTGGATCATGAATTCGAGTTTTATCTTGCTATTCGAACAACAGCTGGCCGGTACGAATCCAATAAGGTGACCGTTCGTACACATAAAATGGAGAACTTGACGGGTATCCGGGTCGCGTTTGGTGTGTTTGAGGAACCGGCTTCGGCTATTGCAGAACTAAAAGGGATTGTGGATAAAATGGGAGCAACGTGGACGGAGGATGTGGATAGTGAGACGACACATCTGTTGGCTCAGTTACCTGGTGGAGCCAATTACGATCGTGCGGTGCAGTATTCTATACCTATTGTCAAACCGGACTGGCTTGTTCAGTGCGATAAAAATAAGAAAATCCAAGTAAGTATCATCATCACCATCATCTTCTTCTTCTTCTTGTGCAAAAAGAGACGCGCTTACGCCTTACTCCCTTCTAGTCTGCTCTTCCATACTATATCCTTAGTGTTCACAACAACGACTAGCACATAAGAGGATTAGATTTGGTTTTATTTTTGGTCAATGACACACACACTCAATACATATGAACGTCTGGCTAGCCTCAGACAGAATATATATATTTCATTTTTATTTTTTGCCCCATGTAACCTTATTCTACAAGAACCTGTTGTACACTTGTTGGACCGCAGGGTTGGGCCCGAATGGATGTAAATTTACAAGAGGAAGAAATATGCAATTAGATCAAAAAAAAGAAAAGCAAGGAGGAAAAGGGTTTTTTGGTGTGTGTGTGTGTGTGTTAACGTGTGTGGAAAGAAAGGTGGGCGAGTGTGTGTTGTGTGTGTGAGAGAGAGAAAATTCTTCAGGGAGAAGCCGCTGCTATTTTTTCGGCCATCATGGCTACAATGGCAGCACCAACGATCCGAGAATGTTTGACAATACCGACGGAAAGTTTGGAGGAGATATGGTCCGGGATCAGATCTTTCAACGTTTTGCAGACACGCAAATGGAAGGACGGATAGTCTTCGTATACACTACCACTAATTGCTACAAGAAGAAGAAAAAAAAGGCCTGTTAGCAAAAAAAAAAAAAAAAAAATATCCCCATTTTTTTTTCAAGCGAAGGAGTATACGAACAGATTGTATAGCGATCGTCATCAATACCAATACCGTCAGTCACCATATGTTGGACCACAGCGGCAATAGCAGCACCAAGGAGTCTAGCAGCACGTGTACCGATAAGTTCGCATACATTTTTCACAATTTCCCGGTCGGCTAATGAGGTTTTTGACAAATTCATCATGTCTTCGAGAACTATCCGTGTATCTTCGAGGTTTTCGGTTTCGTCACTTTCGCATACGTACATATAGCTGGTATCAAAACTGTAGGCTCTGTTGAGCGTTTCAGAAGTTTCACCTCGGAAGAGCAGATCGCGATCAACGAGGTAGATGAGTACGTTTCTTACAAGTTCACCAAGAAAGATGCCTGTTGTCATCTTTTCAAAAACGTGGAACTGTGGATTGATGGATTCTCGGTCAAGTTTTCGATCGAACCAAGTGCATGGTAGCGTCCGTCGTGATGAGCCAAAGTTTCCCCATTCGGTGTTAATAATCATGCTTTGGTCTTTTGGCGATTGATCGCGTAGTTTCGTTACGTTCCGGGTGCGTTCGTAATAAGCACAGTTTGTACCTAAGCTGTGAACAATACCAAGGCGTGTACAGGGATGTTGATAGGCGTGTGCTAGAAGAGTACATACAGCATCTTTTTTTGTGTGATTTTGATTTTGATTTTTTTTTTTTGGGGGGGGAATAGATGAGGTTTAAGAGGGAAATATGAGAAAATGATAGATAATAAAAACAGCGCTTTTCTTTTACCATTTGCGATGGCTACAATCTTTATGGGAAGACCTTTTAGTCTTACGCGTTCATGCATCATTTGTACTATATCGACGCCTACGCCATTAGGGAAACAAAATCCATGCCCGAGCGAGAGAATGCGACCCGTATTCAAGCCGATTTGTTTAATAGCGAAGCCAAAAGAGACGGCCATCGGATAGGTGAAATCGTCTTGCGTGCCTACGCGAGATAAGAAATCGGCAATACATTCGACCATATAATCGACCATGACAATGAAATCGTCACTTGTTGTTAAATCAGGCGTGATTTTGTACTGATATTGATTGATCGCGAGTTTACCCGAGTCTCCCTTTAAATTGACTTGACAGACATAAATGTCCATACCCGCAATTTCCAATGCCAAATAGGTTCCTTTCTCGTTCCCGGTGGGATAACCTAAAATCGAAGAGAAAGATATAGATATAGATATCAATGTTGCCTTTTGTGTGTTAAATTACCAGTAACGAATGAAGGAATCATGTCCAGATCGCTTGTTCTGTCATCCGCTAGTCCTGCTTTTAGTTCGGTGTCGAATTGAGTAATGACGTTTAAAAGCGCTTGTCGATCGAGACAGAAGAGCTGCTGTAATTCTTGAAAAGCGTCCTGTTGCTTCTGGTTACCATGCCTCAGTGAATACCATGTTTCTTCTGACGCTTGGCTCTCCATCGGCAAAGAAGATTAAGAAAAGGAAAAATAAAAATAAAAACAAGTGAAGTAAGGTGAGGTTTCTTCCCTATTCTTTTTTTTTTTTTTCGGTTGGTACTCGCGGGAGATGAAAAAGATTACGACATTTTCCCGCTCGACATATCCCGCTCCCCCAATCGAACCCTAAACTCGCCTTGTGATTGGACTAGATATCTCTTCTTTTGAGTCCCAGCCAACATCAGGAACAAAGATGAGTGTTCATTGATCTGAAAAAGATATGTGTGTGTGTTTGTGTATTCTAAAAAAAATCATTTTAAAAGCTTTTCTTTTTTTGGGGGGGGTGAAGGGCGTATCTACAATACAGTTTCTCTATTTAGATGAAGTCTTTTTCTTTCCCTTTCGGGAAGAAGTGTTGGGTGAGTTGATGTACTGAAGCACCTGATCGATAGGAAGTTCTCCTCGATGAATCTCCTTCTTCTTCGGAACTTGAGTAGGTTTTTCCGATGAACTACTAGCCATCGCCTTTGTACTGGCCGCCTTGCTCTGCTCACGAGCACGCTGTGCCTAACATACCCATGTTTAGTTTAGACATAAACTATCTCATTATTTTTCACTTACTGTGATCAGTGCGTTGGATGTAAGTTCCTTCAGCCACATATCACTTTCCTTTGTGCGAGGATCCTCAGCACCCAACTGAGAAAAAAAAGAAAAAAAGAAAGAAAAAAAGGAAGGATTAAGCATCTTCTTCTCCCCTATGTGAATTGATTGCATCTCTTTTTTTTACCTTCTTTTCAAAGATGCCATAGGCCACTCTTTCCACGTTCAGTGCTTTGGTAAAATCGCCTTCCAGAGTGTACGCTCTAGCCAATACATGGTATCCTGTGGCAGTGATCACATGGTCCTTGCCGAGGATGTTTTCCTGTGTAGCGCAAGCACGCTCAAAGAACTTGGTGCTTGTAGCATAATCACGCAACGACTGAAGCATAACACCAGCATTGTTCTATTGTTTGAGAAAAAAAAATGAGCAACCCGTCTCTACCACTCGCCCCTTGCGTTATCGTCTCTTACATCTGCCGTTGCTGAGTCAGGGTGGCCAGGACCGAACAAAAGATCCCAGTAATACAATGCGTGACGAAGATAGCGAAGTGCCAACTTAGTGCGACCAGCAGCATGCTCGAATAAGCCAAGATTTAACTAACATGGGAACGCCAGAAAAAGTGAGAAAAAAAAGAAAAAAAAGACACGTATACGTACGTAGTGATGGATTGTTTCGGGGTGATCAACACCACATGTTCTTTCGGCGGCAATAACAGCCTTGCGCTGCAAGTCCAATGCTGCTTCACGGTCTTCACCATGATGATAGATCATGGCAAGCGTAGCATAGCACTTGCTGGTCTCTGGGTGCAAGAAACCATAGGTTTGTTCATGCAACGTCAATGACTCGAGCAAAAGCTCAAGACCGAGTTGACGGTGCCCTTGGGCGAGGCTCACCTTACCAGCCTCGAAGGTTTCCTCCGCAAAAACGCTCTAAAAAAATAGATAGAAATAACCGTCAGAAGAGTTTACTCAGAGATCTAAGGTAAGGCACACTTACGCGTGTAGCGGCCTGCTTGACAATAGGCATCACGTTCAAGATATCATCGGGTATAAAGGAGGTGACACGTCTTGTCGGCTTGACTTCTTCCTTTGCTGCTGCCGGTGTTTGATGCTTCTTACCACCCTTCTTGGACTTAGCCTGCTGTTGTTTCTGACGTGCAGCCTGGGATTGAGCAGCAGCATCTTCAGCAGCAAATGCTGCAAGCTCTTCTTCGGTGTAAGGGTCGAAGCGGTAGTCGTGGGATTCAATCTGGAGACCAACACGCAGACAAATCTCTCGAAGCGTAGGCAACACCTTGAGCGAGGTCAAAAAGTCATCCTCCAACTTGTAACGGAAGCGCAGAAGAACTTGCTGTTGCAAGGCCGTCTTGAGCGACGGTGGCGTAAGTCTGGCCCATTCGAAATCGTTCTTTGTCTTGCCTTCAGGCAACACAGGGTTGGGCTTCGCATTGAATGTGTAACCGAACAAGCAGTTGAAATAGTGAGACACGCACAGGCTTGCTTCTTCCAAGGCACAAGCAAAGAGGTACTTGCGAAGAAGATGCTTGCTTGCACGCACAACCATTTCCTGAACAGCAAGCTGCTGGATATGCTGGATGCGCTTGTCTTCGCTGACAGCAACCAGTTGTGCGATTCTGCCAAGATAACGCATGTTGATACCACGACGATGCATCGCCTTGGTCAACGCATCACCATCAAGAGGAGAAATGGCATAGGACGCAAAGTCAAGGACAAGGCTGGGAATAATTTCCTCGTTCAAGAACTTGGATGCATCACGCACCGCTTGTTCCTGCTCCTTGAGATCATCGCCGGCCTGTTTCGCCATGGTGAAAACGTCGGGATTGAAGTTAAGTTGGAACTCGCTCATGTCAATCTTGATATCTTCCTCCTCTTCCGCCTTCTTCTGCTCCTCCTGCTCCTTCTCTTCCATCTTCTTTTCCTCTTCCTCCGTCTTCTTTTCTTCCGTCTTCTCCTCCGGCTCCTTCTTCTTCTTCTCTCCTTCAGTCACAGCCTTCCCTTCTGCGCGTTCCTTCTTGATCTGCTCGCTCTTCACCTTAACCCATTCTCTGAACTTGTGCTCCCAGTAAAGGCTCATCAATTCAGGTCGCAACAAGGTCATCCTGTGAGGATAAGCGGGTCTAGCATCATCACCTGTCTTGGCCACACATTCAGCTTCTTGGAATTCGATATCCACAGGGTTAAGACGGTAAAGATCCAAAAGATAGCGACGACCATCTGCACCCATCAGACCCTTGGTTTCCATAGAGGTGTACAAGTCGACCTGACCCTCCTTGCCATCAACCAACTTGTGCTTGGCCAGATGCAACGATTTCGCAACGTCACGTCCGATGGCTTCGTGGAACTTCTCATCGGCAGCAATCTGCACACCATTATCAACAGAGCCATACACAATCGAATTTTCATCCTGGCGACGGAAAATGCCAGGCACAATGCTCTGGGCAACCACACGGACACCCTTGTAATCCACAATCACGCTGCCCAAGGTGTACAGACCTTCAGGATCAATGCTGTTGAGGATCTTGACACCTTCAAGATCTTTGCCCGTAGCCACATGGGCTGCATCATCAGCGCCCAAACTCTCGAAAGTGCCTCGACCATCGTTGCCCTTGCTGAAAAAGATGTTGTTGTACACGTACATATGCGACTCTTCAGGCTCCAATGGGTTGAGTGGCACAACCGAACCGTTGACAACAGCCATCGCACCGCGTACGGCCGCCTCGGTGAATTCCGATTGGATCTTGGTAATCAGACGCTCGCGCAAGACACGTTCCTGAAGATTCGATTTGGGCAATTCACGATGGGACTGCAACTCGTCGTTCCAATCACGCAGGGATTCCACCGCATCGGTGCCAAAGTTGAGGAAGGGTTCTGCAGGACGCAAGGGGTCATAGACATGAGGTTGGGGCTGCACAGCCCAAGGATGACTGGGCAGATAGGTGTTGACAGGAAGCACTTCAAGCATATGATGACGGGTGATGAAGTCCTGCAACTTTGCAAAATTGGTAGCGAAAAGGGGAGAGACATTTTGCAAAAGCGTAATCAACGAATGGCATGCCGTTTTTTTATAGGCTGGTGCAGGTTTTGGTGCAGGATCATACTTGTTGTTGGAGGAACTATTGACAAAGAAACCCTTTGTAGAGGCGGTGATATGGATCGTCTCATTTTCCAACGTGGTGACGGCGATGTATAGCAAATCACCCTTCAGTCTCTGAGCATGGGGCACGGGATTCCAGCCAGATAAAACTAAGCTCTTGAGACACTGAGGTGCCAATCGCTGAAACGTCGCGGGTGTGAACTGAGAAAGCTTTGAGCGAGCATTCAGATCAGCATTGGTGAAAGCGTGTTGAGGAACAGGTGCATCTGAAAACAAATCCTCCATCTTTTTCTCGCCCTCAACAATAATTTCCTCATCTGGATGAAATAGGTTCAAAAACACAGCCTACTTATTTTTTTTCCCCCAGTTTTTCCTTACCAATTTCGCCTGTCACAGCTGTCAAGAAAGAGATGGCTGGATCAATTCCCGTAGCAGATGAGCTTGGTTTGTAGGGTCCACCCAAAAGATCACGCAAACGGTTGACATGAAGTCGTACATCACGTTCCGTGTATGTATCTACAACAACCCATATCATTTTTTTAAATATCTTCCTCCCGTTTCCAATGCTATGTTTTGATTTACCTTCAACCAATTCCAGTTCGGTCTCCGTCGTGATCCCTTCTACTTCTCCCAACTCGGCAAAATCATTCAATCGGTTTCCATTGAAGGCCAGATAGAAACAAGAATGAGCGCATGTTTCTGGAGATTCCATAATCGACTGCTTAATATCATGAATAGCTTCGCGAGGACTCGCCTAGGAAAAGCGAATAGTTTAGTCTAGTTTAACAAACTCCCCCTTTTTTTTTCCGGGTTTTCGTTGGAACATACAATGATTTTGATATTGCCAGACTTTCCGGGCAAATTCACTGTGAGTTGATAGGTCTCCTCTGCGACAACTATGATTGACATTCACACTTTTCTTTTAGTTCAACACGATTCCTTTTTATTTCCACGAATTTACCTTCTTCAGCAGGTACGACCTGGTCATTGGTTGCCGGCTCCTCCTGCACAGCCTGTTGTGGGACTTTGTCGGCCATGACTGTCATGTATAACGTATGAGTTGAACTTTTGTTCGTCTTTTGTTTTGCGTGTACCTTACCTTTGAACGTGAATTTAAAAAAAAAAGTTGGGGGAGTTAAAAAAAAGAAGGAAAAAAGAAGGTTGCGCTTTGCTGTTTAGAGCGGGGGTGTCTCATATAACAGCGAGGCCCAGGCTTAGTGCGGGGTTTCTGACTTCAACCACCATCAGTGGCTTTTTCTTCTCACGAAATGAAAATGACTGATTTGTGCTCACGAAACTTAGAGTTTCTGACTAAACCTAAAAAAAAAAAATAAACGATTTCATGATCCCTGGCAACCTAAATGGAACATTATGCAATAAACATCCATATTTACCCAACCATTCGTGACCTTGGCGATAGGATACGCGTTCAAAGGTTCATCTATCCTCATCAATGACAAAGAAGAAGTCTATTCTTCCACAAAGTGTGATTGAGAAAGTGAGAGGATGGTACATTCAACATGATCCTCTATTGACCCATCCCGATAGGGTCTTTTCAGATGCCTCAAAGAACTCATGAAGTTCGAATAAAAACTTAACTACCGAATTTAGCCTTGAGCCACCAAAATCGGCTCGAGGATCAATCTGCTTCAGGAAGATTTATACGTAAGAAAGTCAGATCGAAAAGCAGATCCTGGAAAAAAGCCAGAAGCCCATGCAGAGATTTCATTTAATCTAATGGAAGCATTGTATCTGCCAACTTTCTCGAGCCGCTGCTTTCTCGCAATAGGTAGATGGTTAGATGGCTATACAGACTTCCAACGTCGCGATAAAAGTAGCATAGCTATTTGCCAGGTAGCGGCATGGACGTCCTGTCATTAGAATGAGAGCGGAGCTAGTGTCAAGCGCTTAAAGAGATGGATCCATGATCCAAAGTATAGCATTCTTTGCTGAATTGTTCTACTTAAGTATACACTTGATCCTATGCATTGCAAGTAAAAGCGCGTGCATATGGAAATAGAGTGATCAGGGCAAAAACGCGTCAATCAAGGCACGTCCATGTGTCGTCTGAGACTAATCTGTATGAAACCATAACAGTTCGGAGCACCTGTGTGTGACGCTTGGATCTGAAAGCAAGCGGGAGTTAAATGATCATTTACATCTCCAAAGCAAAGTTCACTATGAGCATTCGCGGTCTGCTGCCTTTCCATATAGTGTCACCTTCATCTAAGCGTACCATAGACCAACCTATCGCGAAAAGCGGTAATACAAAAACAAAGTTGGTTTTAGTCTATACTAGTCCAAATGTACTCGGCTTTCCGTTGGTGTAAGCTTACTTTCAGAAATAATCGCTAATAGCCTCGGAAAAGAACTATCATGTTTTCGGGCATTATGGCTTGCACGAATGAGTGCACAGTAAAAGCGCAAAAGATCTTGCGGTGACGTAACGTAGTCTGTGACTCGCTTCTAGTGCAAGGGGCGACTTCAGTCCCAAATAAAAAAAAATTAACGCTTCACACCGAACACCGTTTAATTGTCTCGAAATGTCTGCTTGGAAGGCCGCCGGTATCTCGTACGTTTTACGCGAAAGAACAATGAGGAAGAATGCCCAATGCTGACTTTGCTTTGTTACAGTTACCTCCAGTATGCTAACATCTGTGCTCGTGCCGTGCGCAACGTGTTGAAGGAGGAACTCCGTGTTCCCGCCCAGCGTCTCAACCAGAACAACTTGCGATTTGCCAAGTGGGAGAAGGGTGTCCAGAAGGAACAGGTAAGCGATTTGACGCGTCTGGATGGAAAACGGCGTTCTCATTCATGATCATGAAACAGCAAAACGTCGTCAAGGCTCAGGAAAAACATTAAACCGCACAAAGCTGTAGTCCGTGATGCTGGAGAATTCTTTTTAGAAAGATAATAAAACTGTTACAACGGTTGTTAACATGTCACACCTTCATTTTTAGCGGTCGAGCATATGCATGAAATTTCTGTCGAATTGATTACATGAAGCGTGTACTTGTTTTCTAGCCGCGGTTAACACGCGCCGCTGTGTTCATCTTTCTTTGTACATTGGATCAACTTATGGCTGCCTATGGAATGGTTCAACGGTGCAATGGATTTTACATCAAACTTTATTTTTTTTATAACTTGAGAGAGATTTGTCTTGTTAACAAAGAAAAAGTAGAAGAAGAACCAAATTCTCAGCTACTTTGTTTGCCTTTTTTTTTTCTTTTGTTGTTGTTGTTGGTATGTGTAAATGTGGGGGAGTCTACAAGGAGAGGGCATAGGAAATGAGTAGTAGTAGTGGTGAACATATTGACACAGAAGATGACATGGTGTTTTTTTTGTTGTTATTGTTTTTTTTTTTGGGGGTGCTGTGTAGTTGTTATTATATGACACCAACACGCGATGTTTTGTTGCCGACCACTATATTTTTTATATTTTTCCACCATCGACCGACTACAGAGGAGTCTTTTTTAGGCTGGGACTCGGGTTTTGTTATAGGAGGGGGTGGTGGTGGTAGAGGAGGGCGTTCGGTGATCATTGGCATTTTTTCATGTTGTGTTGTGTGCTTCGGTGGTGTTTGGATTCGTAATTTCTCCTTGGCTTCGGTTTTTAACGATTGCCATGACATTGACTTTCGTGGTTGGACAGGCGGTGGAACGGCTTCCGTTGGTTCCGATTGTGGATGGTTCCTTTTCTTCTGGACACTGTCATCCCAAAATGCAAAAGCCGCCAATAATTTTTGAGTTCCGGCTGTGGGCATGGTGAACAACTTCGGCTTTGGTGGTTCCACTGCAGGATCTTCATCTATTTTCTTCTTTGGCGTCACGATGGCGGCGCTCGTCGTCATGGCAAAAGCTACAGCAAAAGGATGCGGTTTGTTAACATTGCGTGACAGGCCTACTCTGGAAGCAATCGGTGTCATTGAGAACCCAGTAAACTTGGGTTTGATCGCTTCAGCCGATTTTGCTGACCGTGTAGAAAAGAGAGAAGAAGAAGAAGAAGCTGCATTCTTGTTAAACAGTTTCCGTAAAGATTTGACAGTACCCTTCTTAATGCCTGAGCCGGGAAGTTGTTCACACTCTTCTTCGGATGAGACGGTACTACGTCGGACAGAAGAGGAGCGACGACTTGGTGGCGGTTCATTCCGGGATGCAATCGATCGGCTATCCAAGGAAGAAGCGCGGCGTGGTGACGGGCTTATGCGGGCTACATCCCGAGGATCCGCCTCAGCAACAGGTAAAAAATGACAATCATTATGGAATGGAAACGCGAGGGGTCGTGGACAGGAATAAACTAAATCCGGTTGTGCTTTTTTGCGCGTTCGTGTATGTGAAGGCGATGATATCGTTGATTCGGTTGTGTCGGGTAATGAAGAAGAAGTAGACGAAGAGGATATGTATGTGCTCTCTGTGCTTTCAGATGTGTTTTGGCGTTTCTCAGAGGATGTGCGTGAGCGATGTGATGATGAAGATGATGATGATCGAAGTCTCTCATACTGCTCGTGTCGATAATTTGAGTTGTGAAAATACATGGACTGAAAAAAGCGTAGTAGTAGAACGCTGTTCTTTTCAATGTCAATTTTTTTTCCAAAAAAGAAAAAGGGAAGAGAGGGAGAGAGAGAGAAGGGAAGATAAATAAATAAATAGGTTGGGCGCAAGAACACAAGTCAGCGTAATTGCGTATATTTATACAAGGTGATTCGATTGCTACACGAAAATCGTTCGACAAGGTTTAAGCCGTCCGGGACTCTTTTTCCGTGTGTTGTTGCACCAAGTTACCTTGCTCGCCACACTTTTTTTTTCTTTCTTTCTCGTGTAAATGGCTGACAGCACACACTATATCGCCCATTGGATGCATGTCTTTTGAAAAGTTAAAGTTTTACTAACATTTCAGTTCTGTACTACACATAGTGCTTTCCTGAATGAATAAATAAGATCATCTTAGAGGAAGAGAGGAGTATGCTGATCAGGCCACGCGTGGCTTCCGTCAAAGTAGCATACAACGTGGCGAACAAATCGACATGGAAAAATTGATCGCTTACCAAGCGACAACTTTACCCTGTCGCAGAACAACAAGCTATTCCCTTTGCATTGCACTCTCTCATTTACCATTCTTGGCTATCCTATAAAAAATCACATCATCGCTTTATTATTATTATCAACCCTCTATCTGATGATATTTTAGTTCATCAAATATAACTTTATCGAACAAAAGAGAACCGTGTTGCCTGACATCGACTTGAAACAAAAAACACTACTTGTGTTTTTCTCCATTTTGGTTGTTCCACATGCGGAGTCAAACCGGCTCACAGAGTTTGGTTGCTATGGGAAAAAAGAAAAAAAAAGGGAGAAAAGAAAATAAACGAGTAGACGGGTTCTTTTACGTTTTATTCAATGGATTGCCACGTTTTCCAGTGGCATGACTCTGCACAGCAACTTCTGCACGGACATCATCTCCACATTTAGACGTAACTGAAAAAGTAAAGCTTACGGCATTCTCGGGATTATCCATATGTGCTTATCACATGTTGGAGGAAAAAAAAATGGAGCACATTGCTTCCCCATGGATCGTCGGCTTTCTTTATCGATCCATTCCGAATGAAGTATCCTGTTAATAATAGAGAAAGCAAATGTATAACAAAAATGCAATAAAAAGTATAACAAAAGCAAGGTCGATCGTTTGGATAAATAGATGCATCTCTCTCCACAATGTGTCTTTGCATTACTATTATTTATCTTGTTTTACTTGAAGAAACTGTAAACTGTCAAGCTCCGCTTCAAGATTCGCTCTTTTTAGAGAGAAATTGTTCTTTTTGGAGGGGCTGTCATCCTATTGGCATATTAACAAAAGAACCGGGAAAGCAAAGTCCATGCATCAGTTTAGGTGCAACCTCTCGGTAAAAGGACCATAGGCTGATATTATTATTAGGCCTTTCTAAGAAATGATGAAAGTTGGAGAGATAGAAATGGAATGCCAACAGGAAATCACACTTTTAGTTAAATGAAATGGTGACCCCACTCAAATGATCTGAGTCCACATGATAAAGTACATCAAGACGAAGAATTTCTTCAGGCATTGTTTTCTGTTTTCTTGTTACACACATCGTTCGAACGGATTCGTCCTGTAGTAGCAAACCCAACAATTTTGTGTTACCTCTACGTAAGCAAAATAAATTTGGGATTGTTCATGCTAATGTTTGAGGGACATGTTCCAACGAATGGAACTTGCATAGAGACCCTTTCTTGTCTCGGATCGGTTGTTTCATAATCAGATGAAAAAAGAAAGTGCATACTCGGACACGAACTTTTTTGGGCGATTTTAACTTCAAGTCTGGGTAGGATTGGGGACCAGTAACAAGAGATTTGTTGCTTATCGATCACCATCTTTTCCTTAACCCCGTCAGATGTGTGCACATAGACAAAGAAAAAATTCGGCCATACTTAGCCTATCGCGGTCACCAGATGTACCTCTTCTTTTTGAGTTGGGACACAGAACGGGTGGGTGACTGCACCTTTGAATAAGAAGAAACGAATCGAACAGCCCGACTTCGCGTCAAGTCCGGAACCTTCTTCCAACCTCTTTTTTTTTTTTTTTTCCTCTACCTTACTCTTCATTCTGTCTTTTTCTTTTCACTTTTCTTAAACGACAATGGCAGAGACGACAATGCAGACTCCAGTCGATAGTAATAAAGGGCTCCGACTTCTTGTGGTATCGAACCGATTGCCAGTGACAGTGAAGAAAGACGAGGCAACCGGCGAGTACGATTTCAAAATGTCCTCCGGTGGTCTTGTTGCCGCATTGAGTGGTCTCAAGAAAATGATGACCTTTACATGGATCGGCTGGCCAGGTAAAACGATGCCAACTGTCATTCCTCCTTTTCTTTTATGCAACTGAAAAAAAAAAAAATAGGTTTGGACGTTCCGGCGGAAGATCGGAAACCATTAGAAGATAGGTTGCTCAAGGAGACATCGACACTACCCGTTTTTGTTGACCATGACCTGGCAGATCTTCATTATAATGGATTTTCAAACAGGTGAGAAGAACTGATTATCGAGTAACCGTCCTACTGAAACATACGACGTCTCTCTCTCTCTTTCTCTCTTTCTCTAGTATTCTTTGGCCACTTTTCCATTATCATCCTGGCGAGATCTCGTTTAATGAGGAATGGTGGGAAGGATATCAACGGGTCAACCAATTATTTGCAGATACAATTGACAAGATTGTTCAGGATGGCGATCTTGTTTGGATACAAGACTACCATCTCATGCTTTTGCCAGCCATGTTACGAAAGAAAACGAAGAAGGATATCAAGATTGGATGGTTCCTGCATACACCTTTCCCAAGCAGTGAAATCTACAGGCAAGTCAAGGTCCCGAACATAGTCTAGGAAACTAAAACGCAGTCGGTCAGGATTTTACCTGTGCGTAAAGAGATTTTGCTGGGTGTCCTGGAATGCGACCTTCTAGGGTTCCACACGTACGATTACGCGCGGCATTTTCTGTCGTCCTGCACCCGGATCCTCGGACTTTCAACCATGCCCAATGGCGTTGAGTTCGAAGGCCGGTATATCCAAGTCGGCACGTTCCCTATTGGTATCGACCCTGACAAGTTTACGGAAGGCCTAAAGGATGAAAAGATCCAAGCACGTATTGCACAGTTGAAAGGTCGATTTGGGGACTGTAAACTCATTGTTGGTGTCGACCGTTTGGACTATATCAAAGGCGTACCCCAAAAGATGCATGCCATGGAGGTGTTCCTCAGTCAGCATCCTGAATGGGTCGGTAAGGTGGTCTTGGTCCAATTAGCAGTACCTTCTCGCGAAGATGTGGAGGAATACCAACAGCTTCGAAGTACGATCAACGAACTGGTCGGCCGAATCAATGGCCAGTATGGTACAGTGGAGTTTGTTCCTATCCATTTCATGCATCGTTCCATTCCCTTTGATGAATTGGTGGCACTGTATGCTGCCTCGGATGTCTGTTTGGTCTCTTCTACCAGAGATGGTATGAACCTTGTCTCGTACGAGTACATTTCATCCCAACAAGACAATCATGGCGTCCTTATTCTGTCCGAATTTGCGGGCGCTGCCCAATCCCTGAATGGATCTATCATTGTGAATCCGTGGAATACGGAAGAATTGGCCAACGCCATTTATGAGGCAGTCACCATGCCCGAAGATGTGCGCAAGGCAAATCATCAAAAGCTGTATCGTTATGTAACAAAATACACCGCAGCCTACTGGGGTGTCAGCTTTGTCAATGAATTACGCGTAAGTATGCATAAGAACACGAGGACTTAGCTGCTTATTTATTATATATATATATACACATAGCGTGTTAGTGAGGAGTTTGGTCAACGCATGAGTATTCCTCCATTGGATTTCCCGAATGTTATCCAAAAATTCAAGCAGTCCAGTAAAAAGAAATTGGTGCTGCTCGATTACGACGGCACCTTAACAACAACGCACAAATTGCCCGAGTTTGCCAAACCTTCGCAGACAGTGCTAGAGCATCTCAAGACGCTTGCCTCACAACCAGATACCTATGTTTACATCCTCTCTGGTCGAGGTCGTCAACATCTGGATTCCTGGTTTGAATCGACAGGTGTGGGCTTGTCAGCCGAACACGGTTGTTTCTACAAGCATCCAGCCAATATCCGCGACCAGATCAACCCCACCACGGGATCCTCCTCTGGAAATGAAACAAAGCTGGTGAAGGAAGAAGACGGCAAGTGGTACTGTTTGGTAGAACAGATTGATCCCAGCTGGAAGGAAACCATTCGACCTCTGTTCCAACACTATACCGAACGTACGCCTGGTTCATTCATTGAAGAAAAAGAAATTAATCTCACTTGGCATTACCGCAACGCGGATCCTGAGTTTGGTAGCTGGCAGGCAACAGAACTACAAGTCAACTTGGAGAAACTGCTGAGCCATATGGCCCTTTCGGTAAAAAAAAAAAAAAAAGAAAAGAAAAAAAGAAAAAAGAAAAAAAAACGATGGTAAAACAAGGGACTTGACTGTTATTATAGATTGTCCTAGGCAACAAGACACTTGAGTTGCGTCCTTCCTCGATCGATAAATCAACTGCTGTGCGTAATATCATCAAAGACCTTCAGCTACCGTCGATCGACTTTATCGTCTGTATTGGAGACGGAAAGACAGATGAAGTTGTGTTCTCTTATTTGAATGAGATCCCTTATGCCATCACAAGTACAGTCGGCAAGAAACAAACAGAGGCACAATTTTATATCCCAAATGTGGACCTGGTCAATAACCTGGTGGAAGAATTGGGTAAATTGTAATAATAAAAACGAAACTTCTGATCCCATTAAAGATAACAACGATCAATGATGACAACAACAACAACTTATTAAAAAGTATAAGTACTAAAGTAAAGAGAATTTAAGAGAAGAGCCCAGTCCTGACAAGAAAGAAAAAGAAGTATCAGTAAAAAAAAATTAGAGAGAGGATCTTCTTAATTGGTTTTGGTTTTACTTGTTTCTGTTCATAAAGGTCTTTGTCAGGAGCTGTAATGTCTTGCTCACATTGAGTTTGATGTACTCCAGGTCCAATAATTGGACATTATCTTGTTGCTAAAGAATATTATTAGAATGCCATATTCTTTTACATGTAACTTGTACCTTTTCAAGTAGATCATCCAATTTAAGATCAATCTCCAAAATGGGTTTGTCACGTCCTACGATGTTTTCCCAGGTTTTTCTCATTTCCTTTTCTTTTGAAGAATGAACTTACCTCTGTAGTGTAGTGCAATGATAAATGTACCAGGAATAGGTGAATTGATGGTCAAGTAGATGTTGTTACGTCTGATCCAACACATCATGAATAAATAAATAAATAAAAGGTCCTGAAAGCTTCCCTCCTATCACTTTTCTTCTCTGTACCTGTAATCTGGGACTTCTGTTTCTGCAATAATGCCATCTCTTTCCAATTGTTGGTGTGTAAACTTGAAGGGTCCTTGGATATGGTTCTTGGTTGTCTTTTTGTTTACTTTGCCGTCCACTTCCACACCGATGCCAACTTGCTTCTTGTTTGCCTTGTCACTGGCTCCTCCTCCTCCTGTCTGAATGCGGACATTTTGGAGATAAGCTTTGTAACTTTCCAGCTGGATCTTAAGGTAATTGTTGTGATCCTGAATGGTTTTGTAGACCGCTTCGAGCGATCGCAGTTCTTCCATCACCTTAACTTTCAGGTCACCCAGATGGGCCAGCTCTTGGGTGATTTCCTCGACCAGCAATTGATAGCCATCACGACGGTCAATCACTTGAGCTTCTTCCAATTCTCTCAACATTTCCTTCACCTTGATCCCCTTACGTACTAACTGACTATCTTTGGCGGTACCAGCCGTCTCGGCAATCAGCTGGAGATTCAACGGCGGACGAGAAAGATAAGGCAACGTACGGACAATTTGCACGAAGATAGCCTTGGCCTCCATGTACAAAATGTCATTTTGTGTAATGTTATTCTCCGACATAAGTGTCGTTGTGAGATCTATATCCGAATAACAATAATGATGATCAGTAAATGGGTTTTTTTTTCTTTTTGCATGGTTTTCCTTTACCTTGGATGGGCATTTCCCATCGACTAAACAAGGGAAGATCGATTGGCTTGTTTTCTTTTCGTGGGACCTGTGACGGTGTGGCACCCACTTCGTTCACGAGGGTTCGTAAATGATCATTTGGATTGGGGGCAAGAATGTCGATATGCTGTTGCAACAAAGCTTGCGTGTTATAAATCTCGTTGGGCGTAATACTGATCATAATATCTTTCTTTGACAACGCCATGTACTGATCCATTTCGAGAGATTCATAAAAATCACCCACTTCACAGAGCTCGTTTAAAAAGCGGTTCGTACGTTGTTTGTTATTTTCAACAAACGGATTGGTGGGGATCATGTAAGATTCCTTGGCATACGAGGGTTTGTTTGCTAAATTTTGTAGCATTTTCGCAATCTGATAAAAAAAACCATGTCGTGTTACATTTCCCGTTTGTCGTACCAAAAGTTCGTTACCAAAGTCAAGGTTGTACGTGGATTATTTCCGGGTAGACTGTCCACTAACATGTATGCTTGTGGGGTGACAATAGCCGGGTTAACAAACCGCAGGAAAAAGAAGCCACCAATCAAGGATGAGATCGCATGATCTGTTGCATCGGGGTACTTGCGTTTCGTCAGGGACCTAATTTGTTTGCAGATCCATCGAATACCATAGGGCACCTGTTCGAGTGAATCAATAATAGTGGTTAGGAAACTGTTGGCGATCTCCATTAATCTTTTTAGACGAGGTCGAATTGCAGCTTGAACTTCGGGATTGGCAGCGGCGACATCAGACGTGACACTTTTTGGAAAATCCGCTGGTAATTCGCCTTGTTCATTTTCCATTTGTTCCACAATTTCCTCGTAAACCTGCAAAATTTTTCATGCACATGTAAGTAAACAATTGTAAAAAAAAAGCGCGCCTTGCCTTTAGTGGATTGATCTGCAGATTGACATCTTTGTGTTCAATCAAATTACTGATTTTATCAGACAAAACCGACTTGAGATACGATTGACCTGGACCCCGACGTGTATACGTTGTCATCATACGTGAAACAGGAGTATTTGCTCGAAGAAGGGAAGCAAATTCGGTTGTTGTCTCGAATTGTGTTGCCAATACATTCTGATCCACGTTAAATTCCCTTTTGCTAAATATAGATATAGGCGTGTATTACCTGAAACATGGTCAACAGTAGATGTTCTTCGCGACTTTCATACTGATTTCCATAGAGAGCAAACATGACAGTTTCCAATAATGTATCGATCTCTGACAGTCTCACCAATCGACAAAGGGAAGCAATATGTCGAGGTTCACTCTGAAGAAGATAAAACAAATTACCGTATTGCTGCATTTTGCGATTGTCAGGATAATGATCATCAGTATCGTCTTCATGTTCTTCCAAACGTGATGCGACTTCATGTTGCTGCGAGTAACAAGTTAAATGAACATGTCTTCTTTCTTCTTTCTTCTACCTCTTCCAGTGCCATTCGACTTTGGATCAATAATCCAATGCGAGAATCGAGAAAACGAACATCACGTTCACGCATAAAGTTTCGTTTGGATTGCGTTGATATTTTAGCTTTTAGTTCGCGCAATTTACGCTGAGCTAAAGGGATAGGTTTTAAGTTTTTTATGTAAGATGGTGCATTTTGATTCCCTTTTACCTTGAGCTAGATCATCTTCTACTTCCACATCTTGCTCTGCAGCCATGGAATAGAAGACGGATACAGAATAGCGTTTACTTCCTCGCCCTGTACGTCTGCTCGAATGATGGTTGTTTGCAGCAGCCGCAGCCACGGCTCGACTAACGATCGTGCTGGAGGTTTGTGGATACCCAAATGACTGCACCATGCCACTACGTCGATCGGTCATGAGAGATGAACTATAAAAGTGGGAACTGATCAGAAGGAAAGGGTCAGATGAAAAAGGAGAGAGAGTAAGTACGTGAGAGTAAAAATGTCGTTAGGAAATGAGAATGAGAGGAAGAGAAAAAGTAAATATATATACTTTTAGTATATATATATATACACGCAGCAAGTATATATATATCTATATACACGAGAGTGTGT
This sequence comes from Saksenaea vasiformis B4078, assembly GCA_000697055.1. Lineage (NCBI taxonomy): Eukaryota > Fungi > Mucoromycota > Mucoromycetes > Mucorales > Saksenaeaceae > Saksenaea > Saksenaea vasiformis. The sequence goes on along the minus strand of JNDT01002296.1, from coordinate 38,643 downwards.
ACAGGTGTAAGAGAAAAAAGAAAAAGAAGAGAAGAGAAGAGAAGAGAGAGAGAGAGAGAGAGAACGCTAAAGTGTGTGTTTTTTTTCTGCGCGTGAAAAAGGAAAAGGAGGAGAGATCATGTTGCACAGAACTTTTTTTACGCATCGTTGCGCTTTTCATCCCGATGCCCTTGTCCCTGGGGTCCACGCGTCTGCTAAATGCTGTAACCCTTTCTGTATGCAGCGGAACACCGGAAATGGTCAGTTGGTTTTACATTTGTCTCCGAAATAATGACGAGACGAAACATTTAGACATGTTCATCTACTGACATCCCAATTCAAGCTTCTTTGGGGGAGAAAGGGGTTAGAAGGAAACTTAACCCCCACTATAAACTTAGCTTTTTGATGAACTTGTGCCACGTTCGTATCACACCTTTCATTCTGGGCGAATTACTCACCTTTGGGCAGGTTAAAACACTATCTGTGATTCAAAGCACTTTTATTATCTTAAAGTGATCTAAAATAAATCACCCATAGACAACACACCAAGACGAATTACTGTTCATTGGACGCTACCCTAAATAGATGATGTGTCCACGAACGAATCCAATACATGGCTAATTAACTAATGAATTGGCGACAAAATCATACTCTACGTCACATTAACTTGGTCTTCAGATGGACGCAAAATCTATAAAAAACCATTCAAGGTTAGTAAACGGAAAATGCTTTACTTTCTCCGAAGGTAGTCAGTCTTCGAGACTTGGGCCTTGCAGGCGAAGAAGAAGAATTGACGTGCTCGCCAGGGTATCAGATGGAAAGAAAAAAGAAATTCATGCGTGCTTTTAACCGCGAGGCATTTTTTACACTCACCACTGATACAATGAACTACCCTAATGCCAAAAAAAACTCAGGTCATCCAGGCACAAAATTATTCCTTGGATCAAAGTAGAAAACAGCTATTTCCTCCCACTCCCAGCAAAAGCTCATCACTACACAGCTTATTATGTACTCCGCTTGAGCGTAAAAGGACAATAAATTTGATACAAACTGTTTATTTCCGAATCCAGTATGAATTCGTGTTGATTTACTGGCGAGCAGCAATTTCCTTGGCAGCAAGAGCGGCACGCTTGGCCATCTTAGCCTGGGACTTGACACCCATGATACCTCCACCCCATTGGCGGCGGGTCTCCTCGAACTTCTCGTTGTAGTTGGCCTTGACGGCAGAAACGAGGTTGGCCAATTCAGCCTTGTCAGCATCCTTGACATCAGTGAAAGCAAGAGCGGTGGCGGTCTTCTTGTGGACAACAGTACCAAGACGAGCCTTACCCTTGACAATGCAGTATGGGACACCCATCTTGCGGCAAAGAGCGGGCAACCACAAGACCAACTCGATAGGGTCGACATCGTCAGCGATCACAACCAATTGAGCCTTTTTGGATTCAACCAAGGCGGTGATGTGGTTGATACCGTACTTGACGACAACGGGCTTCTCGGTCTTGGGAACCTCCTTCTTCTCGGCCTTGAGAGCAGCGGCAGCGCGAAGACGGGTCTTCTTCTCAGCCTTGGTCTCGGGACGGTACTTGTTGGCCAACTTGAACAACTGGGTGGCAGTGTTCTTGTCCAAGACCTTGGTGAACTGGTTGATGGAGGGAGGAACCTTCAAACGCTGGTACAAGATCTTCTTCTGGCGCTGAAGACGAATGTACGCGGGCCACTTGACGAAGCGGGAAACATCGCGCTTGGGTTGAATGTCCTGACCTAAAGTAGCAGAAACACATACAATTTAAAACCCACACCCCATTCATTTACTGTCTTTTTTTCCTGCAACATACCAATGCCGAAGTTTCTGGGACGCTTCTCAATCAAAGGGTTGGCAGGAGCCTTGGTGGTCTGCTTTCCCTTGATAGGGTAGGGAGCGGGAGCAACTTTCTTGCCAGTAGACTTCTTGGCCGGAGGCTAATTTATTTATTTATTTCTTTATCAGTCATCCATCGAACATCTGTATTGATAGATTTACCATTTTTGATTTCAAACCTCAAGGATGAGATGTAATGAAAGAGAAGGGACTTCCATCGGTCTCCAATCCACCTCATCCATAAGCTCAACTGCCTGACCCCCTTCCCTCTCCAGCCAAACCCCACCCATGCCGAACAACGAACTAGTCCGGCTCGGCCAAAACAGTTACTCCGATAGATCGTCCAATAGGTAAGAGAGAAATCATGTTCTATTAGCATAACTGAATGATGTTACATTATAATGAAAAAAAAAAAAAAAGAAGAGACCACACTATAATTTGAAAAGAGAAGTTAGTTCATAGGGTGTATGCAAAAAAAAGAAAAAAGAAAAGAAAAGAAAAAGAAAAAGAAAAAAATCGAGAAAGAAGGATGGCATGAAGTTGGCATGGAAACAATAACGAAAAGAAGAAGAAAAGGCGGGGGCATGAGTAAAAAGAAGATGGAAAAAGTGCATAAAAGAGAAACTAACAAAGCCAAAGAGAAGAAAAGAATAAAACTTATTGCAAAGGAAGATGCTTTTGTATGGTGTTGATCATGGGGTATGTGTTTGGCACCGAGAAAACATACATATCATTTACATTGATATTGCAATCCATACCAAGAAGGTTAGGTGAATGAGTGGGTGAAAACATGGATGTGGGTGACAAGGAGGAACCAATTGACTCGACGGGTGTTGATGTTGGCTGATAAGCAAAAAAGGAATTATCATACAAGGCAGAGGATGATGGAAATGGTGGAAGAGCATTCATATCGGTGGCATCAGGATACCATTGGCTTTTATCCATGATGAGAGAACCATTGAATGATACAGTTGTCGTTGTACCCATTCGTTTTGTTCCTTTACTTGGGCGTTCCTGTAGATCGATACCATACTGCTCGAAAAGAAACCGATCCACCAACTGTCCAAATTCAGTTGATGACAAAAGAGTGCAGTTGGCATTTTTCAAAACCCGTATGCTGTTGCTCAAAGTAATACTGGCTGCTAATATCTCCTGCGACAATGCCGTACTGTTCAAATGAACCGAAGCTGCAGGCATCACCGATAGCCCGAACACGTTATACAGATCTTTATGTTGTCTGTCGTGGATCATCTGGGCCGCAATATGGATAATGGTATTGGCTGCGGTTGTCGTCGCGACATGACTACTGGTTTCCCCAGGAAGAACAATTTGTACAGTATGATAGAGTATTCGGAAAAGCTGTGCCATGGAGGATGGAGGTGCTTTGTCGCTGATCCGACCATACTCAAGGTAGGAAGGGAGCTGAACAAGCCATTCCGTCAATGGAGCGTCGATGGGTGCCAAGCGTCGTTTGTCGATGATACGTGCCAGCTTGATCATCTCCTGAAATGCTGTCACCTGAATAGTCCGTTCCGTTGCATAGACTGGTTCTTCATGCTGCTCCCATAGTCTTTGATCCGTTGACGAGCATAGTTGCCTATCCTCCAGTTGGGGCCACGAACAACGCCAAGCGCTGGCGGAAAAGTAGCTGTTGCCGGTGAAGGTAGCAAACCATTGATCCATCACGTAAGCCGACCAGAATGTCCTGCGATGTATTTCCATACGAACGATGCCAACGGAACTCTTTGGTTCGCAGCCAAGGTTTAATTGCTGAACAGCATTCGCAAGTTGTTGCCGCAACACGCATAAGCCTTGCATATCCCCTACAAGATAGGCGTACCAGCAAAGGATAATGAACGCCTGCAATGCCGAATAAACCAATCATGTACGATAGGCATAAAAACAAAAGAAACAAACCTGAGCATGCGACAGTGTGGGGTTGTTGTAGGAGGCGTTCCAAAGGCACTGACACCGTTCGAACATCAACCGACTCGTATCTTCGGAAGTTCCGTTGTTTGCATAGTGACAACCGATAATGTAAATCGACGAGAGCAGCAAAGGATCTATTCTTTCCGGATAACGAGCCCAGGTATGCAGAAATTGGGGACGAAAGAGGATCGGAAAAAATACATTGAAGTGGTTAAAGAAATGATCCAACCATGGAAATGTCACGTCTGGAGGAAGGACGTTTGGCGGGAAATCGCAACCAATGCCATTGCTGCCCTAGAGGAGACATCACAGAATGGACCTTATCAGTGTTCTGACTTTTTTGCACAGCATAAAATAGGGGGAATAGAAATAGAGAAACATGGATGCGTGTGCGTGTGCGTAGTAGAAGAGCAAAAGAAAAAAATGAAGGGGAAAGAATGATAGAACGTACAGCCAATCGCATTAGACAGTGATCTGCAGCATTGGCCTTGAGCGCGTCGACAGCACCGGCTACAAGCTCTAGAAACGTATTCCTGTGAGGTAATGGTGTAGCCATGGCAGGAGTAGTAGTCCTAGCGACAGCAGCGTTTGGGAGCGAGGCCCCTTGTTTAAATAGATATAAGTTACAAATAATAGAGCGCACCTTGTTTGTCTTACTTGAAGCGGTAGCCCGATCGTCCTTGCCGAGAAGTGACTCGATACGACGTGCCCGACTCTCGATCACTTCGACATATCCTTTTGGAGGGCCACGTTTTCTGGGAGGATTAGAGTATTCACAGTCGTAACCCATTGTCTCACACCGTGAACAGCTCGGTTGGACACCATCACATTTGACCTTTTTCTTACGACATACAACACAAGCCAACGTAACCTTGACTCGTTTATAGGGTTTCTGAGCTTCCTTGGGCATTAGAAAATAAAAAGGAAGTTAAGAAGAAGAAGAGGAAGAGGAAAAGAAGAAAAAAGAAAGAAAAAGAAAAATAAAGAATTAACTCGACAAAACAGAAGGACAACAGCGACGCAAAGCGGGGAAGCATGGTGATAAACTGGTCACATCGACGTTTTCCTCATAAGACTCATTTGGCTAACCAATCGGGAAATTCTGCAACTCCCTTGAGATCCCGAGTGTTAAGGATACCATGACAACCTACTAGAAGGAACAAAAAGAAACAGAAGATTCAAAAAAAAAGGACAGTTCGCTTCGATCGGTCTGGTTTGGAATTGGTTCTGATCGCTTGCAGGAAAAGGTAAAATCAGGGGAGCGAAGGGGAACACGACGCGATGGTCGTTATGCACAAAAAAAACCCATATTAGATGTTGGCCGCAAGAACAAAGGGATCGTGTTTTTTGCTGCAGACGTTCCGCAAACCCAGTATTAGGCTGCATCTATATTATTTCAATATATGGTATACGAGGACTTCGGGAGGGGGATCTGCATCACTTATCCTTTTTTTCTCCCCTGCCATAACCAATGATAGGGGCTGGAAAAAAAAGAAAGTACTACGCGTCCGCGTGGAAGCATGTACTATAGACGGTCTGTTTCTTTGTCTATGATAAGTTGGCAGGAAGAAGAAAGAAAGAAACAAACAGCCAGATCAAAACAAAACCGATGAAAATGATGGTGGCCTATCCAATCATGATTTGCACACGTTCCAATGACAGGTGACTCATATGACATGCAAATATTTTGTATTGTTTTTTTTTGTGGCAAACAGCAAGGATAATAAATAAACAAATACGAGATCTATAGTGGCGTAGAATTTGACGGAAGTTTAAAAATGATTGCACTCCCTGAAAACCACAGTGCAGCGTTCCACTAAGTTACACATTACCTTGTTTTTGTCCATGTATTTAGGGTAAGAGGGGCTATGGCGTTTGAAATGCAAAAGTAGCCCATCTCCTTAGCCTCAATTTCATAATACCTGTTACCAACTTGAAAAAGTACCGCAAACACTCACTGACTGGTCCTCGATTTTAAAACATCTACTGCAATTGGAAAAAGAAAAAGAAAAGAAACGATTGGTATTTCTCCTTGCTTTTCTGACAGCTGCTATTATTAAATTACTAATTAAAGCTAAACTCCAATCACACCTAAAAGAAGATGGAGACTTCTTCTTGCTTCAACTTCTCACGGTTTACAAACGATTTCGCCAACGAGATGCAGCTCGCAGTGTAATCTTTTAATAAACATAGTATTGTCAGTACAAGTGCGTGTACCAAGTCCTTACACAACTAACCATAATTGGCACTGAAACTGATGCCGAATCTGCCCTGTATCGTACCGATATTTTTCCCACAAAGGTATTAGTTTATTCTTTGCTTTTCAATTCCACAAAGTCCCGATGTAACTGGTGTAATAAATCACGTATATTCCTTCGCTTTCCCTGTATCGCACGTGTATTCCATAGATCGTCATCATCGTCGATGGTCGCCGATTTCTAATAATCATCAGACGCGTCAATTTACCACAGTAGCGTTATTTTGTTTTGGGCTTACACTTAGCACATTCAAGAACTTTCCAGGTTCGTGCAAGAATGTTTCAACGAAATGTAAAAGATAAACGCCGCAATCACAACCGTTTTCTTGAAGAGGAACCTGACAGAGACGAGATCAGAAAAGTTACAGCATTTTCGGCAAGCATTACTTTGGATGGCACGTGTTTCGGTTCCACAAAGTTAACTTTGTCGATCCCTAAACGCTCTATCGCTTCCTCTTGCAAATATTCTGTTAGGATTCGTATACATTTTCGTGGACGGCCACCAAGTGAATCGAGAACGGAAATGTAAGATCTAGTATATACATATGTCAGCTCTACTCTTGTCACAAACTAGCAAAGGCGTTTACATTGGTAGCTGGCTATCTTCTGAGTCGCTGTCGATATCAACCACGGCTATTCTTCTCCTTAAGCTACCCTGCGAGTGTTTGTTAAATAACCGTGCTGAAGTTCGAGGAGCATTTGCTGACTAAAAAAATCATGCATGAATAAAAAAGTATGGCACATATATACTTACAGTATCGCTTTCCGTGGTATCTTGCGCACTGCTCTTGGCAATGCATGACTGTAAATTGGAAATAATAACGAGATACCAATGAAAACTAACAATAATCAATTGACTCGTCGAATATGAAGGGGTACAAACGTACTTCTCATTGATCGGCACAATGACGTATTTTTTGTCAAACAGGTTAACGTTCGATGTCCACTTGCGTACATTGTTGTAGGGGTTGTCTCTTCTATGCCCATAGAGGCGCGTTACTAACAAATTTCCAATATCCTTAGATCATTACTTGGACTTCGACTGTGTGAGCCGTTTATAGAAAAAGCTGTTGAATATGTAGGTATCTTGTGCGACTTCTGGGCTCGCTTTCTCTAGTTCATCGGCGAACCTAATACACAATCCTCATTTCGCTGAGCGACAAGTCAAACGAGAAGACACCGAACCTACCATCGCAAATAGAAATCGATAATAGTATCATTCAAAAACTCTCCTTCCTTCAATCGCTGCATATCCTGTTTCGTAACGGAGATTGCTCCCTTACCAGAGAATGGATACGAAACGTACCTTGTGAGAATAAAAGGAAACACATAAGTAAAAATGATTTCTACTTCAAGACCTACGGAGTATGCTCATCGTATTCTGGTGAATGCGCAGGTGAAAGAGAAATAGCGCGAGGTTCCATGGACTTCGATATTGACTTCTCTTCCTTCTCACTCTTGGCGCATGTCGAGGGCTGGCGGTCTTTACTAACTCCTATGACAACCTCTAACTGCTTTTTGGAGCATTCTTTTGGTTTCTCGAGTTCAACAGATTTTCCTTTTAATAAGGAACCTGTTGTGCGGCGACGAGGGAGCACAAGGCTTTCCCTTTTCTGGTGAAGAGTATCCACCTTTTTATCTTCTGGCTTATCCTCTGGATTATCCTCTGATTTATCCTCTGGTTTATCTTCTGGTTTATCCACCGGTTTATCAAATGGCTTATCCACTGGCTTATCCTCTGACTTATCTTCTATATCATCCCGCTGCAATTCTGTGTCTTTTATGCGAGAGTATGACAGGTATCTTCTTCTCTCTTTTTTAGGCGCATCATTGCCAGACGTATTAATCTCTGGAAACATCCGTTTCTTCAAACGCTTGGTTTCCGTTTCCGCTTCCTTCACAAGCTTTAGTGAAGCTACTCTCTCAAACACGAAGCGAAACCACTTACTTGTCGCTCTACCTGGCTCACTTCTTTAGCCGGTTCTTCAGGTATAGTCCTCTTAGAAAGGATGAGTTGTCACAATTCTGGACTCAATAAGTTATATTACCAAGGATGCATTAACAGCTGCCTTGTGCACTACAAAATGGTTGGCGACGATGAAAATACGGATAACCATTGCTTACATCCTTCCTCCTCTTCGTCACTTGAGATTAGTTCCACCGCATGTGTTCCAGGTCGTGGCCTTTTCGTCCTTAAAGTACTCGTCTCCGGTATCCTTTCCTAAAATCTCCCGTCAGCAAAGCATTTGATCTGATTCTTTTCCGTACCATGCTATCTGGTCTTCTTTTTAAACTCGATTCTTCCTGCCGTTTCATTCTTCTGGTCACTGAGATTGATTTGCAAAGTATCAGCAATCAAAAGGTATCTTACTATCGTCGATATTTACATGATGATGACGATGATGATGCTCCACGGGATAGACTACCCCTACGAGAATATCGATGTAATGATGTATTACTAGCCTCATGCTCGCGTAAGACAAGCTTATTGTCTACAAAGCCTCTGAGTGCTCCCTGATGGTAATGCTTGTTAGCGTCACAACCGAGATCCTGAAATTCATGGCACTCACATTGGTAGGAACATCGATAGGATTCCCTTTTTGCTTTTGTCCTGCAGGCCTTGCAGTGGGTATGTGGGTTAGTCGTGAAGGATTAGATCCTTTTCGGTATGTGATCTGAGAATCGATCACCGTCGTTTGAGATTAAACAGAGATTGACAACAACCATGTTATCCTACCGTATTGGACGTAGAGGACGGAAATACTTGGTCATGTTCGGGGCTGGTAGGAAAACCTCTATGCATAATGGAAAATGGTGATCAGGTTACAAGATCGAGCGGAAAGACGCGATGGTGGACAAAAGGGGAGAGGGGAAATGCTGACTTTCGTTGTATGTCTCTCGCTCTCGTTGGACCTATTCTTTTGAGCGCAACACCCGTGACTTTGACTCAGAACTTGGCTTCAGATTTCAGTGTGGCATTGAGCTGTTGCCTTCTCCTGGGCAGAGAACGAACCTTTTTTATAGTATTCTTCCCATGATCTTTGCGTCTATTTGAAATTATTCGGCGTTGCTTCTAGATGAAGTCTGCGCTTTGAAATACATATTTTTACGTTTATCCGATGCTATGACTTGCGTGTCATACTCTTCCATGTTACTTTTACGTCAAAGGACATGTTAAAGGTAGGGTCCTTTGTCTCATGCAAAAGACGTGAAAATGATCTCACGTAAAAGGCATGTCGGTGATAGGGTACCATCATCTCATGCAAAGGATAATCAGTGATCAGGTTCCTTTGACTCATAGAAACGGTGTCTCAGAAACAAGATTCCGTCGTCTCATGCAAAAGTGTGTTGAAGATAGGTTCCTTTTATCTCACACAAAAAGGATGTCTCGGATAACGGAAAATGATGCATATTTGAAGAATCACTTCTTTTTCCTTTTTTTTCTTTGGCTCTGTTGGTACATACATCTCCGGTACGGATGTCAACTTTTTATTACATATCCAGCATCACTCATATTTTCTGTATGCAATTTAGGCTGCACGACCGCTGTACCGAACCGTCCTGGCTGTATTGGTGCTTTACGCACTTCGCTCAAGTAAGCAAATGTTGTCGTACACTTAGGGCTCTTAAGAGAGGCAAGATTTATTTAATGTAGAGTAAAAAGTGGTTCAATAATCAGTATATGGATGATATCTCTTTGATCATTCCATGATGATTAACGCACCTAATATTGCAAAAAAAAAAAAAGACGGATGATATTGACCTCTGTGAGCTAAATTTGTACACTACCGCTAAGAGACAACAGATTAAGCGCCACTGATATGAGAAACGTGTTCAACAACAAGGAGGATGGATATTATTGATCTCACCGGAGATCCTCTTCCCTAAAGAGCAGAACAGAGTCTTGCTGTTCTTTGTAAATTTCGTGTTGATGTAACATCCGCATATCTATGCAAGCATACCTTAATGTTTATTATCAGAACGCCTCGCTTGGAAGCTGTATGATTGTGTTTCATCGGTAGGACGGCAGAACTTGATAACCTATTGTTATGATCTGCTCTGCCATACCGCGACCAATAAAATCACTCTTAAGGCTTAGATACTCTGCTGTAGTTGCAAGAAAAGCATAAGCACTTTGCAGTTTCGGGCTTTTCGTATACCTCTGCGTCCATTTTACGCTAGTTGATATCAGCTACGAATAGAACTCTGTACTGAAGAACTACTTCTTGTTACGAACTGAGTGTTGGATTGCTCGCTGTTAGCTACAAAGATGACATCTGCACTAACAAATGGACTTGCTCTTTTGTATGTTGTACAACGAGTCCGGCTAGAGGTTGCATTGCTCTAAGACCTTTGCAGTTCGTTACATTCCGCAAACTAATGCTCAGGTATCACTTCGTTGTGCTAAGAGTGAAATTTTTAATGCCGTTCGAATCAAGGTTCATGTAATCGTTTTGATCCTCTGAAGGTTGCTCACAGACTTAGTCCCTTCTTACCGCAGCCTTGGCACTTTACGGGATGCTAAATCTTATTTAGAGCAGATTTTTTTTAAAAAAAAAAGAGGATTCAATAAACGGTATTAGGGGAAAGTAAGGTATCGAATAAGCTTAAACATAGTGCATAGAGCCGAGCGTGAATAATAAGTGAAGGCAAATGTTATGCTTCTTGTCCCCCCTTTCTCTTGTATGGTATGCCAGTCTTCAAAGTTGTTCACTTGCAGAACCTTGGGTTTCAAACAGCTATTTTCTGCTATAACAAGTTGCGTAACGTCCTTTCACATACTTTATGCGATAAGATCGAAAAAGAGAAAGCTTAGGGACCCGCTTTCCCGGTAAGCATGCATGACAAAAAAAGTGAAACGCTGCAAAGTAAGCGCACGGTTTCAGCCATTTGGGGGAGATACAAAAAAAAATATCCAAGCACATGCTGGTCTTACATGCAAAGCCCATGATGACTACAGACCTGTGAGGACGATGATGCACAATCCACTACCAATGAATAACCTTACAGAATCCATACAGAAGATCAGGAACAGAAATTTCCGATACAAGACAAGAGGCTGAAATGGAGAAAAAAGTGCATTTTCTTTCAAAAAAGAAATCCTACCTCTATCCAATTATCAAATCACGATACGTGTTTGTTCCTTCTGTAGGAGTTCGTGCATACGTTTCAAGACTTCTTGAAAATCGTGCTTGAAGATAGACCTGAAATGCTGGAGGTCTAAGTTGTCAATTTGAGGTGGAAACCGGTCAGGTAAGCTCTTAACTATAACCACCGCCTAAGTGCACGCGAAACTCTAAAAAAGGAGAATTTCCAAGAAACTTTACAGATGCAAGGCACCCCTCATGTTTGAGGACACCAGCCAATTCCCGAATTAGCAACCTTACAGCCAGACGAATGTTTCGACATAGCGACCAACAGTGATTGGTGTATGAGATGCTAACTACTCCAGATCATCTGTCCTTTGGAAAAGATTTTCAATGGAACAGAATATGATTCGTGTTAACCGTTATTTGCTAACAGCAGTACTTTTTTTCCTACATAACGGTACAGGAAGACGACGTTATGGAACCAGTACATGAGGTAAAAGCAGCTGTATGTAATCTAAGCCTTGCGACTTTCATTGCATCAGGAAGAAAAGAGAAAATTGGAGGTGCAACTAAAACAGTTTAGTTTTGAAAGCAGTGTCTCCATTAGCGTTAGGGACTTCTTCAAAGAAGGAGTACTACATGTCAGGAAGCACGCCGATGTGCAAAGCGACGGCCGTCGACAACTTTCCAAAAGATATCACAAACGGTTTGCAAAAGTTTCCATAAGGGTATGCAACTTTGCTGGAGCAAGCTCAGAATCTTCATTAAACTATGGAACAAATTAGTAATTTGACTGATTTTCCTACATGATAACTGTAAACAGAATGCATCATATCACCACAGATTTTTAGCTTCAACCCCCCTTTTTTTTTCTTTGTAAGACTGACACTCTGTAGTCTGCGGCTTGTGCAGGTATACACCTCTACCCTTTGGGAGGCTTGAAAGAGTTGCTCAATCCGGAAAACAGCACCACATATCTTCGTATAGTAGCGTATGCTATCTTAGTGCCTTAACATCCGCCGATACCACCTTGTTATTCCTTAAATGGGCAGACCACTTGAAACTCTGTTTTTCTTTCCTATGTAAGTAGTGTGTGGCCTCGTACTTTACGCACCAATCATGTCCACATCTACATACGCATATGTACGATTCCAGTGACGATCACTGTCCGGAAACCATGATATCCACAACTTCTGATCCACTACCCAAAACCCGTAACATGTATTTCGAGACTCAAGATGTCTATCAGCACAGTAACTACGGGTCATCCTAAGGATTGGATGGAAACACATATTGATTACATCCCTTTCTGTCAAGTGTATTTTTTTTTCTTCTAATGCCTATTTTTGAGCTCAGTGTCCTTACGGTGTATCTTGGAATATGTTATGCTGTTTCAAACTTCTACTTGTTGTTGTACATATCGCACATCCGGACCTCGACGCGGAAAATAGTCTATTATCCCGCTAAAACCGAGATCCTCAAAGAGCTTAGCTGTGCTGTGACAATCAATATATCCAGAAACGACAACTGCACCCAACAATGAGTTTACGGTTCACGATTGTCAACCGAAACGCCGGGTTGTCGGTAGCCCATATCAACTAAACGAAGGTTTTCGAGATGATATACGATTCCTCTGCTAACAGTCCATTTATTACGCGGCACTGATATTAGTTTGGTGGCTCAATGAAATAAAGCTTGCAACCGAGACGCAAAGCTTTAAGGCAGCTATGTAATATGTAATTGATGCTGCGTCGCGATGCCTTTATTACAACAAGAAAGAGGAACTGGTTAACTCTCGTATAAATCACGCTTCTTTGTTCTTGCATTCAGCCTGTCATATCATGCAATGTAAAAGTATGTACAATCCTGATGCTTCCGTCAACTACTTCGCTAATAAAACGATAGCCAATTCCGTCATAGCGCGTAGTGGTCCACTTCAATGGTAGCGCTCATTTGTCCAACCTATCATATGCAAGGAACGCTGCTTCCAGAATCACACAACATCATCCAGAAGCTATGGCGACACTGTTCTTCCAGACTGCCAAATCTTGCAGGTTGTAAAGGTTGATGGGAATAACCTGGGCTGTAAACATGAAACATGGATGCTCCAACTAAGCCTACGCTTTTTCCAAGCACTATTGTTACTTACCGATGCGAAGCAGGGGCCTGAGTGGACCTGACACTACATGTTAAATTCTCCCCATACAAAGGCTAACCAAATGAAAAAGGGTGAGAGAATTTTCCAGATTTCCTTACATAAGGCGTTGTCTATTGGGTGAAATAAAGAGATCCTCATTGGCCCAAGAGGGTACATGCCCTAAAAGGTTAAGACCGAGCCGATGGAGATTATTTTTTTTTCTTTTGCTCCACAATGTCTGTCTTGAACTGGGGTATTATTGGTACTGGAAATATTGCAAAGACATTTGCTACTGCACTTCAGATTTCTGCAAAAGGTAAACTCGTTGCAGTGAGCAGTCGTAACTCGCAAACTGCCCTGGAGTTCGGTCAGAGTTTCAAGGTTGCCTCCACCAAGTGTTATGCCTCTTACAGTGAGCTTCTTGGCGATGCAGACGTTGACATTGTCTACATTGCCACGCCCCATCCTTACCACTGCGAAGTTGCTGTCGCAGCGGCGAATGCGAAGAAGCACATGTTGCTTGAGAAGCCTATGACGATGAATGAACGTGAAGCCACGCGTGTTTTCGAAGCTGTTCGAGAAAATAACGTGTTTTTTATGGAAGCTTATATGTATCGTTGCCATCCTCAAACAATCAAGACGGTCGAACTCATCCAGAACGGCGCCATTGGGCAAGTCAAGCTTATTCGTGCTAATTTCTCGTTTGACGGCCGACCTCTCGGTCCCACTTCACGTTTATGGAGAAAGGATCTAGGTGGTGGTGCCATTCTCGACATTGGTGGATGTAAGTAATATACACTTTCGAAACCATATGACCGATCTTCCTTTTCTAACCTTCCCTTCCCCGAAGATCCTATGTCTCTCGCCCGCTTGATCGCTGGTGCCGCCAACCGAAAGGGTTTCGCAAACCCAACCCAGGTCAAGGCTGTTGGCCATATCCAATCAGAAACTCAGGTGGATGAGTGGGCTATCGCTTCCTTGTCCTTTGACGGTACTATTTCTGCTCAATTGTTTACGGGTGTCTTTGCTGACAGCGATTGCTCCGTGGAGGTCATTGGCAGCAAGGGTTCCCTCCGTGTGTGTAACCTTTGGAGACCAGACTTGGCAGTTCTCGGACCTGTGGAGATTGAACTGAAAGAACACGGAAAGGACCCTGAAATAATCCCTGTCCTGCTTTCTCAGACGAACCTTTTTACTATTGAAGCTGATGCTGTGGCGGACGCCGTGTTGCAGGGGCAAAAAGAATGTCAGTTCATGACGTGGGATGACTCCTTAGGACAAATGGGTGCTATGGACCAGTGGCGAAAGGAAATAGGATTGCAATACACTGCTGACGAACAGTAGCAGCAGCGTCAACACGGAAATTTTTATTATTATTGTTATTCATGCTGTATCTAAACCCGTTTACCAAACTCCTCGCTAAGGAAAATAGAAGACATTAAGCATAGACTATTAACCTATCGAATGACTTACTTGTATTCACGCCAAATCTAATAACGAAATCGGTTATAATCAACCAATGCTGTAAATGATAGAAACTTACCACAGGTGCCGAAGTACATGGAATTAGACCCTACAAAAAAGGAACATTAAGGAAAACAATTACCACGTTCATAAAACATACCACTTCAGTGATAACCAATGTAATGTATTTTGAAGGTGTTACGTCGTACAACAGATTAAGTAATCTCAGGTTTGGCTGTTCATGCCACGTTGCTAGTGGAGACGCAGACGGGCTAGGATGGCTCAAATGATGCGAATTGTACGTAGGCTTGGTTGAAACCAGATCGTCAGGATTTCCTACGGATATTTTATCAGATCAGCCATCGATGCGCCAACAAGAAAATAAGAGTAGAACAAACGTACCGATTTCATTCAATACAAAGGAATCGACTTGGGTGCGATTGACAAATTTATACGTCTCACAGCAAATCATGACAGGAATTTGTTTGTCACTGGCTGCCATCGCAACCATAGCAGTTCCGACACGAGAATACACGGCGCCATTGTTCAGCAAGGCATGAGCTCCCATGATAACCTTGGTCACGGATTTGAGAGCAACATACACGCTAGATAACAGGTGGTATGAACAACTGATGCCTGCAGCGGTTAAACGTCGAAGAAGGTGTTTGCCTTTCTTGATTGTTAATCTCCTGTTATATCCACAGAACCAATTTCACCTTCAAACAGAGGCCGGCTATCCACAACGATGACACTAAAATCAATGCCTTTCTTCTTGGTTTCCAACAACAAGCTCTCAACGACCGACGATTTACCGTAGGTTAAAATTACATCGCCATCATAGATCTTTTGCAGACCATTCTGCACAATCAACTGATCAGCCATGGTAATTCGCTCGCGAATAAAATGTTCAATGCGTTCAATCAAACGTGTACGCGCCTGTCAAATGCTCTCATTAGCGCAACAGCAACAACTGGTCCCTTCTCGTTCTTTACCTCGTCATCTGCGAGCGGAGGATCTTCTTCTACAATATCTGCCATCTCTTTTTTCAACCATCGGATGCATTCACGCATGCTAAGAGACATGGGACGAGTTCTCAGCAGATACGCAATATGTGGATCCAAGTGCTTCTGGATATGTCGCGACAACGATGCATCTGCTGGTGGTCTGTGTTCCTCAATTACCTACGTCGACGTATATATGGATGTATGTATAAACACTCGTTTATAGCGCCAACGATATTTTTTTTTACCTTTGAAAAGGTCTGCAACATAGCAACGCATCTTGCGTTGGAGCCGACGATCTTGTGCTCCGAAAAGTAGAGTCCTAAAGCAAGTACCGCAGGATGCAGGTCCTTGTTTGTACCAGTTGTATTTGGACGTTCAGGTGCATCGAGATGCAACAGCCAAGGGACTTGATTTTTCTGTGTTTTCTGCTGTGCTTTCTTTTTCTGTGTTTCCTCGGTGGTGGCGGGGCTCGGCTTCGAGGTTTTCTTGCTACTAGAGGGTTCCGCTTCCGCAGCCTTTTTTGCAGACTTTGGCAATCCTGCTGCTAGTCGTTGTTGTTTTTCCAAACGTTGTTTTTCCTGAAGCTCGCGACGTTCAGCTTTAGTCATCTCCTTTTGTGATTTTCGTGGGGCTGGAGAATCGCCTTTAGCTGCGCTATCTTTCCGCGCCGATGACTTGGCATGCTCTTTGCCTCGCTCTTCTTTAGGAGACTTTGTAGCTTCTTCTGTTGTGCTGCTCTTTCTACGGGACAGCGGACCTTTTTTGTCGTCCGTCGAAAGCCATTGGTTCTCATAAGAACTTGCAACTTGGCTCACACCGGGTGAGCTAGTGGGTTTTCCAGGAATAGAAAGAGGCTATTGTAATAAATTAGATCGCTGTCTGACGATAGGCTGTTCCTTTTTACTGAAGTCTCATTACATTCGATTTATTTGACGCAGAGTCCATTAAAGCAGACACGATTGAGTCAGAGGGCGTTGTCTTTATGAATATCTGCGTGACTCGCGCGTGGCTTGCACAAAATAAACTTAAGCAGGGCCGCCAACGGATTTCTATTTATTGACATATAACGCAGATGAGCCTACGTTCGATTACACGACCTGCCACCCAGCTTCGCAGCATTTTGACAACTCAAACCTCTCGGTTTGGCACAGTCTCGTTGTCGCAAACAGCGCTCGCAAACGCCACCACCGAAAACACATTCCAGGTGCCTAGCTGGCTTGAACCCGTCCTGTGGGCAGCGCCAAAGAAGAAGACATCACACTCAAAAAAGCGCATGAGAGCATCGAACAAGGGATTGCCACTAAAGGAGAACGTGACAGAATGTCCAGCTTGCGGTAATCACAAATTGCTGCACCATTTGTGCAAACATTGTTATGGGGATATCAAGCAAAAGAGCAAAAATGAATTGCTTCAGGCATAAACTCTAGAAAAGCGACTTTGTAAATACAGCCGAACGAAAGAATAGACTGGACCTCTTGCTCAATGCTCCAAAGAGTTTTCTTTTTCTTTTTTTTTTTTTGGAGACAAAAGAGATGGAGACGTGAAGATAGGAGGAAGAAAACTTATGCTACTCAGTACGATCTTTAGACGGGAAAATACAAGGAGAAACAGGGGATGATCTTCCATAATCTTATTGAGTCAAGTTACGCTAAGCAAGGGATTAGTATGTTGTCAGATCGTAAAACCTGCATGAACTTTGGATACAAAATTTACTAGGGCAGCATAAAATGTTCTTCAAGGAATAGAAACTATTACGTTGTTTAAAACCGCGTAATCGCTTTTACTTAATTTATGTGCATAACTCTCGATGCTACAAACAAAGGAATCATTGTTTCCTGCGGCTGTTACTGAGTAACTTATACTGGGTATGGCGGGATACAATTGTTTTAATCGATTTATACCTGCATGGTAATTCATCTCTTAGAAAGTTAGTACGTGCAGTTGTGAAGTGGGCAGTTGGAGGCTATATCAATTCAATCTCTACAATGTATTACGTATTTGACATGTTTCTCAGATCAATCTCGAAATAGGCTTTTTCTTCTTAGCTGCTCTTTCTACCTTACTTTCGCTCATTTTTAAAAGAAGATTACGCCATTTTTCTGCTTTATTTTGACTTCTTCCTTTACGTTTGTTTTCTTTTTTCTTATCAAGATCCATGTTTCTCATGATCCAACTCGCTGATCGCCCGAGGAGTATATCAATATTATCCGTTCTCGTTCAAAGGAGAGCGTGTACTAGAATGGTACATAGAGGCATACAATACAACAAAAAGTAAAATTCATTCAAATCGGTATCTATGTAATTCCATAATACAGTTGATAAAATGTTAGGGTAGACTGTAGAGTGCCAATTTTCACTCCCGCAATCTTGCCTTTTATTTTCCTTCTCTCTTCCACATCGATTTTAACTTTTTTTATCTCTCCATCTTATTCTTTTTCAGTAGATTGATAAAAGATGTCGCATTGACACGACATATCTTTCAAAGTTACGTTGCAACTTTGAAGCTCTCTAGGTTATATCCTTAGACTCACGGAACCTCAAACAACCCGACATTCGCTCTGATATGGCACATAACCTCTGGTATTACCTCCAGTGGACCCCAAATCTTATTCAAAGGTGCATCGGATCACGACCACGTGCAATCGAGACCGCATGCGATCCAAAGTACATACGATCCAAAATGCATACCGTCCAAAGCGCAATGATTGGACCAATTACCAGCCATCGCTACCCATCAGAGTCATGATAGACTAGATGCTCATCCACTTAGCGAAATTATTTTCTATCGATCTAATTTGTATAAATACCCTTTCATTTCCATGGATAAAACATTAGGTTGCAAAATGTGAAATTTGGTTAATTGAGAGATGGATAACAACGGGAATACGTTGAGACTCTTAGATGATTGTTTATTATTGTTTTACAGGGAGCTTTTATAGCAGTGGCGGTGTTCTTGAGAAATAAAAATTTTACAATGATAAATCAATGATCGATGTTAAAGAGGTTTCAGGTACAATCGAGTATTGGATCCTGATATGATTTGTACTTCAGCTTAATCATTATTTATCCAGTTTCTCATCTGTGAGATTTATCTGTAGATGTCGTGATATAATTTAGTCATTCTGTATGTAGAATACAATACAAAAGTATATTCTTTTCTTGATTATCTCAAGCCATCTCAAAAGATCGTATCCAAACAGTTTCTTTTATTTTTCAAGCCGCCTTTTATTTGCTCTGCCTCTGAATCCATTGATTTCTTTTCTTTTCTTCTCTTTTCTTTTCTGTCTGACAAGCGACGACAATTTTACTGTCCTGTTTTTATTTCTCTTTTTATCTTTGATGAAACACTTTGCTGATTCTAAGGTAACCATATCAACGATCTTACTAATGATCATATTCTATTTTATTCAGATCTCTTTAGATATTGTCATTACCAACAAACGTTACTCTATTCAACCTTTTCTTTTTCTTTCTTCGAGCCTTACCACTTAACTAAGTCTTGATATTTAACTTAAATCTATACCTGATGCTCACTCAATTTCAGACTTTTCTATCAATGAACATTACTCAATCGATACCTTTACCAATAATTACCATCATCTAGCTTACACTATAACAATATTTAAAACAATACTATCCATATACAGCAACTGAAATATAGCATAACATCAGATTGCTTCATTATTAATTTATCTGTGTTGCTATGTAGCACTAATATGGAAGATATAATTTATATAATTTGGCCATTTTTAATCTGAAGCAGCAACTGTTGTGTCGTATCCGACATAGTTACATTACTACACAGTAATTAGAACACTATGCTTGAGTAAGACAAAAAGGTACTGAAGGTAATTACTTTATTAGAACGCGGTTCTAGACATGTCTTATTCCTATCTATCTGTTGCTGAGATACCAGCGGACACAGAATATACAATTAACCAGGATAAACATAACGATCCCGATCTAGTAAAGAATCATCTAAAGATATCTCTAAACTCCTCTGTCCCGCTGCTACCCGCAAGTACCATAAATTATTTAAACAGTACAATGATCATTTTAATAAAACAATCCTTTTTTGAGTCTCGCTTACTTTACGTCGCCCATACTTGAATTTGGATACATCACTGCTGCTACCCGCAAGTACCATAAATTATTTAAACAGTACAATGATCATTTTAATAAAAACAATCCTTTTTTGAGTCTCGCTTACTTTCGCGTCCCTATACTTGAATTTGGATACAACATGTTGTCTCATAGTATTTTTTATTCTTTTCTTTATTATTTATTTTTATCTCTATTTATTTAATATTGGCAGTTTCAAAATAATGATAATAATACTAAAAGATAAAAAAAAAACAAAAATTAAAATAATAAAAGAAAAGCTAAAACTAAAAAGAAAAATAAAATAAAATAAAAAATAAAAAGTAACTCAACAATGTTTAAACTCAAGATAGATCATTAATGTTAATTTTTTTTTGTTGAATAGCTGAACAAAGCAAAAAAAAATTATCAAATAATAAAAACAAAGTGACCAAAATTACTGTACAAATGACCAAATACAGTATATTTTAACGTTCTTGAATAATGCCTTAAATAATTTTATACTTTTTGTTAAATATGAAAAGGGGCTATGGCCAAATGGATAAGGCGCCTGACTACGAATCAGGAGATTCCAGGTTCGACCCCTGGTAGCCTCGTATTTTCTTTTTTGCATTTGTCGTAACTGTCGGACCCTGTCGTGCGCGCCAAGTTGTAGTCGCACAAGAACTTCTGTGTAATCGGGCAAGAATCCCAAAACAGCAAGCCATTGTCCTCTCGGCCTCTGCTCCAAAAAGAACATGTCTTCAAGGAACCTCTGCTCAGCAAATGACGGAGTGATGTATTCACTTCCATTCCATTTTTATATCTTTAGCCGTTTTATAGATTACACATAGTTTAGAGAAAAAATATAAATACCAACTTTCATGGCGACAATAAAGCATGATCGTTTTTTACTCCCATTCTTATTCTTTATTGTTCCCCTTGATCCCCAGTGGGTTTGACCGTTTCCCGGAAGACAACTCAGATCAAGACATATCCACCGTTACGATAACCCTTACCCGCAAAATTATTTTACCGAAGAACTTCCAGGAAGTCCTCGAAGTTGCGATTAACTTCCAAGAAGTTCTTAGACACTTCTCGCATCTTCCGTTCATAGAAAACAATAGAAAAAATAATGTATATAAATATCCCGCGTAGTTTGTTCAATAAAGATCATCATCCGTTTATCTTATTTTTATTTCTTCTGTTTACGATTATCTTTGGTGATCCCTTACCAGCTTGATTGGACTTATAGCCAAAACAGTAGTCGTGTACGGACACCCCACGAAAACGACATAACGATTGTCGTTGTCGCATCGATCCCGGATCTGAAATAACCGAACAAGATCACCAGAGGATGATAGACGAAGCAATAGAATAACAGAAGAAGAATGATGATGCTTTATTATCCAACGATGTTCCCTTTTTATATTTTCTAATCAGGCCTATTCTTATGTAATCGTTTACGGTTGTTCTATCTCAAAAGGAATAGTTCTTCAACGGATTCATGCGTGATATGTTCTTGGGGAAGTTTATGCTTTTGGAAGACGGCAGAGAGACAAAAGGAAGTTGCCTTGTAGAGACTTCGATCCGTTGTGTTACTGACTACCAAAAGTGGAGATCGAGTGCAACGATGCGACATCGTCGACAGAACCCGATCGACGGGTTTCGGAATCCCTTTTTGCCTTGCCTAAAACAGGCGAACAAATCGGACTAAAGAAGAACGTGGAAGAAGCCGAAGAATGACAATGTTCGAGATTATTTAAGCGAAAAGCATTGATCATTGGTAAAAGGCTCTTCCATGGTTTTAAATTAGAATTATTTTACCGAGCTCCGTTCAGGCTCCAAGAAGACATAAATAGCAAAGCTATTTGTAAAAGAATAAAGACATCTTTCGATCCCTATTTTATTTATCTTCTCGTTTCTCTGATCCCCTGTGGGTTTAGCCGATCGGTTACATTTACAGTGATTCGGAAGAAAACACAGATCAACGGAAACGACACGATGGAAAGGTCTTGATCTGAGTTATCTTCCTGGAAATGGTCAAACCCATGGGGATCAAAGAGAACAGTAAAAAATAAGAATGGGAGTAAAATGGATGATCCTTTATTGTCGCTACGAAAGTTGATATTTATATTTTTCTCTAAACTATGTGTAATTTATAAAACAATCGAAGATATAAAAATGGAATGGGAGTGGATACATCACTTCGTCATCTGCTGAGCAACGGTTTCTTGAAGACATGTTCTTTTTGGAGCAGAGGCCGAGAGGACGATGGCTTGCTGTTTTTGGGATCTTGACCTATTACACAAAAGTTCTGTGCAACTACAACTTGGCGCGCACGACCCTTTTTTATGTGCCTTGTCTCCGGTTTTCTTTCTTGAATCGATTCGGTCAAGTTCGTTGAGGATCAGAAGGAAAAAGTTAACAAATGTAGCAGAGAATGGGTAAAGCTGCCTGTTTCACTTTTCTCGAAGTCCGACGGACATCTGTACTGAAAAATATTGGCTGAAGATATTGAAATGATAGAATATAACTAAAACAAAACGTCCGCCATTGCATCACTGCGTATGGTGTGATTTCTAAAGACTCTAGGACGAACTTGTTGTTAGTGATACTATTACAGAAATGGCGTCCGATGGCGATTCATGCATAGCTTGTCTTTTATACAACATCTTTGTTATCTTAAACCGCCAAGAGCTGGCCAATTCTCGCATAAGCTCACAAAACGTTTTCCATATTGCTGTTACATGCTCTATGACTTTTTGCTGCAGATTTGGATACGAAGGAAGAATAGTCGCAGGTGGATCAGAGGTATGAAATAAGTCAAAGCCAGTTTCATAACCAGGGTCTCTAAGAAAAGTCTAATGATATATTCTAGTCCTAGTAGTTACAATTGCTACTCAACCAGTCAACCCAGCAACTCCTGTGCTTTTCTTGGAATTGAGCCAAATGGCAGAACGCCGTTCGAGTGAAATACAATCGACTATATTAAGGAGCGATGAATGGTGATATTTTATTGTCAGCGCACAGATAGACAACACAGCCACGATCCATCTTGTTTATTTCTTGTCGATGGGTGCTTTAACTGATAAAGGGTATACTCATCCCAATACTGGGCTGAACTGGGATTCAATTGTATGTAAGGGCGCGCCATTATTGGTCTGCTTCCGATTGTAGCCCGCCATATCCAGCGAATTTGTTTGCAATTCGCTGCGGTCCCTTTTCACCATGCCAAGATCACCGGATAGAAAGAAATACCGCGATCGATCTCCCAGCGAAGATAAATACAGTCGAGAACATAAAAAAGACACAAAGAGAAAGTAGGTTAGATCTATGCACATAATTTATCTCATTCAGGACAGACATAGGCATCGTTCTTATTCTCCCGATGAATCAGATCGTAAAAGACGAAAGGAAAAAAAGCGTAAAAGCTCAAAGAAAGATCGCTACAAAGACGAAAGTGACGACGATAAAGCAGATTATGTTTCGTCGTCGAAGCCGTCACTGGAAACATTGGGATACTCCAACGTGAACAATCCCTTCAACGATGTCAACTTAGAATCGAAATTTGTGTGGACAAAAAAGAAAGACAGAGATCGCAGAGAGCTTGGGTTGGATCCTGCGGAAATCAAACGTCGTGAACGCATTCGACGACAAGAAGCGGATGAAGAATTAGCAAAGCTAAACAAACGTAGAGCAGAACGTGAAATTGAAATGCAGTTACGCGAAGAAGAAATGGCGCGAATGCAACGTGATGCTGAATTGGCACAAATGGGAGACTGGAAAGCCAAAGAAGAAGAGGTACGCGTATGAAAGTATTGTATTCTGCAAAGACTGACTGTTGCCGTATAAAAGTTTCATTTAGAACAGGCGAAACGGCGAGCCGAAATCCGAATAAGAGAGGGACGAGCAAAACCAATTGATATTCTCGCTATGAACCTCCGATTATCGAATGAACCTGATAAAGTGGAGGAAAATGTGGAGTTGGAGATCGATTTGGAAGAACCATATACCATATTCGATGTAAGTGCAAAGTTTTCGTGAAGAGAGCGCCAAGGTTAACGCATCGGCATCAGAATCTTACGCTGGAGGAAACGGAAGAGCTACATCAAGATATCCAGATGCATCTCAATCTGGAAAAGAATGAAAAGACGTTGGAGTTTTGGAGAGCATTGATCGTGGTTGCAGACGACCGTGTTTCTAAGCTTCGAGCGACAGAAAGCCGAGGTGGCGTCGCCGAATCAGTGAATCAAGATATTCAACGCGTTCTCTCTGGGAAGACGTATTCACAGCTCACAGTACTGCAAGGACAGATAGTGAAGAAACTAAGCTCGAATGAACCAGTGGATGTCGAGTACTGGGAGAATTTATTAAAAGAGTTAGTGGTTTTCAAGGCCAAAGCAAAACTGAATACGATGCATCAAGAGCTTTTGTCCAAGCGACTTCATCAGCTGCGAACGAAACAGCGAGAAGAGGCGCTTAAAGTGCAGGAGGAGCTGGAAAAAGTATTGTCCATGCAGGCAACGGAGGTGTATGGTCAGGGTGTAGGCGCTGGCGAAGGAATGACATCAGAACCTGTCGATCAAGAACTAATGGAGCAGCAAGATCGACAGTTTGAGCAAAGTGCAGAGGCAGAGCAGGTCACGTTGATAGAAGCCTATGAAAGATCTATGAGCCCGGAGCCGATGACTCGTCTGAACCGGGATGATAGAGAAGTAGAAATCGTGGACCCTGTAGACGATCGCAGACAACTGGTAATTTATCATCTAGGACAAATATCGGTCCATTGTAAACTAATGGGCGTTTCTGTAGATGGAGCAGCGACGTAAGGTGTTGGCAAGCAAAATCATCCCTAGAAGAGTCAAACAAAAATCGGAGCCAGTGGTTGAAGAGCCTCAAGACGATTCTATAGCTTCAGCAGCACTCTTCGAACAAGAAGCGGCAAAAGGGATTGACGAAGATGAAGCTATATTTAACATTGAAGCTGAATTGGCAAAGCAGGTAAATGGTCCTAGAGTTGCATACATTCGAAGATGCTTACTTGCTTCAGACTTATTTATGGCAAGACAAATATCGTCCAAGAAAACCAAGATATTTCAACCGTGTACATACTGGTTACGAGTGGAACAAATACAATCAAACGCATTATGATCATGACAATCCTCCTCCCAAAGTGGTCCAGGGTTACAAGTACGTCTAAACGTATACTATTTTCGAACAGGTTAACTGATGTAGCATAGGTTCAACATCTTCTATCCGGATCTTATTGACAAATCTCAAGCACCGACCTACTTTGTGGAGAAGGATCCAGATTCACCCGAGACTGTGTTGATCCGATTTCGTGCTGGTCCTCCATACGAGGTAAGGACTATAAGTTCCTGCAATCATTCTATTGTTAATGCACACGGACAGGATATCGCTTTCCGTATTGTTAATCGCGAATGGGAATATTCCCACAAGAAAGGGTTCAAATGTAGCTTTGATCGTGGCGTTCTTAGTCTTTGGTTCCACTTTAAGAGACAGTTCTATCGCAAATAAAACAGATGGAGTTTTTTTTTTTTATTGATCGACGTCCATGTGTTCGATATTCGTTTCTTGATCTTGATCTACAAGTTCAACCTTCCCTCGGCTCATTTCAAAGTACTGATTTGGATGCTGAATGGTGTCGGTTTTCTCGGTCCGATCAGGATGTGTCACTTCGAAATATCGCGTGCAAGCTACTTGATAATGTTTGTCGCGTACAAGATTCGTGATTTCGTTAATATGTGTGCTGGAAATGCGATCTTTGTAGAGCTGTGCTTCGAGATTTTGCATGGAGAAATGCTTAAATGGACAACCATGATGGTCTCCTGCAGATGGTTGCTCGCCCTGAATAATTTTCATACAACTATAACGGCTATTAATCACTGCACGATGAAAGAGAAATGAAAACAAAAAATACCTGTAAGGCTTATAGCTCACTCGTTTGCCTTCCAAACCGTAATTATGTCTAATATTATATGCGTACTGTTTCTGAAACCTGTCGTCTGTGATGTTCGCAAATGCTTTTCGCCAAAATACCAAGGCTTCCTCTATTGGTAGACCTACTGCCTACATCACAAAAGACTATTATTACGCTTCTCCAATTGACTGATGTTTTCTCTTACCTTCAGGAATAATCCGTACTGCATACGACCTCCATAGCGAAGATGCTTGTTTGCTCGGAGCGAATCGTGCAGATGGCGCATACACAATGGTGCATGCTGTTGAATAAGCTATGTACAATGTAATGTAAATCCTATTGTTTCAACCCCTAAGTCCGCCTTCTTACCGGATCCACGTTTTCTGCCCTTATTGATCCACATGTACTTTCCACATCACCATATACCTTGCCTATGTACTGCTTCTCTATGTTCAGTAGAATCGGTTTCAGGCGATCGTCTTCTTCCATGCGTGGTAATGCTTTAGACATAGCCTATCATCCAATATTTAGCATCCATTTTGTTTTCTAAGCCGAATACCTCTAAAGCTTTGGATAACCGTGCACGAAATTCGTCCATGAGGATACTGATCTGTTCTGACATGGGAACATAGGCTTTACCACCTTTAACGTATACTGACCGGCGGCAAATAAGATCTGGAACTTTTTCAAAATCGACCTGATGCAAACATCAATAAATAACTAAAATCATCAACAAGTTACCTTGAAATATGTCTCATTTTTCACATGCTCCTTTACGTTTGAATATCCCACCGCCATACTGATATTCCAGCCCGCGCACGCCTCAAGCTCATGAAGTACTTGCTCCTTTTCTGGCTGATCCAGCTATAATGTAAGGATAAGTACAGCTTTGATGTGGAACCTGACATACAATCTGCCAGCTCAGATTGAGACTCGCCATGAGTCGCTTTTTGTCTTCCATTGTTTCCTGCTCAAAACGATACCTAATATCCCGTTTTAATAACTTTGACGGACCGAATGGTGCATTACTTGAAGAGAGCACATTCTTGCCGCAGAAACCACTCCCTGAGATCTTCACTATATAAGTGTGTGAACTTGGTACCCACATCTTCTTCATGTTAGCATACCTTCGACTGTAGGCCATTCGCAAAACGTAGTGGCTGACATGATCTTTGCGTCGTTCTTCGTACAAATTAGATGTCTTCGACAAATTTGACCGTAAAGGCAAATACGTTTCTAATGTCTGATCCATCTCCTTCTTTAGATCGTGACCTCGCTTGTTGCGTAGGGTTGCATTTTCCAACGCTTTAAGCACTGTACCGCCTGTGTAAACTTTTTTTGTCTCCTTTGCCACTTGTTCTTACCCTGTAGTCGATCGAGTGCATACTGTTCAAATTCTTCGATCGTGATCTCTGCTGGTGGTGGATTCAAGTAGAAGTTCAGACGTAACGGATACTGAGACTGTAGAGCAGGGTCGACATTGTCAATGTACACACGTTGATGTTTAGCAGTTGTGAATTTGTTTCGTGGTCTATTTTTCAACATCTTGATTAAAAGAAGCCGAAGAAGATGCTAGGTGTAGCGCGTAACTCACGCGAACGCGTAAATTGTTTTTATCCGGACACGATGATCTTGTAATTCCGCCCGAGACAGGGACCGCAGCGGGCCTAATTTGATTTTGGGAATTGCTACAGACCCTCAGCGTCTGCCTCTTAGAGACACTCATATTACATAATTTAGAGAACTTTTAAATAGATAGCTTAAAATTCTCTAGTGAAACCTGATCGTACGCAAATACCAACGGGTGCTTGAGTCTCCGTGGATTGACTGTTTAGGCTTAGATAGATGGAGTAGTGATATCTACCTGTAGGCGCTTAATGAGGGCTTAATTTACGGACATCCGGTTCATAGGCACTCGTCTTATGGACTTAGCTGCACAGATACCCACAAATTGTTTTTTATTTGAGGACGGTCATACTTGCATGAATATTCCATAAGATGTTTGTCCAGCTGCTGGCGAAAACACATTACATTAGTGTCCCTAAGCGATAGATTCTGAGTGTTCGTAGCAATTCCCTTTGATTTTATGTCTACTTGGAATTAACGTTCGCGTCAGCTAAATATTATGAGACGTTCAAGCCGAATAACTTTTGCACTGGGAAGTGATGCGTCTTTGCGCTGAGAAGTATGCCGTTCTCTGTTAATCCAAGGAATAGTTCGCGCCTGGATAACCAGAGTCTTGCATTGCGGCTACTCCAGTGATGGATTGCCAGCATCCCATCGGAAGCAGTAAAATGTCTCACGATAAGGACAGTTTCCACCCAAAATGATCCGTATTTAAAGGGACGCATGAATTTCTGTCTTTTTCTTTGGCTCCGTTCTTTCATAAAAACATCCGGCAAGGATCTCGTTACGTACACAGGATCATTCATTCTGCATGTGTATATTTTAGCATGCAAGACTTCTGATCGAACCACCTTGGCTGAGTGAGCTCCCTCTTGTCACATTCGGTAAGTGAAATGATATCTATTTGTATGCACAGGAATGACTTTTTATGCTGCTCGAATAAATCTCGCGTCCATTGGAGCGACCAATTTCTGTAACTTGATCCATCCTCTGACCGCATATTCAATTCTTTAGCGCAGGCTGGAAACCTTGAGCTCATAGAAAACGTATTCGTGCGTACGCGATATCATGTTCATCCAGCTTTAATGATGTATAAATTTGAATGATACACTGCGATTCTATACGTGAATGCCGCTGTCTTGGATAGGCGGTGTGTGGAGGATTCAGCGAGGTCGGGATCATGTTTCGGATGACTTCTTTATAGATAGCAAACGTTGTTCTTTTCTTTACCTTTTACTTTTTCTTCGGTATATACTGCTGCAGGATATAAGAATGAAAATTTCCAGGCCGACAGTGTTCCTTAAGCAACCGACTACTGTAGCATTTTCGAAATAGCCTTGTACGATTCAATTCAAATCGCTGCTAGATCATATCCGAGTAGCATATTTGCAATTGGATGCGAGCATGGCGGAGCGAGCTGGAATAAATATGAGTTTTTCGGCTAGTGCCACCTAATTCAAAACGGCATATGGTGGCATATCCAAAGGCTGCCAAAATACATAGAAAGAACTGATGACTATGATTCGAGTAACTTTTCAATATCATGGCGGTAGCGCAATAGAAAAAAAACCATGATCGAAGGATGAAGACAATAGGAACTTCCAAATTAACATTGTTGAAAAGATAACGGCGAGAAACACGCTAGGGACGAATAATTATGGGCGAACAAGGTCATTTGGATACAACGGTCTTCGCCTTAAAATGGTTATCTTGATAGAAAGACGAAACGGAATCCTTCGTGATCCATTTCAACGTCTCAATTCGCTTCGGGTACCCGTTCTTATTGTATAGCAAAAATGCACACGATGTCGTAGATGTATGAGAATGTGGAGAGCCAGACGCACAGATAGCTTAGTCCTACACGCAAAAGTAGAGAGTTACAGACACTTCAAAACAAAAAGAGCCCAACGACAACAAACGTAATTACCCCTCCAGGCTGTCTTCTCTTTTATACTGCATATATCTAGACCACTTCAAATAAATAAGTACCTTTTGTAACGAGAAGCGACACCTGATGTTGTAATGGCAACCTTTTTTTTTCCCGTTTTGCTTTAATGAGAATCCGACCGCAGTAATAGATCAATCGCTGTGCAATTATCATTAATACTGGCAGTAAAATAATACTGAAGAAAGGTTAAGTTACTTACCATAAGGAAAACATACTGTGAAAGGACACCGGGGAACTGCATTACAATTACCGGTTACATTCGTCCGTTTTTATAATCGCGATTCCGTTGCATTCAGCTAAATGACCGGACTAAATGGCATTCGAATGTGTTAATGCCCTTTGCAACAAACGTTCGAGATGTGAGATCACTTCAATAAACACGTCTTTTTTGTTTCCTTGAGAACACTGCATAACCTTGGAGAGTGACATAACGCGCTGGGGTTGATTTCTCAAGAGGCCTTTAAAAAGGCGTTTTTTTTTCCTTTTTGTGTTTTTCTCTCTTTCGTTTATATCTTCTTTTGGTAAGTTTTCCTTTTTATACTTCTTGTTGTGCTCAATGTCGGAGGCCAACATCATCACCATGCGTTCTTGTTGTCCTGGCCAGACATACAAGACGTTGCAAAGAGCTGGCCACTCTTTGCTGATGATGCCGACAAAAGAGCTTTTCTTTTTTATACTTGTTCTCTTTTATACTTCTCTTCTTCTCTCTTTTTTATTTCTTATTCTTTTTCAACTTTATCTTTTATCTCATTCTTATTCTCTTTTCTGTTACTGCTTTCACCCTTTCTTTATTTTCTTGCAACAAAACTTTCCGGTAAGCTATATTCCAAACAAAATCGTTTTTTTTACGTTACTTCAGTTTCCAGAACCACGCGTATCTCGCGTTTTCGACGCGTTTCTATTTATTTCAATAAGGTATGCTTTAGGAATCGTTCGATCATTTATTCTTTCCGCATTAACTCCCATTTCGGATGTCAACATGCTCTTTCAAGAGTACGGTCTCCATTTACACGTCGGGCTTTGAAACTTCTACCTTTGGTCGAGGGCAGTACCATTCACTTGATGCTTCCCATTCATTCACATGTCAACTACAGACCATAACGGACATTACGCCATTCAGTTTTGCGTCGGTGTTATGCAAGAACACAAATGCCGATCAATCAGGTACGCTTTTAGTAGTGTTTGTTTCACAAAGTGTAACCCAGCTGTTATAGTTTCTCACTCCGGGCAGGGACCATAAACGGACCTCATGTACGCTGGAGTTACGGCGCAGATCGACCTTCCTTTCGCTTCCGGGATGATCTCCCACAGAGATTGGTGCCATAATCCCGCATAGTCTACTGAGAATTCCTCGACTGACATTCCTTTTCAAGGGTAAGTTTATTACGTTTACTTTTTTCTTATTTACTAATTATTTTGAATAGACCTTGCGCTACGGGCTACGGTATGGTGGGTGGATAACAACCCGCCATACGTGTCCATCCCTTTTTCTTTTTTAGAGACTCAGGGAAGTTAGACTATGCAAACCAAGACCGAGGCTTGACACCATATGCATCGCTGGTCCTTCGATTGGTCGCCGTCCAGTAACTAGTACGCTAGTTGCCGTGCCAAACCTCAAAGTCGTCCCTAAGAATTTCGGTCCTTTTGGCTGATGGGTTTCTGAAGGAGGAGGGAACTTATTAGTAGGTAACTTCTGTTATCTGGCGCATTGTCTTAGGATTTGATGATTCCCGTCCCGGGATGACTCTACCTGGTCTCAAGGCGATCTTTTTCCTGGGATTTCGCGTGTCCATTGGATCATCGTGCTCCTTTGGGTTGGGTAACGGCTTCCCGGGTTTATTCCTGGATTGGAGCTTCAGCTGACTGGTTCGCACCTTTATGGAGTTGGTCAACACGCGCGGGCGGGTCATGTTCCCAAGGAGTTATCCTTAAACTACGTGGCAGCGTGCGTTCTTAGGGCAGTTCGTCTTCGGATTGATTGTTCTTTGGGTTAAGCGTCTTGCTTGGCTGGTTGTACCTTCATTGGGCTAGCCGCGCACGTCTCAAGACTTCGGTCTTGTGGGGATGGTAGGTTCCCAGAGATGATTCTTTAAAATACCTCCGTTTTAGCTGGCTTTGCCTTGAAAGTCGGTTAACGTATGTTCCTGTGGGTCCGGTCTACAGGGTCAGACTGGTTCTAGGCGCTGAATCATCTGGATAGCTTTCACTCCGGTGTGTTGGCCGACACGCGCTTTAGAGCTTGACGTATGATTAGTTGGGTATATGCTCTTCTGGTTGTGCGCTCCTGGTTCAAACTGGTTTGCATGACGCCAGAGATTCAGTTCTAAAGTTCGTGCACAACCGCTGGCTCTTGAGGTAAGAGTTGGCAAACCTCAGCACGGTCCTGATGGCATTTGCCTGTTGGGCTGGACGACGTCCATCTTGTTTCAGTTGGTGTACGGTTCTGGCTCTGTGGAGGTCATTCCGGAGGTGGGTTGAATCTCGCCAACGATCAACCCATGAGTTCCCGACGCATCCCTGTCATGGCGATGGGATGCTGCTGCTGGATCGAGTGAATCGTTTGGCGAGCAAGTTCGGCAAGACGAACGACAAGGCGAACAACGAGGTGAACAACCAGGAGAGCAAGCGAGCCAATCAGCGACGCAGAGAGTAAGGCGAACAACGCGGCAAACAACAAGATGAACAACAAGACGAATTAAGCAGCGTAACGGGACACGTGAATAACACGCTACATGTATAGGTCACAGCACGAACACCTTCTTCGGTAGCCTTCATGTAAAATATAGTATGCTCATAGGAAATAAAGGATTTTGGATGAGAGTTTCCCATCAGATAAGTATTATGCTACGTTCAAGTTCGTGTGGCTTCCAGGGGATCTCTTAGCCATCAGAGATGATTTGGGGGCCTTGTCTGTACAGCTGGATGGACAGGAAGGGCTGTGAAGATAGTGACTTGGCAGAGCGCAGGCTGCCAACCGTGCGGTTAGGCCAGGAGAATCTGTCTTCAAGAAGCATATCAAGGGAGAAGCAGTTACGTGCGATCCATACAAAGATCGACGTCGAACGGGCCTCATTTCTCTCGAGCCTGGACAAAATTTTCCGCAAGTTCATCCGCAGTATCCGCCGACAGACACGCTCTACAGCTGACGGCCCAAGCATTGTTCCGTCTTGTCGATTGCCGCAGATGAAGGTTTAGCTTACGTGGGAATGTTGCTGTTATGATCGCAAGGGAAAATAGGCAGATCGTGATGTGAGACGTGTGAAGGACGGTGAAAGTGCGCGAAAACCTTACTAACGACCGAATGGATCCATGTGCTGCCGGCAAGCGAGTCCATGCCGCGAAAAAAACAAAAAAGACGGTGCATTCTGTCACTACTGGGGATGTTCGTTTGCAGTTGCTTGTCCCTGGCTTGAGAATTGCCGTTTAACGGAAAGCGTTGTTGGTACTGTTGTGCCTGTACCGTGCTCGGTTGTTGCGAACTTATTTTGATGGGAATGCTGTGTTGGAGGTGGAGGTTGGAGGCCCGCCATTGCTGCTGTCTTGATTGCTGGATAAAAAGAAAATGTACTTGCGAGGGCTGCGATAATGTGTTTTTGGAAGGTTTTGTGATAAGCATTTTGATAATTCATTGTTTCTTGGAAATCGGAACGAGCCGTGGTGTAGCCTTCCTGGCGTGGTGTGAGCTTGAAGGAAGGATTGATGGCCCGAAGCGCGAGGTCATTCCGAGAAATGTTGGGGCCGCCGCACAAATGGAGGACAAATGTGCGAGAACATACAAGGACGGGAGACTATAGAAGCGGCATATTGACGTTCCCGTATAGTGACAACTTCTCGTTGCTGTCGTCCTCGCGAGGATTTGCGCGACACTATCGGTAGAGCAGCTGGAGGAGAGTACTTGCGAATCTGTATGATTGAACAGCAATCGACAATGGCTTTGCGCTCGTCATCAGACAGCGCTTGGTCGAATAGAGTGTTAGCCAAGGTCGGGGCCGGCTGAAGCAGTATAACGTGAGGCTGCCACGCGTTGCTTGGATGAGTTGGATGATTGTACAGTCAGGGCTGGAATGACACCGAACCTTAGTTATGGGTTAAGGATGGTTGCTGAGCCGATAGTTACAGAAGAGATTGACGTTGATTTTCCTTTCCTTATCACTATGGTTTTACAGGCTTTCAAGTTATTACTATTTAAGCCGACAACAGACACTGAGCTCACAATAGTGGCCGCTCCGATGCCAGACTAGCCACTACAATCATAGGCTTTATCGTTGTAGGACATCGATTGTGACATTAACCAGCATGCCTTTCTGTCGAATTTTTTTTTTTTCATAACCTGTTTAGACTACAATATCACACTCTGATTTGTGAGACTGTAGATGGCGATTTTGGGACCTTGGTCTAGGTATTCTGAAAGGTATGATCTACCAACCGTTCTGAAAGTACGATTAATTATATTCATCTTTTTTGTGGGTATGAGCTCCTAACTGCTCAACGGTGTGATACATAGAATGGTTTAAATTTGGTTTAGACGGCGTTTCTTATATGCTATAAATGTACGAGGCGCTTCTACGAATAGTTTCAGGCGATAGTCATTTTATGAGACCCCTTCCGCAAGGACTTGGCGATGGAACTTGCTTCCTGAATCTGAGTAGTTCTTTCAACTCACAGACTTGGCCTTATCATGATTATGGGCACTATCTTCCTGCTTGACTTTCCAACATAATGAAATTAGAAAGTGTAAATAAGGAAAAAGTGGAAGAGCAGGATCGCATTCTGAGCAACGGCGATATCTTGTTTTAGGAAATATCATTTTACTGAATTCTTGCGGGATCTTTATTACCTTTTCCTACCTTTCCTTCCTTTCTTCCTTTTGTTCTTTTAATAGCTCTCTTTCCTATAAGCCCTTTTTTTTTTTTAGACTGGGCTAGATCGAATAAGTTGAACTACCGCAGCGCTCAGGGCAATCAAACTAACTTTCGCATCAATCGAAATGGGTTTATGTAGTATAAGACTTTATCAACCACATTCAGTCGATGTAATATGAAAGGTATACACGACGATGCAAAGTTTAGCATTAGCACAAATTATATATTAGAGAGGCATTTTTGTAAGCTTGTTGAAGAGAATATGGGAAAAGGCAAAAATGGCGAGTAACCCAATGGGCTTTTTAGGTTCATCATGTGTCTACCGCAGTGTGCCATGGGACCAAGAAAATATGATCCCATGCCAAAACCGTTCTCATGACTCTCCTTTTTGTCAAAGTACAGCAAGCCCAAGGTTGGTTATTTGGGGAATGATGGTCCTTGTTATAAAGATGCCGTACGCGTTTTAGAAGACTTGATTATCGTTTTAAATCATTGCCACAGTGGGGGCACCAGCTTGTTGAATAATAAACCTTGTGTAGTAAGCAATAGTTCGCCGCTTGAGACTGTGTCACTTTCTCCATGGAAAAGAGATCGAGGGAAGAAAGAAAGGATAAAAGAGAGAAAAAGAAAAAGGAAGGGAAAAAAGCGTAATTGAATGCAACCGAGTAAAGACTTGTCTGACGATCAGTGTCTGACCCGTGACTTATCTTTACATGATGTAGATGTACACTTGTTTCTGGTTACTGTTTATTAAACGACTTTTTACACTACTTTAAATTAACTATGCGTCCATGGAGAGTCAAGTTTGCGCTAAAGAGGGAATAAAATATACGGTAATTAGTTCACGAATTGACGACAATAAGAATACTGTACTTACACCAACTTGGACCCAAAACGGATGTATAAATTATCGGAGCAGCATAAAAAATCATTCACGGTTAGTAAATGGATGTCTTTTTACTTACCTCCAAAGAGCAATCAGGCCTATAGCCCTGGACTAAGCTGCACCTAGACCGGTGGGACCAGTGGGACCAGCACGGGGGGATGTTCCTGGCGACGGCTGCCAGTGGTAAGAGATATCGCCGTGCAGAGGACTTGAAGCAATGCAACGTCTGATCAGGTTCCGTTGTGGAAGTTGGATAACCCAGCGTACGATAATACTGGTCTACCTGGTGGTGAACAGGGGGCTACACCGCACCCAGGACGGTGAGGGACAAAGGTCATGCAAGCTAAACGATAGATAAAAAGAATTGACATCCTTACCGGGACACTATAAAGAGCAGAGCCAAAGGAAATCTATGACCTGTTTAAATACGGATCACTTTTGGTGCAGCCTGTCCTTATCTTGAGGCCTTTTTACTACATCTGACGGGATACTGAGAAATCCGTCCATTGAAGCATCCCATGGTATAACGATGTTCTTGCTTCTATGGAACATCCTCCTTGCCTTGAGACGTCTTTGCTGCTTTCGAAAGGATAGTGAAAAGCCCATCGCTGATACAATGAATACCCTAATGCAAGTCTCAGGTCATCGAGGCACGAAATACTCCTTGGATTAACGCAGAACGGACCGCTTCTCGGCGCAAAGACGCATCACTCTCTAATGCTAAATGCACTTCGGCTTGCGCATAAAAGAACATCGAGTTGACGCAAACATTTATTCCAATCTAGTATGATCATCTCTGTCGGGAAAGTTAGAACTTATTTGACACGGAGGTTGGTTTCTCGAGTAACAAGTATACCGCCTCACTATATTTAGTCCCGCAATGAAAATTTTATGATGTTAGCGAAAGGTGACAGAGGATCGACAAATTTACCTAAACCACTTGTATCTGATGCCTGGGGTTTTTCCCTGCAACTTTTTGGAATGGCGCTGGGCGACTACCATCGTTCACTGCTTCGTACAGCGCTACTTGCAAAATATTTCGGCTTGCGTTACAGTCTCGATTCCATACGATACTGCATTTTTTACATATGAGTACCGCGTGAAGCGACTGACCAAGCGCTCCACTGATATTCTTTAACTCTTTGGCGCCACAACTGGAACAGATTTGAGATGTTCTGTATTCGTCAATGTCCACAACCTCGCAGAGACCAAGACGTTCCTTGCGTTTGAGTTGGCGGTAAACAGCTGATGCCACCCCCGTTTTTTTCTTTTTCATGGTATTAGAGAACATTGCGTTCCCGAAAGCGATTAAGGGCTTCTTTTTACATCTGGAAGGGACTGCTGGTACCCATTTGGTGCTGCCGGTAATGGTGAACGTTAATTTTTTTGTAAGTGCGAATAATACCTTTTGGGCTCGGGAGTAGCCTGTTGTTGTTCAGTTTTACCTAAATGTTCCCCTCTCCGATGTCTCTTCTTCTGGCGCTTTTTCTTTCTTCGTCTCCGCTGTAGCCGATGTCGATATCTGTTGACAGTATTTTTTTT
Source organism: Saksenaea vasiformis B4078 (assembly GCA_000697055.1). Taxonomy (NCBI): domain Eukaryota; kingdom Fungi; phylum Mucoromycota; class Mucoromycetes; order Mucorales; family Saksenaeaceae; genus Saksenaea; species Saksenaea vasiformis. The sequence goes on along the minus strand of JNDT01002296.1, from coordinate 2,037 downwards.
GGAAATATTTGTCGCCTCCGTTTATGAGCCTGGATGCGAATTCATCTGTCGCCTTTTGGCGTCCGATGTACCCTCTTAGTATTGTCAGTTATACACTGCGCACTGAAAAGTCTTTATACACTTGACCAAACTCCGGCAATTGAAAATTGTTATCACTGCATGGTATACTATGTTCACTGGATCAAACAATATCTAATACATAGAAAAAGTCTAGAAACATGAAGTAGACTATGCAAATAAATTTTATTTAGAATTTGGTACGATTTCAATAACGTGTGTGGCCACCGTGAGCCTTAATGACGGCTTCGCAGCGGCGAGGCATCGAGGCGACCAAATCTTCGCATACACTTTTGGGAATGGCGTTCCATTCCTCGAGAAGAGCAGCTTCCAGCTGTTCCAGTTCATGAATTAGGTGTCTCCGCTTTGCCAGACGCCGCTCCAACTCATCCCAAAGGTTCTCTATGGGATTGAGATCTGGACTTCGTGCAGGCCAGTACGGCATAAAGGAGACACCTTTCTTGCTCTTCCGCTGACGGACAGTCTTGCAAGTATGACAGGTTGCGTTATCTTCCTGGAACATATGATCCACCTTTTCGTTGTCTTTCAAGTATGGAAGTAGATTTTCCCTCAGAACTTTCATATAGACCTTGCTGTTCATTCTGCCTTCCACCGCTTGAATTGGGCCAACTCCGTCTGCACCAAAGCAAGCCCAAACCATGACGGAACCACCGCCATATTTTGTTGTCTCTTGGCTATGTTGCTCCATGAGCCCCTCTCCGTCCTTCCGCAACACACGAGCACGACCATCATTACCGATGACACGGAATCTGGACTCATCGGACCAGATCACCTTGTCCCACTGTTCTTTAGTCCAATCAACGTGCTTCATCGCCCACTGAAGCCGTTTCTTCTTGTGTGCGTCACCCAGCTTTGGTCTGCGGACAGCACGGCGTGAAAAGAAACCAAGCTCATGCACAGCTGTGGCGAACGTACTCAATGCCACTTTTGCACATGAGTCGGAGAATGCCGCGTGATGAGACCTAAGAGGCAAACGTGGTTCTCGACGGATCGCACGCTTAATGACGCGCTGCGATCGTTTGGTGATTATCTTTGGTCTTCTCGAACGTGGTTTCGAAGATGCAGAACCTGTCTTTTCGATGTTTCCTATGATATGCTGCACAGTGGAATGGCCTAGCCCTTTTGCCTTCGCAATGGCGCCGTAAGTCATTCCTGCCTGCCTCATTCCGTAAATCGCAGCGCGTTCTGCTACTGAAAACTCTTGTCTAGGTTGGCGTGTGACGTTTGAGATATCTTTCAATGGCATAGAGTCAGTTTTGTTACTCCTGTGGGCGGAGTTTGGTCAAGTGTATAAAGACTTTTCAGTGCGCAGTGTATAATATATGGACCATGCATTGTTAAATACCTCCAAAAACGAAGGCTTGCGAAACGCTTGCCATAAAATTCACATAAATATCTACGGTATTTCAAAACATAACTGATGTAACTCTTGAAACGCTCAATGTCAGCTGTTTTGTTTGTGGACATATTGCGCTCGATCGACTGTATTTGGGTGTTATCTTTCTTCCATCGTTCTGTAATAGACCTGGACGTATTGTAGTTTGCAATATGATAATACTCCTTGGTGGATGCTGTGATGATCTCGTGGGAAGAAGCATCGCAGCCATTGCTGGCAACGTAGGCATCTGTTATGCCTGGATCCACACCTATTACCTCATAATTGTCCAGGTCATCTACAAAATCCGACATCTCTTTCGGTGCAGGTTTATCTTCGTCGTTCACACATAATTTCTTGCGAGCAAAAGTGAAAGACACAGAGTATCCATCCGTCGAAACACTCCATAGCTTCTTGGTTGTAGAGTCTTTCGCCTGTTGTAATGACTTGAAGACGTTAACCTTGGCAACATCAAACATCGCCCAACAAGCATCTTGCAATTCTCCCTTTTGAGAAACAGACGGAATCAGCGAAGCGATAGTCTGCCTATCAAGCTGGATAAATCTCCAACCAAATTTCGTTGT